>VXAY01006780.1:1476788-1573185 GCA_013399855.1 Oxyruncus cristatus | reverse complement strand
GGGGGGGGGAAGGGGAGGTTGGGGAAAGGGGGGTTGTGGTTTTCCAGAGAGCGAAGATGTACTTATTTGTTGGTTTCAAGTTATTTTATTTCTCGTCTTTCTACGTCTTATGGATATTCTATCTGTATATCTGTATTCCTTCTGTTTCTTTCTATATGCTTTCTATTCCAAATTTCTGTTGGAATTGCTCATTTTGTCCTGGACCTGTTAAGGTCCATCGAATCGTGTGCCCAGGCTTTGTGTCCTCCAGCACATGGGCTGGGGGCTGCCATGGCCAGGTTCCACCTCCAAAACAGGTCAGCCCTCACCCGAAGCTCCCGAGCGATCTGCAGCCTCGGGTCCTCCTAAATCCTGGTGGGATCAGCCCTCCCGATGTTCATCTCCCGGAGACATTTCCCTTCCCAGGCTCTCCAGCTCTGCATCATGTTCTCTGACATGTGCTTTGAGTCAGTTTGTTTTTTCTGTTTCTCCTCTTCGCAGTTCGGTGCCTGGTGGGAGTTGTGAGTTTAGGGAGGATGTGGAAGTTGAGTGTTTCCTTGGTGTAACTCCACATCAGCTCCGTGGCAGCAGCTGCCTGCAAGCCCATGGAGCAGGGAGAGCTGCTCCTTTCCCCCCTTGGGGTGGAGGTTGAGGAGTGATAAATCGGTTCTGATGTGCAACAAGCTATTCACTGTAGATCTCTCAGGGTGGGAGGTAGCCATGAAGGTATTGGATTGTTTTGTGTGGTGCTCAGCATGTGTTGCAATAGGAAACATCCCAAGAGATCACCTACACGGAGGAGAGAATTCCCACGAGATTTGTAAATTTTTAGCAGAATTCATACAACGCTTTTTATCTTTTTCCTCTGAAATTCGGATGTCAGCAGCGAATAAGGTGAATAATTGCATTTGCATGTTGTAAAGCCAGTGGAACACAGAACATTTTAGACCAGTTTGGGAGATGCTTTTTTGCTGTGTCCCTCACTATCAGGTCCAGAGAGGGTGGCTGGGTTATAAACAAATCTGTGACACATAAATTATCTTGGAATCTAAAGCTCTTTAGTATGAGTGCTTTTCTAGTGCACTTTTTAGGTGTACTGGCCGCATATGGCAAATTATTCATTGTAATTATGTTTCTCTTGTCATCTGATCTATTTTAATAATTTTCCATGTGCCTGCTCAGGTACTCCAGGTACAGCTATATCACCCTTTATCCCCATCTTTAGACATTTTAGATTCCGGTAAATCATTTCTAATGTAATGCTTTAATGGGAACCTGAAGTAAAATGTGAGATTCAGCCTTGTTTGCTGCTTCTTCCAAAATCATATTCAGGTTGGCCGCATATGGCAAATTATTCATTGTAATTATGTTTCTCTTGTCATCTGATCTATTTTAATAATTTTCCATGTGCCTGCTCAGGTACTCCAGGTACAGCTATATCACCCTTTATCCCCATCTTTAGACATTTTAGATTCCGGTAAATCATTTCTAATGTAATGCTTTAATGGGAACCTGAAGTAAAATGTGAGATTCAGCCTTGTTTGCTGCTTCTTCCAAAATCATATTCAGGTTTTTCCTCAACCAGCCCTGTATTTATGCCCCAGCTCTTTCCACGTCACATGGAAACCTCTCCTTATTCAGCATTCAAATCCTTGCTCCAGAGCCTGACTTATCCAGCAGGAAGCTTAGACCAGATTAGCTGACTAATCGTCTCTGGGAACACCAGTCTTGTTTAAAAAGTCATTACAATCAACTCCCTTGAATTCCCGTATTTGAAATGAATAACCATGGATGGATTTGTGAAATCCTTCCTAAAATGGCAATTTTAAGTGCTGATAACTTTGTTTTACCCAAACACCCCTTCCTTGGGGTGATCCGCCCTGGTATAGATGTGGGAAGTCCTTACAAAGTGAGAAAACAACACTTAGAAATACCTTTAGTCATTTGTGTTAAATGCCTCTTATGCAAATAAAGCGTGTAAGACTTTATACTGGTTCCATCAGTAAATAAAATAGTATAATTAGGGCAGTAGGATAAATCCAGCCTTAGCAGATGGAAAAAAACTATTAGAAAGGTGTAGGATAAATAATGGTGAGAAAGAACTCCCCTAAACGTGATGACTGTTGCAAACAGATGTGTGTCTACTTTAAATATTACTTCTAAAGCAAACGGATATTAATCTGCTGTTATTGCTCATGCTCTGGGTGTTCGTTTTGCCCCTGTATTTCCCTTAGTTTAGAGAATTAAAATAATTTGTCAGCTTCACTCTCAGCTTCTTGCTGCTGCAATGTTTTGGTTTCAGGCAATGCAGAGGAATGGTTTAAGTGGTGTAGGTAAAACATTTTAGCTGGATTTCTTTAATTATGGAAATAGCTTTCAGCTTGAAAAGCTTGTTTTTACAAGAAAAGAACAAATTGATAGGATCACGTTCCTTGCTAAAAACATGCAGGAAAGGCCAGTTTCTCTGAGTGTAAAATGCAATTGGTTCCATTCATCTGGGAAGCCTTCATACCAGTGCATCCCAAATAGTTTAAGGATATAGCCCTTATTCAGGTTAACAAGTTAGAGAGAATATGATGAATGATATAGAGAAAGTAAGTTAAGAACCTTTTCCTTGGACATGCAATAGAAAAACAAGTAGGCAGGCAGCATTCAAGACTTTTAATTTAATTTTTTAATTTAATTTTTCATTAGATGTCCAATTAGACCAAGGGAATACTTGCCAGAGAGTTCTTCAAGCGCAGAACTTGAATCCAAAATAATGAGTGTGAATCACAGAGGTGTCCAGAAGTCTGAGAAACTCTGCAATTACTAAAAAGAAAATTTTGGAGAACAATTAAAAAAAAGATATAACTGTTTATCCCTCATAGCTTAAGCCACTGTCTGAGAAATAAGACTTGGGGGAAACTTTCTGGGAGAGCAGATTATTCCGTGTCTGCCTACACTGGGATTTCTTGCACTTTCTGTTGCAGCATCTGGTGTTACTGTGAGTGGTGAGGGAATAGATGAGTGGATGGGGATGAATGATTAGATCTGTGCGTCTTCAGGTGCTTACGGAGGGTAATTCTGGAAGTGCCCATGTGCACTCTGAGTTTGGCACTTCCTCATGTTTGGCCACTTAAGGATACACTTTGTTTATTCATAAAAGAGGGGAGAAAGAGGTAGAAAATTCCCCTATAGTTGTCTTTGTTCTCCCTTTTTTTTTTCTGTCCCTGTGGGTGTTTTGTGTGTTGTGGATTGAAGGATTTTTTTTCCTCCCCTCCATCCATCTCTTTCCTGAAAGCTCTCTCCTCTTTGGAGGCCAAGCAAAGAAGGTTAGGGATTTTTTTACCAATGAGGAGCCAAGGCCTGGAAGAAGTAAGAACAGTCTTGGTGGTACTGAAAATGTAGGTTGGGAATTGGGACAGTGTATTGTTCAGAGTGAGTTATTTTATGCAGTAAAAAAGCAGCTGATTTGGGGTAGAATTATGAAACCTGGTACCTTATGGGCTGAACATCTTTACTGTTAAGTTGTTAAAGAGTTGAGAGACGGGTAAAAGTTGGTGCCAGCACAAACAAATGGCTTGTGATGGGCTGTGGGACAGTGGGTGAGGCTGGGTTGGGTTTGGTGTTGGAGCTCAGGAGGACGTGGGTGGGTGATACAGAGTTACCTTTGACTTCTGTGAAGTGACGGGAGGTTCTGGTGGGGTGGAAGGAGCTCAGAGGTGCAATATGGCATGAAAAGCCACTGGGAAAGGGATGGGATCTGTCACAAGTTTAGGTGTTTCTCCCCATGTGTGGAAGTGCTACATGTAGTAGTGTGGCTAAAATTAGGGCTGGCAAGCTGTGGGTTGATGACTGTTCATTTCTGTAACACCAGTAAGGGCTGATACTAACGGGGGGTGCCTGGAAGGAGAAGTCTTGACTAGATGGTGGTTAAAGCCACAGCTCACTCAGGTTGAGTTTCTCAGCATGGATTTGGAAATGAGAGCACCAATCACACCAGAAATACGCTGAATTATGGTCTTTAAACGATGATGGCTGGAGCCAAGTAGCCAAAATGCCTTTTGATGGGCTCTGAGGATGAGCAGCCTCGCTGAGCTGGAGTTAAGCTCCAGGTTTCCTTTAAAACTTGCTGTGGTTCTATGATTCCCTGTTAGACACTCACCCTTGTGAGCAGTAATGTAGAGGCTGCTTCCCTGTCCCAGCTGTTTATTCATAAAATAATACATGCTGAAAGCAAAGGACAAGCTCAGAATGGGAAAATAAGAGCTGAAGAAGCACCAGGCTTCTAATTGTCCTGCTTTTCCAAGTATTTCCCTTTAGTAAATGGTTTTCACCTAAAGGTGAAAACCCTGCTGCAAGGTTTTTAGAGCCATCACTCCAGGAAGGATTCCATCCCATACTGACCCTTCCTTGCCAGTAAACTGAGCCATTTGTCCCTTGTCTTTCTGGTGTTACCTTTTGTAATAACTGTGTGTCAGCCCCTTTAGTGCCCTACTCCAGAAATTCCTCCAAACCAAGCTGTGGAGGCCATCCTGCAGTAGCCAGAGCCCAAGGAATATCCTGTCTGGGTGCTTACAGGAAAAGATGAACTTGATCAAGAAGAGCTGCAGGCTTGAATTTTTGTATCATTGAAGGCTCTAAATCCTTATTATTGCCCTTCTGAGGTATTTTCCTCACTGTTTGCATTCCATGCTCTGAAAATGAAAGTACTAAGCTGACTGAGGTTTTTGAAGTTTCTTTTTATAACTGAAACATGAGTTAACTCCGAGGAGCTTTCCTTCTCAGGTGCTTAAAGCCTCTGAGATTTCACTCTGGCTTGACCAAGAAATCTTCCAGCGTTTCTGTTTTCCTGTGGGCTTCAGGTGATTGGATGAAGAGCCAGTATTTCAGTGTATGATGTAGTCTGTCATATATTACATTAATTTCTGGTAACAGAAAAGCAGTGGAGGCCACCAGGATCTTTTGCATCAGAGAAGTTGAGGTAACTGATGTCCTCTTTGCTCATTGGAGTGTCAGGAGTGTTGCCTGGAAGAGGATGGAAAACCTTCTGTGGAAAGTCTGGGCCATGTTCCAGTGGGAGCACGAGGATGCAAACTATGAGATAACATTTTGGAGGAATACTTTGAATGTTGTTTGTTGCAATGCACTTTATTTGCCAACAGCTGCCTGTTGAGAACATTCAACTGACCTGCCCCAGCTGCTAAATGGTTAATATGTACTCATTTGCTCTCTAATTAATTTGCTCTCTGATAATACCCTACATGTGACCTAATTTAAGCAGCAGATTTTGCAGGGAGTGGTGGCTGTTTGTGACACGATCTTTGCCTTCCACGCAGGAAGGGTTGGTGAGCAGCACAGGACTAGAATGACACAGAACAGGTAATAAAAGGTTGACCAGAAGGGTAACCACACAGCAGGTACTAATACCTGCTTTATCAAATAATTTTCAGCTCTCAGGAACTAGGACAGGGATAATTCGTGTGATGTTTGCAATATAAGAATGGTTTTCACAAGGTGTTCAAGGCAGAGCTTGTGGAACAACACCCTGTTGTACAAGTGAAGAAGTAGGAAGAGAGAAAAGGGGAGGGAAAGGTCAAGTAAAATAAATCCAAGGAAACAATATGGTCTGGAGGCCTACACAGAGCCAGGCAAAACAGCAGACTGGGGAGCAGCAAAGAAAGTGATGCCACGGCGTAGGTTTGTAAGTCACGTTTGCAAGAGAAGTCAGCTCTGCTCTCCTAAACCCAGGAATAAGCTCAACCTGTTGTGGAGAAAATATTTGTGAGGTGGTTGTGTGTTTTTTGACAAAGGTACCTCAGGGCAGGTGCACAAGGCAGCCACAGAGAGCTCACAGAGGATTTTCTCCCTCAGTATTCTTTCAGATGCTTTTCTTTCATTACAGTGTTTCTAAACTTGTAAACAAGAGGCTGACCCTTTCCTTTGCTGGAGTAAATAACCATCATATTTTCAGTTTTGTTTTTCCCTGGGGTCCTGGTGAACTCAGGTGCCACTGACACATACAACAAACAGGGAAAACAACCTGGGAACCAAGTCAAATAAAGTGTCTGCCTGCAGCACAGAAGAAATCTGGAAGTTGTTAGGAGCTGTGGTGCTTTCTCACTGACGTGCAAAAATCAGGTTTGGTACCTATACTATGGCATGTCAAGAAAAATGGGGCGAAATTTCCCTTGATGGAGGAACCTTCTTGTTGCAAAACAAAGCTCACCCTCTCAGTCACCCAGATTGATCTGGATTGAATGTTTTCTGCCTGTAAGATGGGCACCAAGGGACAAATTACTCCTGAGCATTGGGTGAAGGATTAGTACCATGCTCAGCTTAGAAAATAAATTCTTGCAATTGATTTTTGTTTCATTCATGCTTTTGTAACTCAGTAATTGCTCGAGGAAGCAACAGACTACATCCCACTTGAATAAACAGCACAAAAAAAATCTTCAGAAATTGCCAGAGCGCTTGTTAAATGTGAAAGATAAATCTGGAGTGGAGCTCCTTGCAAGGGGGATACTTTCAAGAGTGCTTATAAATAGTGAGAACAGGAACTTCAGGAGGAGAGGAATCCAAAATGATTAATCCTCGGGAGTAACCACTGCTGAAACTCCAAGCCCAAATAAGAAGCAGAAAATAATCCAACAGCACAAGAGCTCTTGAGAAGAAAATAAGTATAAGACATATGGAAACCTTCAGGGTGAGGCTGCTCTGTTTGATGGGATTCTGTTCAAAGCAAATCACATTCTCAGGATGCACAGTGTGCTCAGGAATACTAACCACAAATCTCCCAGTGCCCGAGTGTGGTGCAGGAACTGAACCCACCGCTGCCTATTTTGGTCATGCCACTGGAAGGAAAGGTGTCCCTGGAGAACATTTGCAATCCCTTGGAATTAGCTTCAGCTTCCCTTGCATCTGCTTGGAAAATTGTCACTGAAATAGCACAGGATTCTCTCATTTTTCATCTGAGAGTGGGTGGTCATGGTCTGAGTTCACCAGCCATGCTTGGGCAGGAGCAAAGCACGTGTGGAAGGGGGATGTTAAGTGTCATTTGGAGAGTGCTGAGGGCACCTGGTGTGCTCAGCTGGAGAAGAGGAGACTGAGGGGAGACCTCATTGCAGTTACAACTTCCTGGGGAGGGGAAGAGGAGGGACAGGCACTGATCTCTGCTCTGTGGGGACCAGGCACAGGACCCCAGGGAATGGCCTCAAGTTGTGGCAGGGCAGGGTTAGGTTGGATCTCAGAAAAAGGTTCTTCCCCCAGAGGGTGGTTGGGCACTGAACAGGCTCCCCAGGGCAGTGGTCACAGCACCAAGGCTGCCAGAGCTCCAGGAGTGTTTGGATGATGCTCTGGGGCACCTGGTGTGACTCCTGGGGATGGTTCTGGGCAGGGCTGAGGGTTGGACTCGATGATCCTTGTAGGTCCCTTCCAGCTCAGCATAATCTGGGGTTCTTCCAGAAGTGCTCATCCTCCCACTGAGGAAAACTCTGTGGATACATCTTTTGGGATCCTCAAAGGAGGGCAGGACACTTGTCCCAGGTTGTCATCCATGATAGTTTTAGCAGCTTCTCCAGGAGCCTTAGTGGTGAGGTGCTGAGCAAGAAGAGCAGAGCTGGGGGTTCCCGTCCTTGGCTGCTGATCCTGAGGATTTCATGGCAGGTTCTTACCTGAGACAACTCCAAAACAGGTACATCATAGGAAGCTCTAGACCAAGGATCTATTGCTACCATAACAATGATATAATAGTTATTAGGATTCCCTTCCCCACTGGTTCTTCCCAGGTGTGCCAGGCTAGGAGAAGTCAGTGTGCCTCAGCTGGTTTTGTGTCACTTTTCTTTCTCCCTTCATTCCTTTGTCTGCCTCAATTCTGCATTTCCTTTCTAGAATTCATCCCAGAATTTCTATTCTAAGACCTCTTCACTGCACCTTCCTGATGAATTATGTATGTATGGAACTTACAGACCTTTGGGTGAAAACCATTTACTAAAGGGAAATACTTGGAAAAGCAGGATGATTAGAAACCTGGCACTTCTACAGCTCTTATTTTCCCATTCTGAGCTTGTCCTTTGCTTTCAGCATATACAGGGTATTTTGGGATCCTGAAATCCCCTGCTGGTATTGGTAGGGTTTGATGTGTTGCTGGTGTGTGTCCAGTGTTCCCCCTGTTCTGTAGGTGAATTGTGTCCATGTGTTTTTTCCCATTTTTCTTATTTCTGGCAGAGCCAGAAAACCATTGTGGTTTTTTTCAAGCTGCTTGTGGGTCACTGATGAATCAATTAAATTCTAAATGGAAGGTTTTAACTGCCTTTTCTCAGAAGGGCAAGAACAAGGCAATGTTCAAATAAAGTCAAGCACAAGAACTGTAAAAATAAATCCTTGTTTACCTAATGCTTGCTTTCCTTCTGGAGCCTATTGGCATATTCACAGAAAACCAGATATTTTTAAAAAATGAAAAATGACTAGAAGGAAGTAGAAAGATACATTCTTTAGCATCTTTCCTCGTTTCTTAATCATCCACTATCGGTGTCAAACTACTGTCCTGGTGTGGGACTCCTGTCATGGAATAGCTGGAATGAAATTCATTCCTCAGTTCAGTTATGTGTAATAAAATTTAGGAAGAATTTGGTAAGCAGAAGATAAGGTGTTTGTTTAGACTCATGTAAAAACAGAGAAGCTTTATGACTAAAAAGTAGTCACTTACTCTGAGCAGACTTCCTGACTTTGTGCACATCAATAGAATATACTGGCGAATTTTCCTAAATTAAGTATTGCTGTTCTTTTGTGCCCTGAGGTGTTCCTATGGTGGACTTCGCTTTTTGCTCTCACTACCAGGAGGAATTGATGCTGACCGTGAGCACTGCTGTTTATTTATAAAACAAGGGCCAAGCAGGAGATCATGTCCAAACTCCTCCTGTGGAATGGCTCGTGTTTCCATGTCTCTCTTCACCAGGAAGCACATGCTCGTCTTCTGCTTCACCTTAGGGCAGTGCAAATGATGCCTCATAAAGATGAGGTACCTCCTCATCCTTAAGAAAACTAATTTTCCATGTTGGGACTGATGCACTAGAAAAGGCATTTGCAGCCAGCCCTCCCCCTCACCAAATTCCCTTCTCCCTTCCCATCATTCACTCTATATTTAGGCTGCAATGAGGTGCAACCCGTGGAGTAACTTTTGCTCTTGCTTTTTCCATTTTAATCTGCAAACATCTCTAATAATTTCTTTATTTGATAGGTCCTGTGACTGTTTAATGGATCCAAGACCTGCTGGTGTTGGTGGGCACCAGCGCTTTTTTCCCAGTTTAGCACTGTGAGAGCAGTGAGTGAATTGAAATGGGAGCGTTTGGATCAGAGCTCAAGTGCTGTCGGGTCCAGGCTCAGCGTTTTTTGCATGGATTAGGCTGGGCAAAGCTTGGAATTTGGTTTTTCAATGCTCTAGCTCTGCCAAGCTGCTGTTTGGTACCTGCACAGGGCAGGGGGTTTTCCTGGTCTGCAGATGAGCTGTGGATTTGGGAAAACACAAGGGATAGTTATAAAACTAGTGGAAATTGGAATCTCTCATGGAAGGTGTTCCTGCCCTTGTCAGGGGGTGGAATGAGGTGGTCTTTAAGGACCCTTCCAACCCAAACCAGTCTGGGATTCTGTCATAAAACCATCTTAAGGTCTATGATTCCATTATAAAACCAGCTTAAGCTAACCCTGCCCCATCCCAGCTGCATGGCACTCCCACATCTAACACTTCAGGATAAATACATCCATGTTTTGTTGATGATTCCCACCACTTCTAATCCAGAGCACGTTCAGTCTCTCTTTACATTTGTTCCCAGCTACTTTGTGGTTATATAAACCAGATTTTCTTTGAGAAATTTTATACTTTTCAGGAAACAAAGCCTATTTTGAGTTTCATTGTTGATATTGTGCCTTTGGGAGTAAACAAGTTGTGCCTGGATTAAGTGAAGTGCAGTCCTGTTGCACCCACAGCTACTTTAGACTGGCTCTGACATCAGACATAGGAATTTTTTGTAAGTCTGGTTACAATGATTGGTTCTTAAAGGGTACTTGTAGGTGTCTAACGATTGCACTTTTTAATCAGAGTAATTAAATTCATAAAAATTAGTCATTTGAGATTAAAAAAAAATGCAGGCAGCATAAAATTGTTCCCCCTGTGTTCTTATATTTATCTGTGCATACTTGGTGACTAAAGCACAGGGCATGTTTTTACACTGTAAATATAATCAAAGTTACAATTTCCATGATTTTTTTTTTTTTTTTGGGGAAATAAAATAGCTGGAGAAGATTTCTTTCCCTGTTGGAAGTCTGGGGGCTCAGATCATGTCTCCTTTTTCTGCAGAGGAGGGTGAAAGGAGTGTTCTCCATATGTCTGGGGGGTTAAAATTATCCCAAGCGCTGTGTGATGATGGTTCTGCAGATGAGCTCAGTTCTGCAATCCACACCTAAAATTGGGAAATCTAAATGGAGAAAGCAGCAGGAATGTTTCATTCCTGAGTGGTTCAAGCTGTAGGAAGTTCAGGTTCTCCGTTGCACCCCGTTGTCTTCATACTCATGGTCTGGCCCTTTGAAATGGGACTTTTTTCTTTCAGTGAGCAGGAGACAGTTTCTAAAAATAAGTGTATAAAGTGATATTGTAATTCTCATTTATTGACTCTGGTTATCTGCCAAAACTTCTGTCAGAGACCTGCAGTCATTTGTAAGGATTCACAGACTGTCTCCCAAGCCTCTGAGAGGGAAAAGATGTGGTGGCTCTTCTTGCCTCAAACTGTGGAGCAAGGAAAAAAGCCAACCCCTAATACCTGCCCCTGGATGGGCATACAGCAATAAATTTGGGAGAAATTCCTTACTATGAATTTCATATACTTACAGGGTAAAAATCAGGTTGCCCAGAGAAGCTGTGGCTGCCCCATCCCTGAAAGTGTCCAAGGCCAGGTTGAATGGGACTTGGAGCAACCTGGGCTAGTGGAAGGTGTCGCTGCCCATGGGGATGAGATAAGCTTTAACGTTCCTTCCAACCCAAAGTATTCCGGAATTCTGTGTTTCTATGAGGCCAGTGCTGTTTAATCCCTGTGTGAATGGAGCAGGCAAGTGCCCTCCTTCCCTGCCACCCAGCCTGAGGAAGTTTTCCATCCTCCCCATCCCACGGTGCCCCCAGGGGAAGTGAAGTCTCCCGTTTTCTCCTGTCTTGGGTAGAGGTGGCACTTGTGATCTCCAGCTCCAAAGCCAATACAAAGGAAAATGAAAGGGGCTAATTCTGCTCACTGCAACACCTCAGGACCTTGGGATTATCCTTGAGTTCCTTGCATTTTCCTGCAGTTTCCAGCAGCAGAGGTCTGGTCATACCCCGAGGCTGTGAAATGCAGACCTCATAAATTAGATTCTGATTCTCCTTTGCTCAGGCTCTCAGTGGCTTTGCTTGCAAAGGGCTCAGTCTCTCTCTTATGGGATGTGTTAGAAATGCTGCTCCCAGCCAGGTTCTGAGCTGTTCTGTGCTCTGTGTTTACTGTAGGGAAACAGCTGAGGGGACATATTTCGCAGTTATATTTTGGGCATCTTGTTTGTTTTGAGGGAAAAAACCCATTTCCTTCTATTCTGAGTTCTCAAAGGAAGGAATATGAGCATTTCCTTATCTCAGTGGAAGCAGATTTATGAGGGGAGCACCTGAACGTTGGAGCTGGTTAGGAATGAAAGAGCCTTTGGAAAGGAGAAGAGAAGCAATGATATAGAGCCTCCCCCCAAGTCCTGGATGAACAGATTAAACTGAATGTAATTAATAAGAGAAGAAATCCATTAAGTTGTTATAGTAACTGGGGAGCTAAGGTTGAAAATGTATGATCTGAGTGACTCAGCTCTGGGGGAAGGGATCTGAAAGCCCACACAGAGCTGGCAGCTTCCCTTTCCCTGGGCTCCTCTCTGTCCATGCCCCAGGAAGCTCCAGTGGAGGCACCTTGTGTGGTCAACGCTCTTCCCAAACTCTTAAGACAAGCTTATTCCCTCTGCTGCACCCTACACCTCTTGCTTATCTGCCTCTCTGGTGATCCTTGAAGGAAGTTGGCCAAACTCACTCAAAAGAACTGATAGTGAGAGCAGTGCCAGCAGTGCTTCTTTCCAAGAGGCTCTTTCCTAGTGGGGAATAAGGAATCTGGGGGTTCTTGTGTCCTGCAGAGTAGTACCAGCTCATTTCTGGAGGTCCCTTGGAAGGAGGACGTCCACTGAATTTATTCCCTATAATTTATGTGGGATCTTACACAAAAAAGTACATTGATTTGGTTGACCTCATTAAAAACTGCTCATGTAGAATGTGGGAAAGGGTTGATTTATTTGTGTATCTGTGTATTTTCATTATTTTCAGTCCATGTTTTCTCAGGATGCAGCTGCTTCCCCAGCAGTTCATAAACATTTACCTGCTTCCCTCCAGGTGTTTGTGTCAGGGATGAATGGAGAACAGTACAGAAACCTGGGATGTTTATTTTAGCTGGGTGGGAAGATGTTCTAGTGCAAGATGTCTCTGCCCTTGGGGGTTGGAAGGGATGATCTTTAAGGACCATCCCAAACCATTCTGTGATTCTGCATTTCCCAGTATATCTAGTTCTCAATATTTAGTTCTGCATCCAGAATTAATAATAAACCTGTGCAATAGCAAAGGCTTGTTATTTCATAATTCTCATGATTGTGTGTAGCCTCAGGAACAACCAAGGTTTTGTTGAGCAATTAATTGCCTAATGGCATCTCTAAAGCTGGAAGTAATTTGCTAATGTAATGGCCTATGTTGATCTGAAAATCATTAGGGAATGACTAGTGGCTTATTGCATCTGTTCAGTTAAAAATGAGTATTAAAAAGGGTAAGAATTTGGATTTATTAAAAAAAAAATACAGAGGTAAGAGGCTGACTGTTGAACAACCTGAGGAGATTTCTCTGTACGTGTTTGGTCTGATTTCTCAGCTTCAGTTACTTCAGGTTTATGTGGAATTTATGTGCTGTAGGTAGACCTTCATCTCTGGTGAAACTTAAGGATGACCAGCTACTTAATTTCTGAACCAAACCTAACATTTTATCTACCAGCAATTAAGATGAAAAGTAATCAGGCTCCATTTACTCAATAAAAAGATCTGTTATCACTGGATTACCTTAAGGTCCCTTCCTACCCAAAACATTCTGTGATTCTATATTCATACAGGATAAATGCAGGTGTATTTAACTGTACCAAAATTGCAGGTGAGTACTTGGTTTAGTAAAGAGTCCAAGAAAATACTCTTGTTCCTTGTATGATGTGGGATTCTTTGATCTGCTCCTCACAGGAGTGAAAAGGACAAGGTGAAAAGCTGGTACTTTTTCTTTTTCCTTAATAATTATATTCTCCAACTGTAAGAAAGATGATGATATTTTGCTTTAAATGTGGCAGGGAAAATGATCCCTGCTGTAAACCTGGTCTAGTGGAAGGTGTCCCTGCCCAGGGCAGGTGGTGGAACCAGATGGGCTTTAAGGTCATTTCCATCCCAAACTAGTCTGGGACTCTGTGATTTTGTAGGTCATTTGTCATGTGGCATAAAAAGATCATTTCATGTCCACATCAGGCTGTTGTTTTCCACTGGAACAAGCTAAACTATCATATTATTCTACCCTAAACAAAGGCTACTTTAAAAAAAATAATGTACTGATAATACCCAAGTATTTTATTTCTGGAAAGAAGATACATGAAGGAGTACACGAGCATCTGTGGCTGAGAGAACTGCCTGTTTTAAAAAGAACTCAAATAATTCAAATACATTCTTTTGCTTTGTGGCTGCAAAGGTAAAGAACTGCCTTTAACTACCAATTTTCAAATCTTTTTAGAAGAGGAATATTCATTGGACTTTCCAACCTCCTCTTCAGCAGTAGCTGAGCTTCTCTTGCTTTATAGGCCAAAGACAATCACTGCATCTACAGATACCAGTGTTGACTTTGCACAGAATCGTGGTTTGGGTTGGAAGGGACCCTAAAGCCCATCTTGTTCCACTCCCTGCCATGGGCAGGGACACCTTCCAGTATCCCAGGTTGCTCCAAGCCCCGTCCAACCTGGCCCTGGACAATTCCAGGGATGGGGCAGCCACAGCTTCTCTGGGCAACCTGTGCCAGGGCCTCACCCCCCTCACAGGGAAGGATTCCTTCCCAATATTCAATCCAAATCTATCCTCTTTCAGCTTAAAGTAATTTTGACATCAAGACCCCTTTTCAGTTGCAGTCATTGCTGAAAATTGGCCCCTGTGTGCAGAGAAATAGGAATTTTCTGGATGTGACCAGGTTGGGATTGCTCTGACCAAGCTTTGAACAACCTGGGACTGTCATACATCCCTATATTTTGGGCTTTCCAGTTCTGCAGTTCCCTTTGTGCCTTTACCATTGAATAATTTGGACATATATTTGAATTTTGACAATAATTTGGAAAAAAAAAAAAAAAGAGCCAGACTTTTTGTGGGGACACACAAAAGGACTGAGACATGGAGCTCATCCCTGTGAAATGGTAATTCCTTGCTCCGGAGCGCCGGGATGCTGCAAGGAGGGGTTACCGAACAGGGCTCTCTTCATTAATTACACTCTTTGAAGTGATTGAATTGGATAAAAACTTTCTAAAGTGTTCAGCAAGAGGCAGACACCGAGTGCTGGAACTATCACCCCCCCATAATTAAAGGTTTGAAGAGTTTTTAATAACCAGGGGAAAATTAGAATGAGAAGTTTGAAGCAAACGTTCACTTCCACCTCAGTTAACAGCACTTGATTTTGGAGCAAATTGCAAACCAAGCTGAAGTATTCTTTCATTTCGTTTAAAAAAATGCTGATAATTTCAGCCTGGAATCTCAGATAATGCAAATATTTTCCCAGCAAGCAAAATATCAGATACCGAAGAAAAGAAAACAGCAGTAATGTAAGGAAACAGTAACATCTGCTTTGGCTACAAGTAAAATCCTGGAATAAGAAAGCTTAAATATTGCTCTAAATCAGTTTTTTTTTTCTCTAAATTTCCTGTTATAAATTAGTGTTGTCATAGATGCCTCTTAAAATATATGAAGTAATATATTGTAATGGATGTGGTCGTAGCCAGTGGCTGGTACAAAACATGTGTGTGTTTGCAGAAGGCCAAATGCTTTTCCTTTTAGTCTTGATTTTCGTTTTTTATTGGATGGGCAGACAGAAATTTCATTCTGGAAATTGCAAGCATGGAAAAAAACCTGGGATAAATCAAGTTTGTGGTTGACCATCATGTCTTTAATACTCCCAATGGCTTTCCCTTTGCAGGTGAGATGTGAAGTTGAATTGGAATTATTCTCTGCTCCTGGATGAAAAGGGGACTGTCTGCAAAGGGATGATGTGCATGTTCCAGGGTATTTTATGAAATTGATAAAATTTTTGAGCCAGTGCACCAAAGCAGGGAATGATTATTCCTGTACTTAATAACAGAGCTATTGCTGCACAAAAATCTGTGATCTAAGAAAAGAAATCCTTTGTATTTCATTAACAAAAATGATGCTGCAGACAGGCAGTGTTAGAAACAATAAATTGTGGGTGGCTGGATGCTGTTACCCTACAAGTAACCTCATTTTGTCCTCAATTTAGCAGCACACAGAGATCTCTCCCTGACTCTGATTTCCCCTTCCTTGGACTCCTTCGAGGGCTGTATTTTATGAGCAGTCTAGGATGAAGGATTTATGGAAATGCAGTTTATCAGCTGCAGAATCCTTCTTCCTGGGGAAGGGAGGACATGGGGGGCAGGTGAAAACCACCAGCATCTGTTTGTCTTGCCACAGAGCCCCGGTTGTCCCATTTATTTGGGTTTTTGTGTGTGCCTGTGGTCAGAAGAGCTGGTTACCTGGTCTCTGTGAAAACACTTACTCCAATTGGCCATGGGATAGGTTTGGCCCCAGGCAATGAAATTGGTTTTTGGTTGGTGTTTCCTGGCCCACAGGGCTGTGTTTCTGAGGACATGCAGGACCTACGTGAGCATCACTGTCTTGGACAGAAAACCACGGGGCTGCTTCATGGAGAGCTCCTTTCCTAGCTGCTGTTTGAAGATGCTTCTGTGTCCTGCTTGTTCAGCCCCTCATATCCCATTTTATAAGTCATCTGCAAATCATGGAATGGTTTGGAAGGGACCTTAAAGCCCATCTCGCTCCACCCACTGCCACGGGCAGAGACAACAACTTCCACTAGACCAGGTCACTCTTTTGCAGATCTCAGCTTTAATTTGGTTCTCCAGGGACCTCTTGCTGTCCTGATATTTCATTTCATCTTTCTCCACTATTCTTTAGTGTTTTTTCAAAATCAATGACAAGGTTGGGAATATTCCTGTGTTACAAGGCTTCTGGAGGATGTGTTCTTCCAAGGATGGTCTCTATTTGTAGGCTTGACTCTGCTCTTCTGAGCTCGGGGTCATTGTGTGTCTTTGCTGCACGGCTCTAATATTAAAAAGAAAAAATTAAAGTAGAAGAATCCTTCTTGCAGCCTATTTGAACTTTCCTCTTCCCATAAAAACCACAGGGGAAAGAGAGATCTGAGGATCTGAGAACATTTCCTCTTGGAGCAAAGCAACCTCTGGGTGAGTTTAGGAAGGGAAGAAGTAAATCAGGGGCAAGAAATCAAGTAAATCAAGGGCTGCATTAGCTGGTGGTGACACACTAAGTTTCCCCACACTGTTGATCCAGCTAATCCCAAGGGATCTGCAGCATTTCCCTTATCTGTGGAGCCCAGCAAGGCTTAGTGCATTATGCTCCTTTCCCAATAAAAACACAGGGGGAACATGAAGTCTGGTTTTTTTTTGTTTTTTTTTTTAAATCAGCTTAAAAATCTAAAGGGGGAAAGTTTGCCTGGCGTGCATTTTCTGGGGGTTTATTTTTAAACTGATTTTTTTTTTTTTTTTTTTTTAAATCAGCTTAAAAAACTAAAGGGGGAAAGTTTGCCTGGCGTGCATTTTCTGGGGGTTTATTTTTAAACTGATTTTTTTTTTTTTAAGCAAGCATCATAATAATTGTTCTTTGCTCTCTGAGTGCTGTTCAGCTGCTTTCCCAGGAGTGGGAGGCTCTGCCAGTCATTTGCACAGGGAACAAGGAAGATATAAATTGCATCCTTTAATAGTCTGCTTCACTTTTCTCTGTAATTACCTTGAAAATCCTTCTGTGGTAGGTAACACTATTAAATGAGCCCTTTGGTGCTGTCAGAACTGATTTTTAATTTTATTTCATTTGACCACAGTAGTAGAACTGTTTTAGATATCTAAGATTTAAAAATCACTAATATAGTCAGGAAAATAGAATAATGTTTCCTGCAATCCTTTTTTCTGTTAATACTTGCCTGGAAGCTTCCTAAAAAAAACATAGTCCTATTTTCCAGGGGAAAATACTGCTTGTATCTCATGTGGGTTCTGCAGAGGCCTAACGAAAGCAAAATATTGATTTTCCTGTTGTAACTGAAATAAATGAAGGGCAATGACAACTTGGTGGCTCTCTGCTGGAAATCAAAGAGTTACTGGAATTTCTGGAACAGATTGACTTAGTTATTCTCAGCTTTAATGATTAGGTTGCCAGAGAAAAGATGAGTCTTTGCAATCCTCTTAACCTCGGTGGTATCTTGGTAAGGAACCTCCTAATGAAAGTTAAGACACTGTTTTAATAAGGATAATTTATCCAGTGGTAACATTGGAGTTTTCAAAGTGGTTTTTTTGGTCCTGCACAACTTTGATAGAGCTTTCTCAAGTATCTACAAAGAATGTCCTGCCTATAACATTCACTTTTATGATAAAAGAATTGGTTTAATTTAATATTGTAGATAAATTTGCAACTTTATCCCATGGTACAGATGCCTCATGGATTAAATGAGCAGACTAATTTAGACTTGGTTTGCATGGTCAGCCTGTAATTCACAGGTTGGCAATTAGGACAAAGCTCAGAACAGCCTTAGAAGAGGACACGCTGGAGGAATCAGTTCTCCAACTGGATGATATTGGTAGGTCTAAGTTAGCAAAGTTATTTCATGGGAGAATTGCAGTGATAAGAAATAAAGCTCATTACACCTCTCAGGGCAAACCTGCCTCCAGCTCTGGGGTCCCAGCACAGGAGGGACATGGAGCTGTTGGAGTGAGTCCAAAGGAGGCACCAGGATGATCAGAGGGATGGAGCAGCTCTGCCTGTGAGGGAAGGCTGAGAGAACTGGGATTGTTCAGCCGGGGGAAGAGAAGCTTTGGGGTGACCTAATTGGGGCCATCCAGTACCTGAAGGGGCCAACAGGAAAGATGGAGAAAGACTATTTACAAGGGCCTGGAGGGACAGAACAAGGGGAATGGCTTCCCACTGCCACAGGGCAGGGTTAGCTGGGATATTGGGAAGGAATTCTTGGCTGTGAGGGTAGTGAGGTCTTGGCACAGGTTGCCGAGAAAAGCTGTGGCTGCCCCATCCCTGGAAGTGTTGCTTGGAGCAATCTGGGCTAGTGGAAGGTGTCACTGCCCATGGCAGGGGGTGGAACGGTCTCTCCCAATCCAAGGCATTCCATGATTTTGTGAAATCCTTACTTTCTGAGTCAGTTTTCCTGGGTTACAAGCACTTGTGCTAATAGGTGCCCTTGCTTTTGTTTTGCATAGTGCTGTGAATTCTTCTCAGCTTTTTATGAAAATTAGAACAGATTGGGTTTGCTGAGGAGGAGTGATTTTTCTTGGAGCTGCCATAAGCTCTGCAGACCAGTTTAGTTGTTCCTGTTCACAAGAAATGGGAAAAGGTCACTGAAAAAAATCAACTTTTTCTTTACTAAATAAGTAGTAAAAAGGGGCTATTTGGGAAATTCTTAGGTATGTATTTTTGGGAGGCTGTGTCCAAAGAGTAGGACAGGATAGGGGTGTTTGAGCAGCTGAGGGAGCTGGGGGGGCTCAGCCTGGAGAAAAGGAGGCTTGGGGGGACCTTCTCGCTCTCTGCAACTCCCTGACAGGAGGGTGGAGCGAGGTGAGAGTTGGGCTCTGCTCCCAGGGAACAAGGGACAGGATGTCAAGCTGTGTCAGGGGAGGTTTAGATAATTGGAAAAAGAAAAAAAAATTCGCTGCAAGAGTTGTCAGGCTTTTGAATAAGTTGCCCAGGGAGGTGGTGTAGTCACCATCTCTGGAAGCATTCAGGGGACACCTGGATGTGGCCCTTTGGGGACTTGGTTCAGGGGTGATTATGGTGGTGCTGGGTTGATGGTTGGACTGGATGGTCTTGGAGGTCTCTTCACACCATGGTTCTGTAATGCTGCGGTTACAGAGCGAAACATTTAGGGCTCAAGACTGGCAAACTCAGCTTAGAACCTAAATTGGTGAAAGGAAAAAAAAAGGTGCAGATAATTCTCCTGTGGCTCAAGATGTGTGTGCCTGTTGTGCAAAAAAGGTGAAATTCCTGGAACTAATTTTTCAGGGGGATATAATTTCTGCAGAAACATTTGCCTGGGATTTCTTTGAAGTTTTTTTTGTTGGATGTGCAGCTTGTGAAGGTGCTGCCTGTCTGTCCCTGCTGTGCCCAGGCCACACTGGCCGTGACCTCCATTCCTTTTTTGTGGCAAACTGACCTTCTGAACCATCTGAGGGCCAAGAATTGCTCTCACATTTTATATTTGCTGGTTTTGTTTAAGGTAAAACACAAACTGTTTGGGTACCAGTTGCAGTTTATACCTCGACTTGCCTTTGACCAAGTGTCAAATCCATGTAGGGTTTATTTTTCTTCCATATGAAATTTCCAAGCTTTTCCTTCCTTTCTCATTGCCCAGAGAAGCTGTGGCTGCCCATCCCTGGAAATGTTCTAGGCCAGGTTAGACAAGGCTTGGAGCAGCCTGGGATAGTGGAAGGTGTCCCTGCCCATGGCAGGAGGTGGGACTGGATGGGCTTTAAGGTCCCTTCCAACCAAACCATTCCATGATTCTATGTTAAGCAGGGCCCCCTATATTTTGTCTGGGAGAGTTAAACCTGAGATTATAATTTTTTTTAATGTCTGTCACTCTGTCTACGTGCTTCACCCGGTGAAGTTTTGATGACCTTTAAGGAGAATCCAGTTGTTTGAATCCCAGCTCACAAACGGTGTAATTCTCTGTGTGATCAGATAATCTCCTTCATCCCAGCCCTTCCCTTAGCAAAGCCTCTCTAATCATTCACCGTTCAGGTGTCTGGGTTTATCTCTGATCATCCTCAGGTTCTGCAGAACGTGTAAGGATCAGCATTTTGTTGGTAGGAAAAGTCCTGCCCCAAGAATGTGCGTTGTGGCCCTGGCAGTGAGGAAGAACCAGCTGTGGGACTGACTGCAGGATGTGCTGTGTGATCTGAATTTCACTGGGGTTTGTTTTGTTTCTCACTGTCGCTCAATCTTTGTGTCTTGCCTTCTTGAAAAGTGGGAGGAAATGAGTTTAGAGTCTGAAAGAAGCCAGATACACAGCTCTGCTTGCCAAAACCTTCTGTTAATCCAAAGAACCAGCACCACAGGAGCAGCAAAATGTAAACCTGGTCCTGCCTTGCCTGTGTTTCATGGGAGAGGAGGATCTCTAGGGGTGAGAGGGTCAATCAGCCCGTTGTAACACCCTGTGGCTTTACACCTGCCCGTGCAGAAGCCCAAATGTGCAGGAAGACAGCGACGTGGTGAAATGTGTGTCTCCCATTGCAAACCATACCAGAACTTGCACATTAAGATGCCTTTTAGGAATTTCTTTAAATAGTGGATTTCACACTGGATGAGCTGGATAGCTATTTTTTTAACCAGTGTATAGGAAAAGCAAGCTCTATCCCGTGCATCCCTGTTTTTTTATCCTCACCCCTGTCCATTGCCCATTTTTAACCCTGTTAATTCATACCTTGGCTATCAGGCTTTATCACTCTGGAACTGCTGGAGTATTTACCAGCAGTTTCGAAACACACAGTCATGGAACACAAAAAACTCGAGGTGGAAGAACTTGGTGTAAAAAGAAACCTCATACCCTGCCTATATTCTAGCAAAATGGATTAGACCCAAGTGCAGCACTGAAAGAATATTTTTCTTTGCAGTTTAATAACAAATTCAAAGCTTTGCTGCTTCTCAGCATTCCCTGTTACCCACATATTGCCAGTCACTGGGATACAGTTTATTTTTGGAGGATTTGGGTGGTGGAGAGCAACTCTGTTTGTCATAAAAGATTGCAGGAATTACAAAATGTACAGGAGAAAAAAACTCCGAGTAAGGCTCTCTGGAGTGTTTTTATTTGGTTTATTTTCCCCCTAAATATTCGTCCCAGGTGTCAGATCTTTTATGTAAAGGCGCAAGAAAGAGTGAGTCAGATTTTAATAGTAACTTAGTCATGACTAAAGGAAGTGTTCAATTTTCTTGGTGGGCTCTTCAGAAGTGCAATCTACAGAACAAAACAAAAGAGGGCTTGTAGAATTATTCATATTCTGGTTAAATTTGCTTTGGCAAATCGATAAATATTTATAAAGGGAAGGAAGTTGTAGTATGAGAGGACTCAGGCTTTCACAGAACTTATCTGCAAGTCGATCTGGTCCATCTCTCCATCTCTCATGTCCTGGTGTTAGTTCTAAACCTAAAGTTCAGCAAAATTTCTGATTTGTTTTCCTGGAGACTGTGTGAATGTGGCACTCAGGGACATGGATTAGTGATGAACATGGTGGTGGATTGATGGTTGGACTCAATGGTCTTAAAAGTCTTTTCCAACCCTAACGAATCTGTGATCCTAAGAAGTTTTCCTGGGTACTTATGTGTGTGTTTTTTCACTTCATTATGTATGTACTAATTTATTGATGTTACTTTGTGAACTGACATCTATTCAGGAGGCAGATACGGCGTGAGCTGGTTTATGTTGGAATCCCAGTGTCTGCACAGATGAACAACTCAAACTCATGCTTTATTAAGCACAAATCTGTATTTTATTAAACATAAATCAGTTGCTTCCTTCTGCTGTTGATGTAACTGCCTTTTTTTTTTTTTGGTTCTATGAATTTTCTCTACATATTACAGGGGAATATGTGTTTATTCATGCCATGTTGTCTGTGCCTCCATACCACTGTCATGGTCATCTTTACCTGCATGATATCTGGGACAGTTATCCAATTCTTTTTATAGCAGGGCTTTTTAGTTTTTCCTAACTGTTGAAGATTGATAAAATCATTAAACTTATTCTAGAATTTTATTCTGCTGATGTAGCATGACTTTTATGCTGCTAATAGCACAGTGACTCTTGGAGGCAGAAGGCAAATGCTTCACAATGAGAACAATCAGCCACTGGAATAATTTTCCCAGGGAAGCAATGAATTCCCAACACTGGACACTTTTAAGGTTCAGCTGGAGAGGGTGCTGAGCCATTTTGTCTAGACAGTGCTTTTGCCAAGAGGGGTGGGACCAGGTGATCCTTGAGGTCCCTTCCAGTTTGGCATTCTGTAATTCCATGCCCTTTCTCACTCCTGTGAGATCATCTCATTGTACTGTGGACCCAAACTATGGGAGGTTTGCAGAGAAGTAACATTGCCATGCTCTGTGCTGCCACATGTCAGGGTTTTAACAGCCCTTCCACTGCTGCAAGATCTAAACCCATCCTGAGTCCATAGGGAGTGTCCAAAGGAGGGCAATGGAGATAGGGAAGGACCTTGAGGGAAATAAAAACAAAGATGGTGAAGGGCCCTGAGGGGAAGCCATGTGAGGAGCGGCTGAGGGCACTTGGTGTGTTCAGCTGGAGAAGAGGAGACTGAGGGGAGACCTCATTGCAGTTACAACTTCCTGGGCAGGGGAAGAGGAGGGGCAGGTACTGATCTCTGCTCTGTGGGGACCAGGCACAGGACCCCAGGGAATGGCCTCAAGTTGTGGCAGGGCAGGGTCTGGTTGGATCTCAGAAAAAGGTTCTTCCCAGAGGGTGGTTGGGCACTGAACAGGCTCCCCAGGGCAGTGGTCACAGCACCAAGGCTGCCAGAGCTCCAGGAGTGTTTGGATGATCCTCTGGGACACCTGGTGTGACTCTTGGGGATGGGCCTGTGCAGGGCTGAGGGTTGGACTTAATGATCTTTGTGGGTCCCTTCCAACTCAGCATATTCTGGGATTCTGTGAGATGTGTGGGGGCTGTTGTTGTAAGAAGAGGACTCTATCAGGCCATAAATCTGTTTTTCCCACTCTGGTTCTGGTGACAGTCAGGGATGGATGCTGGGGGGGAGACAGCCCTGGGGGGAAGTGTTGCAGAGTCCTTGTTACTTGTCCTTTGCTTCCTGCTCATCCTTTTGGGGAGGGAAGCTGTTGAGGTGCTTTAGAAGACAAATCCCTCAGCTCTTTTCCCATGAATCCTCCAGCTCTGTGTGCTGGCACTGCTGAAATGGCAGTGAGTTTTGTCTGGCATGGATCTGAGCACAGGGAATGCTTTGGCTGGGATATGTGTGTGTTGGATGAATGAACCCTAAGGAAATGAAAACAACTGGAGGTGCCTGTGCTGCAGCCAGAACTGCAGGAAGACTCAGCTACAGTGGTGTTAGAGCTTTGTGTTAGAGTTTCCTTTGAGCTTGTCTTGTTTCCTATGTTTTCCCCCACTTTTTTCCCCTCTGCTTTAAAGGGAATCAGGTTTGTTATGGCACACGGAAGAGCAGTTGGCTCCTTGAGACTGCCATGTCCTCAGACCTCTGCACTCAGGGGCTGTGCCTGAGAATTATAGTGGGCTTTTTCTTGAAGCTTTTTTTTAATTTGAAGAGGTAGAGGTGCAAAATAGATGATGTTTACCCTGGACACAGGCAGAATTTGTACCCTTGGTAGCACAGCTGTGTTATCCTGGAAGCCAAGCCAAGCTGCCATGTTTGAGTGTTCTGACTCCTGAATTCATTGTGGGGTGGGAAGGTTTTGTACAACCAGCAGTTGCTGTGTAAGATGCTTTCAGTACCTGCTGCCAGGGCTTTGAACCTCACAGGAAAAGCAGGTGGTGCAGGTTCCCTGCTTTCCAGGACCCCGGCTGCTGGCAGTGGCAGGGAGGAGGATTGCGTGCTGAATTTTGATGCCATGTCTGCTCCTCATCAGCTGATGGGAGCAGGGTCTGGCAGCCCTGTTTTGCAGGAGGTCTGAATTGCTTGTTGCTCTCCTGAACTTGCACTGCATGGAGAGGTGAATGGAATTCAGGAAAAGAGTTCAACCTCTGTCCAGGGAGGACATCCCTGGAAGTGTTCAAGGCCAGGCTGAATGGATCTCTGAGTAACCTGGTCTGGTGGAAGGTGTCCCTGCCCCTGGCAGCAGATGGAATGGAATGGGCTTTAATGTCCCTTCCAGACCAAAACATTCCATGATTCTGTAAAAACCCGCTGATTTCTCAGAGTGATGAGCATGTTAGAAATCTGACATCATCAACCCTGAAACTGTTGTACAGCTTTTTGTGGTGGCTTCAGCAATGATGTTTATGAACAGCGGCCCTTCATCCCTCTTCAACCTCAAATGAGAGAATTCCAAGAGGTTTTTTCCACTTCCAAACAGGGGAGAACATATGCCAGCACACAAACAGTGCCGCTCCAGCTCTACCTGTTCTTTGGGGAAAAAAGGAAAACACCACAACCCTCAGTGTTCTCTCTATAGAATCCTGAAGGCTGCTTTTTTTCTGAGCACTAAACCACAGCAATAAAAAGAAGAGGCCTGGGAACACTCCAAGGGGGGTTATTCCCATGTGCTGCTTTCTCCTGCTGCTTCAGCTGCTCGGCTGAGTTTTATTCCCCTTCTCATTCCTGCTTTGTTCAAGGTGGCTGCAGTGTCACCTCTGCAGAAGGCTGTGATTTAGTGGCTGGAGTGTGTGTGGCAGTGTAATAATAAATAATGTTTGGGAGTCGTCACTGAATTTTAGAATCACATTACAAATGCAAATTTCTTCTGTGAGAGCCACCTCGAGCTGTTCTTGGAGACCTTCTGTGCTGTACCTCTGAAAAGGGCTCAATTAAAGACATTTTAGAGAAAAACCTGTTAGCTTTGATCCCAGATTACTGGGCTGGTCTCAAGGCTGGCTTAGATAGCAGAGCCATGGGAATGCTGGTTGCTCTCAACATGATTTTGCTAAATATTGAATTGGCCTTTCACAATTACAAAGCTGCACTTGCAGAACATCTGTTGCCTGTGTTTTATGGAAAAGCAGACAGGACAAGAGGAAACAGCCTCGACTTGCACCAGGGGAGGTTTAGATTAGATATTAAGGAAAGTTTTTTCATGAAAAAGCACTGGAACAGGATGCCCTGGGAAGCTGTGGAGTCACCATTGCTGGAAGTGTTCAAAACATGTGGCACTTGAGGACATGGTTCAGTGATGAACGTGGTGGTGCTGGACTGAGGGTTGGACTTGATGATCTTAAAAGGTCTTTTCCTTAATGATTCCATGATTCTATGAAAATGGGCAGCAAGTTATAAATCAGCATTGATGGTGGTGGTTAGTTTGTAATCAAAGCCAGTTTGTTAATCAGAAATATGTTTTTTCTTTCAGGTTGCCCATCTGAAGAAATTGGATTTAACAACACGAGTTTTTCATAACGGGGTGCACTTCAATCTCGATAATGAAGAAAAGCAGAAGTGTCATGACAGTAACTGCGGATGAGGTGAGTTTCTTCTGAAGACATGTCTTATTTTCCCTAGTACTTCATGAAAACAATGAAAAAACTGGTTTTGTCTTATTAGAGAAGTGCGAATTGATTTTGCTTTGAGTGCTCTTTGATAATCCTGGAAGATTATTATTTAATAAGCAGAAAATAAGCATAGCATATTTAAAAATGAATAAACTAACCCCCATGACAGGTTTAGAGGAGTCTTATAGTTACCATATACTGTCTTTGGTCAGTGTAGCGTGGGCCGCCAGCAGGGAATGTTGGTGTGACTTATGGAATATCTGTTCTGGATCCCACTTTTGCTCAAATGCTGCACTTATATACTTGTGAGTGTTCTACCATGTCTCCCCACTGCAGTTGCTGAACACTTAATGTGATGATAAAAGTGTTATTCCATCACTACACTTTCTAATCATTGTGGTAATCCCCTATTAATTAAACACCAGTTCCCATTCTCTGGAGAAATGTATCACTTTGTAATGATGGCCTGATAACCACAGTCTTAATTGGCCTCTTTGTCACAGCTGAGGCTCTCAAAAAACAGGAAATCACGTGGGATGTAAAGGAAAACACAGTGGAGGAGAGGAACCCAAGAGTTAGAGTAACCTGTAGCACTCCTCCAGTAAATAAGTGTTTATTTTGTACTCTTAGAGCACGTGTTGCACTGCTCATAGTCAGCTTGCCTGAGCTTGAGGCTGAGTTTGCTCAGTCCTCGCTGACTTTAATGAAAACAGACATCTGAAATCTAATGGAAAGCAGCAAACCCTTCTGGACACTTCCTAAATAATATCAAAGAACTAAATAGTCCTATGAAGACTGTTAATAAGGGTAGGTTGAGTCAGATCCTCATACAGGAGGCAAGGCTTTTCTTTCGGGAATTCCTAGGAGTGTTTTTGACCTGATTTTGTGCAGTGAAAAAACCTGTGAGGCAACAGAGGCCTTTGCAGTTCATAGAACCACAGAATCATTTAGGTTAGAAAAGACTCCCAAGATCAAGTCCAACAAGCTGTTCTTCGACAATTAAACCTCACTCATTTTCTCTGTAGTCCCCCAGTGCTGGCTGGAAGAGCACAGTTCGTAGGGAAAGTGAACCAAGGGGTTGGGGAGACAGTAAAGTGGGTTTGGAAAGGTCTGTGAAGGGTGGAGATCAAAATTCAGAAGCAGGTAGAAAAAGAGGATAAAAGTGGCCATGAATATATAAATATATATATATATATACACACACACCCACATATACACTGATTAAAATACCCTCCAGCTTCTATTGATAGCTCATCACATGGAATACAGAAATAGCCTCGTTTATATTGGACAGCTATATTTGAGGAGCTAGATTCTCTTGGTAAGACCAAAACTGACAACCCTCTTGCAGCTCTGTTCTGCTGTGGGAGAACTTCTGGCTGCGTTTGAGGAGACTGACAGCCAGCTCTGTGATCATGGGGATGCTTTGAAATAAAAACCTGTAGAAACTAGAAGAGGAAAAACTGCTTCAGTTGATCAAAACCTTTTTTTGGGAGACTATTTCTACCAGCAATGTCAGACAAAGGGCAGAGTTCTTTTCTCTGAAGGGGGAGTGTTTAATTACATTAGAATTAAATGTTGAATTTAGTTTAGACAAGTTCTGAATGAATTTTCAAGTGCACTCATAACTTGATAAAATAACGCAGCGCTCTCAGACTCTTTCAAGCTTTCAGAAGAAGAATTGGAGAAACATTGAATGTGTTTTATCTTCATGGAGGAAAACATTTGCTTGGAGAACTTCAGTGGCTTCTCTGTCTCTGCAGAACGCTCTGGATTACCTGGAGTGTGGACTGAGTAAGTCCTACAGCACTTCCACCCACGCTCTGGGCATCGACCTGTGGAGAGGGAGAAGATGCTGCTCTGGTAATTTGCAGTTACCACCATTGTCCCAGAGACAGACAGAGAAGGCCAGGACACCTGACAGAGACATTGTCTGTAGACCAACAACTCTTCCTCTGTTGACACCTCCAAGTATTGCAATCACCACTTACCAAGACTGGTGAGTTATTTTGCCTTGTTGTAAATCTCATGAAATTGTGGTTTTGTTACCTTTTTTAAATTTTTTTTTTTTTTTGCTTTGGACTTGGCTTTTTTCCCTTTTTTTTTTAAGATAGATAATTATCTATGTTAATCAGTGTTGTTGAGCTCTGTCAGTTGGTTTGTCATCCATATAGCTTTACAAAGCTATTGCCTTTTCTTTGAAATTCTACTTCTGTTAAAATCCCTCGTGAAACTTTTGTGTCATAAATTCTGATCTCGGCCAGAGGATTTGTGTTACTAATTTTCCACCCACACAAGAGTTCTGGATGGTGGTGGACTCTTCCACAACAGATTGAGGAAAAAGGCTTTAACTCTGGCTATTTCCTCTCTATATGTTAGAAAAAAGGCTTGAAAAAAGCCCATTTGAATCTAATGTTAAGCTCAAGATAAGTCCCAAATCAACCACCAGAGAGCTGATGGAAAGGGGCTTGCTAAGAGGTGAGTTCTGGTGTTAAGTGCCAAAAAAAAGAAATTAATCTGGAGTCAGGAGAGGAGGCAAAGCCCTGAGTGTCCATGTGTTGGAATTGCAAGGATGGATTTAATGGCAAAATAAGGTTGGCTGTCCTGCTTGTCATACAAATCTTGAAGTGACATTAATGCCACCTTACAACCTGTACTTTCAGCTTCAGATTTCAAGGGAGCTTTAGATTCTAGTTTATAAATTCTCCACTCGCAACTTTGGTTTCTGATTGCAAGACATGTTCACATCATTATTTCCAACTGGGAATCTGGTTTTAGCTTCTGTTAAGCTCAGCACTTCTCAGTTTGCATTTGAACAATTACAGAGGACATCCCAAATTCATTTGTTAGAGTCCTTTAAAAAGAATGTTCCTGTTGAAAATAGGATTTATAAACTCTGCGCTTGAATAGCTGAGATACAGAAATCAGGGAGGAATTAGCAGGAGCTTTTATTCGGGTTTTGTGCTTAATTGCTGTGATAAATTTAACAAAATGAGTTATCTAATTTTAGGTGGATTGTGAATTTTGACGATAAAAGGGTTGGTTTACCTTTGGGAGCATTGTCCAGGTGTTCCCTTGTGTGTGCGTGCAGCAAGTTGCAATCCTGACAGCAAGGCCATTGAGAGCCTGTTCACAAGGTGGCATTGGAAGAATAAGTTAGTTCTGATCTTTGAATACACATTAGTCCCCGATTCAGGAGAAGTGCAAGGAATTGCAATGGATTTGTCATTAATTTCCTTGGAACACAAGGGGGCATTGCTGCTCTTCTTTTTCAGTACAGCAGAATCGATGGGTGAGGATCTTGAACTGCGAGTGCTCGAGTCCCAGAGAAACCCCTGATAACCCATTCTCAGGTTATTGCTATTTCTTCACGGTAAAAATCCCAGTTTACTGGGGGGACTTAATGGGAGTTGCTGGTCAGTGTGACTGTGATGCAGAGCTGTTCCTACAGGGCCTCACCTGGAATATTGGGGCAGTTTGGGGCACCACAGTGTAAGAAAGATATGAAACCATTAGAGTATCCAAAGGAGGGCAGCGAAGATGGGGAAGGGCCTTGAAGGGAAGCCGTGTGAGGAACAGCTGAGGGCACTTGGTGTGTTCAGCTGGAGGAGACTGAGGGGAGACCTCATTGCAGTTACAACTTCCTGGGGAGGGGAAGAGGAGGGGCAGGCACTGATCTCTGCTCTGTGGGGACCAGGCACAGGACCCCAGGGAATGGCCTCAAGTTGTGTCAGGGGAGATTTAGGTTGGATCCCAGAAAAAGGTTCTTCCCCCGAGGGTGGTTGGGCACTGAACAGGCTCCCCAGGGCAGTGGTCACAGCACCAAGGCTGCCAGAGCTCCAGGAGTGTTTGGATGATCCTCTGGGACACCTGGAGTGACTCTTGGGGATGGTCCTGTGCAGGGCTGAGGGTTGGACTGGATGATCTTTGTGGGTCCCTTCCAACTCAGCATATTCTGGGATTCTGTGACTCTGTCTTTGCATCCCCCTCAGCATTCTGACCAGTGAGATTGTTTGCTCTTACAGCTGGGCAGGAAACTGGTCTGAACTTTCCCATTTTCTGTTTAAAGTTATAGTTATTGAGGGCTTTCCCCTAGTTTAGCACTGATCTCTACCCATGCCAGGATGTTCCTTCCCTATGCAATTCCCAGTTATTTGGGGCCTAACTAGACTCTCAGGGAGCACAGTCATAGAATCATAGAATTGTTAAGGTTGGAAAAGACCTTTAATATCATCAAGTCCAACTGTTAACCAGCACCACCACTAGCCCATGTCCCCAAGTGCCACATCCACACGTTTTTTGACCCCTCCAGGGATGGTGACTCCACCACTGCCCTGGGCAGCTGTGCCAGGGCTGGACAACACTTTCCATGAGGAAATTTTCCCTAATAACCAACCTAAACTTCCCCTGGCACAGTTTGAGGCCGTTTCCTCTCCTCCTGCCCCTTGTTCCCTGGGAGCAGAACCCGACCCCCGCTTGGCTCCACCCTCCTGTCAGGGAGTTGGAGAGAGTGAGAAGGTCCCCCCTCATGACTGAGATGTTTTTGGAGGAGGATCTGGTCCCTAAACTCTTTGGGTTTCTACACCATGGCTCAGTTCTGCATGAAATACCCTCCAGACACGGGTTAAATTTGTATAATCCCAGTATTTGTGGTTGCCTTGAAACAGCTTTGGAATAAGATGAGCATTAAGAGACTCAGTGAGTGAGCAATAAAGGAAAATTTCCATGATACCACTGAGCAGCAAAGAATTGGAGCTGAAAACGAATGTTGCCATGCAGGAGCAAGATCCTGGATATGGGATAGAAGTCCAATAGATGTGCAGTTTGACGATCTGAATGGAGAAGGCTTATAAGCTTCTTTTGCCTGAATTATGTCCATATTTTCATAAAACTTGTTAAAATGTTTTCCACCATCCTGCTCCATATTTTATAACTAAAGCTTTGTGATAAGAAATCTGGGCAAGAGTGAAGAGAGAGGGTGTGAAGAATATATTTGTAGCTACGCTTAGAGCATCCAAAATAGTTCTCTTCCCTATTTTTTTGATACTTCCCAGCTCCTGTGATGGGTTTGAGAGCTGGAGGCTCATTTCCGCTTTTTCCACACATTTTATTCAGGTGTATGGAGATATTTTGACAGTTTTGCAGCAAGTTTCTCTGTTGAAACAGAAATGAGTTCTGTGATGTGTCCCAAATCATAAGGAAACAAAGGCTTTAAGAATTAAATGAAGAGCTGATATGGTTAATATTAAATATTGGAGTTTTTCAAAGCTTAGAGGTTCTGTTAAATATTTAGACTATGGTATTAAATGCTTTATTAAATACATATTTTGTGTGACCGTGAATTTGCCATTTATCAGTGAGCAGCTCCATGGCTTGTTTTCTTCTGAACGAATTTTATTGGGCAGGTTGGTGATAAGGGGAAAATATTCAAGGATTGGACCTATTCTCCACATCCACCTCAGAAGCTTCCTGGGGTGGGTTTTTCAGGTGTACAAGTGGATTACGACGAGGGCTGACGTGTTGAGTGGCAAATCTACTCTTGTTTCTGCTCTTGTAGTACTGCTCCTTGTTCTCCAGATGGTGGTCGTGGGCAGCAAATTAAATGCAACGTCAGAAACTAAATAAAACAAAAAGTCACTGCAATTTTGGGCAACTGAAACAGTCAGCAAAAATGCTGAGTTCAGCCAGAGCCGGCTCCTAGTCCCTGGGAAGCTGTTGGTAATTAATTGAGGGGTAGATAAGATGGGAGTTAATTGAGGGATAGATAAGGTGGGAATTAATTAAGGGGTAGATAAGGAAAGTTGGAATGATAAAGTGATGGAGATTTGCATGCAGAATTAAAAAGATAATAAAATTATTATTGCTGGTAAGCCAAGCAGAAGGTAATTTGCCCAAATACTCCTTTACAAATTTGAAACCTGTAAATCCCGTGGGATAGAAGGAAATATCTGGGATAACAGGAAGCTTTAACAGGAATGATGGGATGAATCCCAGGAGTTTAGAAGGAGGTGATGCTTTGGAGAAATATGGGGCTTTTTTTAAAAATGTTGGTTTGTTTTTTAGATGTTGTTTCAGACCCTGGGATAGCACCCTGTGAAATAGGTTGAAGTCTTATTTCTTAGATAATTGCAAATTCAACTGGGGAAGAACTGAAGGAATATCCTGCAAGCTTGGAATAGAAAAAACAAAATAGATGAGCTGGCTTCCCATATGATGTGAAAAATAAAAACTAGGAGGAAAAAATATTTAAACCCACATTTTTAGTTTTTATACCGATGTTTAAAATTACTTAAAACACAGAATGGTTGAAGTTGGAAGGGACCTCTGGACATCACCTGCTTCAAAATGTTAATTATTTCCATAAATCCCATCAGTTTTGATGGTAATGAAGCAGGATCAATTATTCTGATTGAACACACTTCCTGGATTTCAAAAGCCTGCACCACATTTCTGTGGGGCATTTCCTTACCTTGGAAAAGGAGGTCAGCTCTGCTCATGAGAACATCTCATTTATTCTGTGGGGAAAAAGGGTTTTAATTATGCTGTGCATAATTAAAATAGTATACATTATGATGGAAAATGTATATGAAACCTTTGTTTTGAAAATCGGACTTACTATGATTTGTCCTAACAACATAAAAGGTGTCTTGGAAGAGATCTGGAAACAGCCCTAAAGGATTTTGCTTGCTCAGTGCTTTTTTTATGGTTTCTGTAGGTAAAAATATTACCTGGTCCATTTAGGGAGGGTGAAAATATTACTTGGTCCATTCAGGGACGGCTTACTCCTGGTGCTGGATTTGGTGGGAGCTTGGGGTGCTGGGGATCCCTCAAAATAATCCCTGAAAAGCTGAAAATATTCTTTTGGGAGGTTGTTCCTACGTTGTCTGCAGGTGGATCATAAAAGTCACATAAAGATAGTCACTGAGGCTTAAATCTGTTTGAGCTCACCGAGGTGGGAAAGGAAAATTCCTTGACTTTGTTGTCACTGTTGCCAGTCATTTTAATACCTCCCAAGGATGTGGCGGAGGAAATGCCAAGAGATAATTTAGAGAAATGTCTTCTCTAAAATACTGCTATTTTCTCCCTTAGTAAGATGTTCCAAGTAGAGAACATCCCATCCTTGCTGACTTTTTGGGTTGGTGGTTCTTCCTGATGAGGATTGGTCAAAGAAATCCAACTAAACCATGGTGGTGTTGGACCCCACAGGGAGCTGCTCCCCTGGCTCTGGTTTGGGGGGGGGGCTCACTAGTGGCCCCCCAACCCCATCTGATATTACACAACAAATCCTGGAGATCTGTTTATTAAAATAAATCCCAAGAATCCTTTATATTAGGAAAAAATAGTGGGCAACCCAAACATCCAGAGGCCAGTGCTTGCCCACCGGGTGGGTGATCAGTACAAATGCCAACCTGTCCAAAAAGGAGCTGCTGCAGAGATAATTTGTGCATGTCTGACTTAGCCCCAGAGTTATTTTCTCAGCTAAAAATACCCAGATAAGTGTTTTGTCTGCCTATATTTAGACATTGTTGCCATCAGTTTTTGAAGCTCTCGGCCCTTCTTCTCAGTTGGCACATTTTTTTATTTTCCTGTTTTCTTGAAGGCCTAAATAGAATAACTATGATTTGTATGGGATGTAGTTGGTATAGAGGAATTTTTAGAAGAAACATAACGTTGGATTTGTCATGGGTTTTGAATTAAAATTATCATTATTTGATAAATGTCTTTTTGTACACAATTGTATTTTGCTGCTGCAATATTATCCTTTAATTCATTTGCACTCATTTTAGAAAATTATAACATCCCCCTTTGGTGTGAATTGCAAAGTGAGCCCAGTAATTTTGAGGATGATTCTGAAGTTTGGTGCTGCAAGGTTTGCCTGGAGATGCAAGTCTTCAAAACAGAGGTAGCTGTAGGCACACAAAAAAGGCTTTTCATGATTAAATTATAATTATATACCTCAATCCAGAATGCAACAAGACAGCTTGAAATGTATGTGGAATGGAAAGAAATGAATCACTGTTAATCAGCAAAAGACAACGAAGCTTCTGAAATATTATGTTCAAACTTCATTCTCACAAGAATATAAAATAAATGAAGATTATGGAAATACAGTTGATAGAAAAGCTGAATCAGACAATAATTTGACATGATTTTCATTTAAGCCTCTGACTAATGATAACTTCATTTGAAAGGCGAGATCCGACACAGTTTGTTGTGTTACCTGGAGAACTCCAGCTGATCCGTGACATTCCATCCCTGGAAGTGTTCAAGGCCAGGTTGGACGGGCCTTGGAGCAACCCAGGCTAGTGGAAGGTGTCCCTGCCCATGGCAAGGGGTGGAACTGGAAGAGCATTAAGGTCCCTCCAACCCAAACCATTCTACGATTAGATAAGTTTTTGTTCAGTATTTGGCCTCATTCCTCTGGAATAACAAGTGACAGGACAAGAGGGAAAGGTCTCAGGTTGCACCAGGGGAGGAGGTTTAAGTTGGATATTAGGGAAATTTTTTTATGGAAGGGGTTGTCCAGCCCTGGCACGCTGCCCAGGGCAGTGGTGGAGTCCTCATCCGTGGAGGTGTTAAAGCCATGTAGATATGGCACCTGAGGACAGGGTTTAGTGCTGAACATGGTGGTGGTGCTGGTTGATGGTTAGACTTGATGATCTTAAAGGTCTTTTCTGACACTAACAATTCTGTGATTCTATGATTTCCCTGGAAAAATTCAACCAAACCCGCTTATAAATCACATTTCTAAATACTTGTAACCAAGCTACTGATTCAGTTTACCAAATTACTCATGGTCTGTATCCACCAGGCACTGGGGGGGTCAGATGCCTTTAGACCTTCTCTTACGTGCTTTCAGTAGCTATGTCGAGTCCTCCTGGAATATTTTTAAACTTCCATTTTGTAGCAGTTCACTCCTGGGTCCTTTGAGCTAAGACCCTGCTAACACTGCGAGTGTCACTGGGATGAATTAGGGGAACAAGAGCGTGGTGTTGTCCTCTGCTGTTGGCCTTCGTCATGTTCTCACCCTGACTGCTGCTCCCTGAGCTCGTTACCCATTGCTGGACATTATTTCCATGAAGAAAAACATGAGACTTCTTATAAACTTGGCCACAGCCACCTCCTCTCTGACCCTGTTTTTATTGGCAGTGGCAGGGAGCTGCTTTCTAGGATTTTTGGCTGGGAATTTATTCCTTTAATTAAGCCATAATGGACAAAGCTGTGTGGGAATCCTGACAATTGAGCAACTGCATTTTCTTTTCTTTCCCAGCACCAAAACCTGAGGTACCTGGGAAAACTGGAGGTTCCAGCCCTGCTGTTGAACAGGAGTGGAGTCTGTGTCAGGGTTTCCTTAGGGAAAAACAAATATAAATAAATGCACCTCGTAAACATGACACTGTTTAATCTGAGAGCGATGATAAGGTGTAGTTGGTCTGAAACACAAAGAAATCCAAATAACTGGCATGCAAACTGTTTTGTCAGTCAACTGCTGCAGAACTAAGAGGCTGGAAGAGCAAGAGTAAAATACAAAACCTAAGCAGACTCAGATTAATGTGGAGTTTTCTGTTCCTGCTCAGCCAGTGCAGGTGAGACCAATATCAGAGAAATATGTGGGCTCATGAAAATGATTTAAATCCTTTTGTTGAAAGGAAGAGGAGGGCAGGCCAAGGCTAAGGATTCCTTTTTGTCCTCTTTCCATTGCCTGTGTGAGTGGGGGTGCTGCCAACCAACCCAAACTGTAGCTTTTCATGGGAGCGTGTGGCAGGATGCAGAAATGACCTGATAAAGTGGGACTCTGAATTGGTTCTACAGGATTATTGGGCAGCAGTGAGAACACTGCTCTGCCAGAGCAATATTGATTGCTCCTTGCTTGTCACTGTTTTACAGAATCACAGAATCATTTAGGTTGGAAAAACCTCTCAAACCAACGAGTCCAACCATCCCCCAGCACTGCCAAGGCCACCACTGACCCATGTCCCCAAGTGCCACATCCACAGGGCTTTTAAATCCTTCCAGGGATGGGGACTCCACCACTTCCCTGGACGGCCTGTGCCAGGGCTTGACAACCCTTGTGGGGAAACAATTTTCCCCGATATCTAACCTAAACCTCCCCTGGCACAACTTGAGGCCATTTTCCCTTTTTCTGTCATTTGTTACCTGGGAGAAGACATCAACACCCATTTTCATTTTCATTTTACATGAAAATTACAGATACATTTGTAATTTCACAACATTTTTTTATAATGTTTGCATTTTTTATTTAACAAGGACTGAGTTACACTGGGTGAGATTGGCCAGTAGCTGTGGTGCCCATAGTTGCCTCTGGCTATGGGCACAGAGCGACTCAGCATTATGGTAAGCAAAGCCCTGATCTGATTGATGAGCAAAGGCCTGATCTGGTGAGCAAAGCCCTTATTTCACAGAATCACAGAATATTCTGAGTTGAAAGGGACCCACAAGGATCATCGAGTCCAATTCTTAAGTGAATGGCCCGCGAGGGGATGAAACCCACAACACTGGTGTTATTAGCACCAGGCTACAACCAACTGAGCTCATCTCAGGCCCTGACTTGGTGAGCAGAACCCAGATCCTAATCTCTGCTCTGTGGGGACCAGGGACAGGACCCCAGGGAATGGCCTCAAGTTGTGTCAGGGCAGGGTTAGTTTGGATCTCAGAAAAAGGTTCTTCCCCCAGAGGGTGGGTGAGCACTGAACAGGCTCCCCAGGGCAGTGGTCACAGCACCAAGGCTGCCAGAGCTCCAGGAGTGTTTGGATGATCATCTGGGGCACCTGGAGTGACTCTTGGGGATGGGCCTGTGCAGGGCTGAGGGTTGGACTCGATGATCCTTGTGGGTCCCTTCCAGCTCAGCAAATTTTGTGATTCTGTGATCTGGTGAGCAGAGCCCCAGCCCTGGCTGTCAAAAGCAGGTGACTCATGGGAGATGAGGTGTTTAGTCACAGGCAAATTCTTGGCAGAGGCAGGTGCACCTGCTGCTGATCACAGTCACAGAAGTGAGTAAAATGAATAAATAACACACTGACAAATCAAACAACAGCCTGGGGAAAGCTGAGCCAGCCTGTCCAGGCCAATATATTTTTAGAGATTCCTTCATACGACATCTCTGTAGGAACTTAAAGCCTCTTCTCAGCAGGATGGGTGAAATTTTAATGCTTTTTTCCACTGGCGTCTCTTTTCTCAGGAGTCACCCCGGAGGTCTCTGTCTGTGAAGAATAAATTGGCTTATTGAATTAATTTGTAAAATATTAATCTATAGCTGGGAAATGAGAAAATAATCACAAGTAGTACAGATTGGTCTGACATATGTGATTACTCACTATGGATAATATAGAAGGCATTTAAATGTTCTCTGAGAATAAATCAAGCACAATCAAAGTTGCTAAGCAAATTCCCATCTTACATCGTGCCTCTTTGGCTTATATAATTTTATAAGTATAAAAAATACATGCATTTGTAAATATATAAGTGGTAGAAATATAAGTTTAAATATAAAATATAAAAAGTATAAGTGAGATATTTTATTTTCTCAGATGTATCTACTAAGAGGTAACAGTATAAATACCTGTAAGAAAAAGTACCATAGTAAGAATTTGTACCTTTTTTTTGTTTAAATACTAAAAAGTGCAAGGAAGTCAGATCCATCTTTTCGTGTGTGTGGTGTGATTTACTAAGGAAAAACTGTAGTAAATCCAGTTTAGGACTAAACAGCAGGTGAAAGGCACCAGGTTTCCTGTTCTTACTGACTCTTTCACGCGTGTGCTGAACGCAAATACTTTTCCTGTGAGAGAGAACACCTCATAGAGCTCGGCTCACACAGTACAGTGACCTGGTTGACGTAGATGACAAAGTCAGTGTGAACAGATGAGCATCCAACCACTCAAAACTCTCAAGGTGTCTTTCCTAAAGATGGAATTCGGTTTTTGTGACTGATCTTAAAAGTGTTACGGAGTTTCTTGATCTCGTTAGAGGTAGTGAATGCTTTAAAGAGCTAAAAACTTATGGAATCGTATACAAAGGCTGCAAGTACTGGTTTTAAACCAGAAATTAATATACAAGCTGCGTATTGAATGAGGAATAGCTGGTTTAAGGGCAACTGGATGCTATGGAATGGGAAGACCTCAAAAGGTGACCTTTCATTTAGAGTGAGCTCATAGGGGTGGGTAATGTCATAGAATCACAGATCAGTTTGGGTTGGATGGGACCTTAAAGCTCATCCCATTCCACCCCCTGTCATGGGCAGGGACACCTTCCACTATCCCAGGTTGCTCTAAGTCCTGTCCAACCTTGCCTTGGACACTTCCAGGAATGGGGCAGCCACGGCTTCTCCAGGCAACAACATCAGCATCTCTTCACAGCTTCAGATAATGTTTCTTTGCTGTTCCATTTAAGCCCTGGGTTTGTATTGTGTGTTTTGGAAGGTTGATCTCCATGCTGAGTTGTGGCTTTCCTTTACTGCCTTGTAGAAAGATGTGGCTGATCAAAAGCATCTCCAATTACAAGGGTGAATTCTTATTATTCAGGTTAAATTACTATTTTAATACCTCACAGTTTGGGACGATGGTTTAAAATGCCAATCATAAGTCTGTGTTTAAGTCCATGCTATAAGCAGATTTGCTGCTACTCTGAGGGAGCTAAAAGTAAAAATGGGACTAGGATGGGGTAGAATTAACTAACACTGACTCTGCCCTCATGGAATTAGTAGCACTTACTGATGGGATGGACAAAATGTCTCCTGGTTGTGAAGGAAAGGAAATCAAGAAGGGAGGAAGTACCTTTTTTATTGCTTTCTCTTGTGTCTGTCTCTTCAGCTTGTGCTCCTCACCCTTCTTTTCCCTTTTCCTCCACTTCTGTTGTGTCTAGAAAGCTACTCCATCACTGCAAAGATTTAAGTTCTCTGCCACAAACACATCCTTCTGTATAGGACTGCCTGTACAGCTGCTTTTTATTTTCTTGGAATCTCCTCCATGTTTTAGCAATGCTGCATCTAGCTCTCCTTTTCTCGTCACTGTCACCCTCTCAGCTCTTTCTTACTAGCCATTGCTCTGACTTAAAGCCTTGCCTGTCATTCCCTATCCTTACATTTTAATCCACAGTTACTTCTGTTTTCATATTAAAGCACCATTCCTTGGCATCTGTTTTCCTGGCTGCTTCCCTTTCTACAGCTTCCAGTTCACTGATGTGTTTTTTTGTCTTGCTCTAGACATTTCTCTGTTGTTTAAATCCCTGCTCCCCCCTCACATCTTTGCCTGTCTCCCATTCCCTGGGTCGCTCTTATTTGTTCCCAGTGCTGGCTCATCTTGGCAATTACATCTGCTGCCTTAGGCATTGAACCAGAGATCACATCCATGTCAGTCCTGTGACATTTCCACTGCAAATTTATTCCCTCCTCTACTGCTGTCTTTGTAACTGATTTCTTTTCCAGTAGAAATGACTATTCCCATGTTCTTGAATCTCTGTTCTACTTTCTTACTTCTCTACTTTGTCCAGTCACATTGGTTTAGTCCAAGAGAAAATTGTCAATTCATAGCTTTTTTTCTCCCTTACTTGGTTTACTTTCCCCCTTTTCCTCAAAATCATGTTCTTCTGCCCTTTCACAAAACCAGACATCCCTCAATTCCTCTGTTCCTCTAAACTCATCACTTGCTTCAGTGACCCAGTTCCAATTTCTGGTCTCCTGCATGGCCACTCCTACTGTGACCAACCCTTTTATTTCCTAATGGCAATGTGGTTTAGGTGACCCACTGGAGAGGAGCAGTGATTTCACTGCCTCTTCTTTAGGATCATGTTCGTGTCTCTCTGAGCTAATGGAGCTAATGGGCTTCTAGAGTTTCTCTCCTGGGTGTCCATCATAGATCCTTTCCCAACCCATCTTCTGCCTGCTACATTTGGCAGAAATCCATGTTAAGTAGGGACAGTGCTGTGAAATTCCATAATACTGCTGTCTTAATAGTGGTTATTTTCACATCAAATGTGTTTAAATTATAGTCTGAAAGAAAAATATTGGCTTCTTAGAGACTGAATCCTTCCCTTGTGCATCCTCAACTATAATTAAAGGTGTCCATCTCTCCCAGGTGACCTTTACAATCCCGTGCCTGACTTAAGGCAAACAAACACTGACATGGATGAGGGACCACCAAAGTCCACCCAGGATTAACAGGTACAAAGGAACAGGCCCTGTTTCTTCAGGGCCACTTGTTAGATGACAGCAAATTGCTTGAAAAATTAAAAATATGCAGAGGGAATCTATGTGGAATATTTTATAATGATTGGCAAGTGTAATAATCTTAATTTTCAATTTGTTTGAAAGTTTGATGAAGATCTTTATTTTTGCTTTTCAAGAGGAAATACCAAAAACCAGGATTCCTGAGAAGGAGACTCTGTATTTGATTAAAAATATGTTTCCTGTGGGTTTCCTTCCTTGGAAAAAGAAATTTAAGTAGCACCAGCAAACGGCAATCCCTTGAAATAATTTTCCTAATTAATTTACTGTCAGTTTAGTGTTATCTTTTTGGGATGCCTTGCTAATGTGGATGGATGGAACAATTGCCTAAATAACGGAGGGGAGCTTCCTAACTGCTTTTATCGAGATGTGCTTCTAGAGAGAGTGCTGTGAGGAACAATTGTCCAATTTCTCTGCCACCGACTGAAAGTGCTGTGAGAAGTCAAGTAAGAGCTTTTCCTTTCTTACTGAAGCATGTAGGACACTCAGAGTTCCCTGTTCCCTGGCATTCTATTTTCTCCTGGCTATTACGAGTTAAAACCAGGTAACTAATGGTGCTACTGTAAAGAAAAGGTATGGATTCTCGTTGCTTAGCAATTGCTCACAACACACTGAAGATCAGCTTTTGATGAGTTACACACTTGAAAATGTTGTTTATCACCTCCATCAGTTACTTTAATAAAATGTATTAAAACCTTCTGCAGTTCTAGACACTTCAGGGAGGTAGGAAGTGTGTGCGAAACCTCACCCACGTAAACTTTAACTTTTGAAAGTTTTCCTTAATTGTCCTTGCTCTTCCAAGTGGTCTCATTTTCCTGCTGGTGCTGGCAGGCACTTCCTTTCAATCATCTTTTCCCCCCCCTCAATTTTTCCTTTGTATTTCTGATCCCTTTGGTGACGTGATGAAATTGTTACTCTTGAACTACTGATCTATTGCAGGCAATAATCTGTATTGATAAATATTGCATTACAGTGGGTTACTGGAGTGTTACAGAAGTTCAGGAAAGAGTGAACTTCAAATGGCTGTTGACCATTTTGTTTGTGTATCAGGGCAACGTCAGTAACCCTGTCCTTGCACCCCTGGGATCAATCCAGGCTTGGAGATGGACAGATGAAGCAGCCCTGAAGAAGGACTTGAGGATGCTGGTGGGTGAGGGGTGGAAGGATAGGACAAAGGGGAATGGCTTCCCACTGCCAGAGGGCAGGGTGAGATGGGATATTGAGAAGGAATTCTTGGCTGTGAGGGTGGTGAGGCCCTGGCACAGGTTGCCCAGAGAAGCTGTGGCTGCCCCATCCCTGGAAGTGTCCAAGGCCAGGTTGGACGGGGCTTGGAGCAACCTGGTCTAGTGGAAGGTGTCCCTGCCCATGGCAGGGGGAGGAACAGACTGGGCTTTAAGGTCCCTTCCAACCCAAAGCAGTCTGGGATTTTATGAACCTTGCCAGGGCTCTGGTACCCTACATGCTGTCTGCCATTTCTCCTGTTGCTCAGCAAATGCAGCAAAATTCATTTTTCAGAATTATTGACAGTGCTACAAATCAGTGGAGACTTTACAGACATTGGCTGCAGGGTCCTCTGTATGTGTAACACCCCAAGTTGGCAACATAAAGGGTGGTAGCTGGAACACCAAGAGAGCTGCTCCACAACCTTTGTCAGGTTACTGTGGCTCCCACTGTCACCAAGATCTGGAAGGTATTTGAACCTTGAAGAAGAAATATCCTGTGTTCATGGTGAGCCTTCCAAGTGCTCTCAGCTTAAAGAAGCACCTGAAGCAATGGGTGGCACTTCGTATTCCCATTCTTTATGCTTTCCCAAGGGAATGGAGCTCTGCTTCCCCCCCACAGCCTCCTTTTCCCTTCTCATTAGCTTAGTCTTGCATTTCTCTGCCCATGTTACCACAGGACCTTCTCCAGGCTGTGGGGCTGAGACCTCATTGCTAATTTATGGATGTCTAAATGATGGGAAGCACTCCCTTAATGGACACTGTTCTGCATCGTCTCTGAATTCAGGGAAGGACAGTACCCACTCAGCATGAGCAGCATGCCCTTGTACAGCATCTTTTATTGCTTTCAAAAGGTGATTTCCCTCTCTTCTCCTTGCCCTTTGAATAGCTTTAGGAAAAGGCTTGGATATACTGGTTCTCTAATATCAGATATATTCTCACAAAACCCCTTCAATATCCCATTTGCTTCCTGGTGAGTTAGGAAGTTAATTTTTTCGTTCTGTGTCAAATTCCAGATCGGAAGCATTTGTGTGGATTTTGTTTCTCATTCAGCAAAGCTCTCAAGCTTCCCTTTGTCTCTCACTGCCTGTCAGTGCAGTCGAGTAACAGCTCACAGTCTAACACGTCATAATTCCTAAAGCATTAAATATTCCTGTTCTCCTACTGCCTGAACCTCTCAGTAATAAATCACACTGCATTTCCAGTGTCCTCAGGCATTTCCAGGCTCAGGCTCTTTGTTTCTTTCTTTCTTTCTTTTGGTTTTTATTAAATGTGAATGGTGAATATTATAGGGCAGGTTAGGGAGGATGTCTGGGAACTCCTCTATAGGCTCTGCTGTAGGGAAGCTCTCTTACAAGCCTCTGAAGTTGAGGAAGGCATGTTGATGATTTTGTAAATTGTTTTGGGATATTTGGGTGAAAAACCACTGGAATGGACAGGGACTGGGGGGGATTTGTTGTGTAATTGATGCCTGTACTGTGCAATCAGATCTTTGGCCACAGGCCGGCTGGGTTTGCTCTTCCCTGTCTCCTCCTCCTTTAAAAAGATTTATTGTATTTACATTTAAGGTCACCTACTTTTGACCAGTTAAAAATATGCTCTGCCCCTCCTTGCAGTATTTATTATGTTCTTACCATCAACATCAAATCTTATCTTTAACTTCCTTACGTTGATGTTCGTTTTTTTTAGCCTTGCAAGTGCAGAAGTTGCTTTCATGGTGTTTATATCCGGGGAAAAAAAATAGTCGGGGTTGTTTGTTTTTTTTTTTTCTTTAAATTTAAGTAGATATAATGCTTAAATTAATTTAAATTAACTTCCACTGTCTTTGCAGGGAGGGGTCAGGTCTCCCATCTTTTGGGGTTTTGGCAGGGATCTTGCCCTTTGGCTGCGTGTGGATCCCAGGACAGTGGAACATGCTGCTCCAGCAGTGTTCGTGAATTCTTGCATGCTTTGTTCCTCCACAATAGCATTCTCTGCCTTTTTTTTCCCCTACTAGACCTTTTTTTCCTGTCCCCTCATAGTGTTGCTCACACCTTTCCCAGAGCCAACGCTGCCATCCCGGGGGTCTCTTCCGGGATGCGCCGGGCGATGCCCAGAACAATGTCAGGGGATTAAAATGTCCTGAGAATCCCACACACTCCTCACGCAAGACGGGGCAGAACAGAGTCCAGTTGTCAAAATAATCCCGAGCCAATAAGCACGTCCTGGGTGGAGCTCCTGCGGCTCGGGGAAAACTAATTCTCAATGAAGACCTTTTATTAAACCCCCGGAATGAAGCGGGTTGTACAGGCTGGGGAATTCCTTGATTTTATTCGTGCACGCGAAAAATCCGCCGGTTTTTTAGTTCGGTAGGTGAAGGCAGAATGCTGGAGGGAAGGGATTGATGTGGAGCTGGTGGTGATGAATTTTTCATGAGCTGCTGTGCGGGGCTGAATGGCTCCGGCGCGTCGGTGGCGACCACGGAGCTGACACACCAACCCTGGCGCATTTTCTGGGGGAGAGCTGGCCTCAGAAAGGTTTTTCTGACAGCCCTGGCTTACCGTCCTTCGATTCGCGCTGCTGCCGCTTCAGGCAGCCTTTCCTTTGGAGCCCAGCCTTGTGAATGAGCGGGGTTTTAACAGCGCTTTGACTCCGCTGCGTTTTTGTTGCGTTTTCTGAATGGTGAGAGCTCCCACATCATCTGAGCTATGACAGCGAAAGAGGCTTCTAGGGAACTTGCTACTCCCGAGTCCGAGATTTACATCAGGACTTTCAAAGAACAAATGCATTTAGAGCTCGAGCCCCCCAAGCTGCCCGGGAACAGACCCACGTCTCCCAAGATTTCTCCTCGCAGCTCTCCCAGGAACTCTCCTTGCTTTTTCAGAAAGTTGCTGGTGAATAAAAGCATCCGCCAGCGTCGTCGCTTCACGGTGGCACATACATGGTAAGATCTGGGTACCAGCGTGGGTTTAAGAGCAGTGTGTGTAGCTGTGCTTTGAACAGGGGAAAACGAGCTGAGATTCATTCACGAGTGTTAAATGAATCGAGCAGGGGTCAGCCAAAGGATGTTTAATGCAGTGCCTCGACAATTGCCATTCAGCGTCTGTTGTCCGGGGTAAATCCAGCCCATTAATCGTGTGTGCCGGGTTAATCTCTAGGAACAAAGGCAGCAGCCGGTAACTTTCCCAGCCGTTGTGTTGTTGTGGGTTGAACACGCAAATTAATTTCAGAACCTTCAAAACGTGTTAGCTTTGCCCTCGCAGCTCGGTCTCACAGCACAGAGCCGGTGGTTCAGACAGGGCACTCTTGGGGGTAAACGCTGCAAAGGGCTTTAACTTCACTCTGAGGGGCTTTTAAACAGTTTTTCCTGGCTACAAATACCCCTCCTTTCAGCCATTTTTTGCAAGGAAACTGTCTGAGAGTCTTCTTTTCCCTCCTTACAAATTAATAACCCCAAACAGTCAATTTGTGTGCCATTATAGTCGATTGGAGCTGCCTCTGACTCAGTTATCTGGTTAATCCATGCCATAAACAGGAATCAAAATATATTCTTCAGGAAAATCTCTGAGAATCTCACTTTCTAAATTTAGTCAGTATGTGTCCTGCAGGATACACCTTTTAAATTCCAGGACTCTTGATTAATATTCACCAGCTGTCTGTGGGAATTAAATGAGAAAACTTTCAGGAATGTGAATTTTTTAAACCCTGCTCACACAGTGCCATATCCATTCCTTTCCCATTCCACAGATTGAATCAGAGGAGAGGGGATGAAACTATCCCTGTGGGCTGGGTGTTTTGGGGTATCTGAAACACCCATCCCTGTCTGCTACTTTTTAACGCACAACACTGTGTTAAAATGGTTTATGTGAGTTATGCTAAAATATTTAAAAACTGTATTTACTTCTGAAGTGAATTACTAATAGCTGAGAGTGAATTTGTAGCTCTTACAGTTGTTCTGTCTTGTTAAACAGTAAGAAAAATAAGAGGGAAAACCACAAACTTGGATATCAGGGAATTGTACTGGGTAGAACTGAGATAACTGACTTTTTAATTTTGCTTTAAACACAGCTTGAAATGCATTTGGGGTGTGCAATTCAGTTCAAATTAGAATTCTGGAATCATGCAGACTTTCTGCTTCTTTTTTTTGTTGTTGTTGTTGTTTTTAATCCAAGCAGAAGTAACAACCTCAAACTGGTTACAAGCTGTAAAGGCTTCAGTATGTTCTTCAGCATTTTAATTGGTTGTAGTCACTCGTGTTTAGGTTTCTACACATTAATTCCCTGGAACATCTGTCATATCTGCCAGCATTGAAATGACAGGATGCTGCTTGTCTTACCCCCACTAGTCGGTTTGGAGAAATGGGTGCTGTGGAAAGATGGTCCTGCTGGGAATTAGGGGAGTAGAATGCGGCCAGACTCAGCACAGGGTATCTGGATTGTTTGGGGAAAAACCATAAAAATATGTATTTATAGAAGTAACTAATAATCTGTTCTTGAATCAACTCAAGAAGAGGTGGGATCCCTCTGGGTTCATTTTTAATGGCAAGAGAGAAGGTTCTCAACTCAATTTTAAAAACTTCTTAGTATCAGGTGATTTTGAACCGCACATCAGTGTTTTAACCTGAGATAAGAAGGAAACAGTTGTAGAAACGAAGACAATCAGCCTTAGAAAGAAAGGTTTCAAGACTGTGTATGAGCACATGCTTAACATGTCAAACCATACAACAAAACCAGACATCTTTTCGTGTTGTACACACGCTAAAACATGATTTGAATTATTAAAGTGTGATACAACATTTCAGTGGAGTGTCTGGAGGGCTGTTTATGTGTGTTGCAGGCAGTTATTTCAGCTGCGTGCCTGAATTTCCTTCTCAGTTGTGAATTTGTTGTGCAGTGCGTGGAAACACCCTCACCTGTGCTAAGCAAAATGCCACTTACATAAGGTGCTCTTTCGTGGGGAGCTGGGAAGTAGTAGCTGGGTAGAAAATTACCTCAGGAGTGAATGTTGAAGAAATGCCAAACTACACAGTAATACTAACAAGGAAATGAATTCATGCTGTTGGATTTCAGAGGATCTATAACTTTCAGAGCCTCATAAACAGGGAACTTCCTCAGTTTGGGGTTGGTGGTGTGGTAAATCATTGTCTTTCACCACCCCGTCATCATTTTTGTCATTATTTGGTGGTTCTTCTTCTATGCCCCTTATTTTCAAGTTTCTGTCTTCCCTTGCTCTCCTTTCTTTTTTCACTAATTGCCTTTCCCAGGCATTTTCCTTCTTTTGTGGCTGAATGCATTGCAACTTCTCTCTCCTGATTATGCTGATGAAATCCACATCGTCACCGGTCTGCTCCAATATCCAGTCAGCAGACCGTACCCAGAAAGAAAAGGGATAGCAGATTTTCAGATTTTTTTTAAATAAGGCCATATCCGACTCAAATGCTTCTGTGCTGCAATTTGTTCTTTTCCTCAGGGTCGAGTTCTCACTGGACATGGCCAACATGTCATCGCAGTTCCCTCCAAACATCTGTCAGTCTGATCCTTGCCTGCTCCAAACCCCTTAAACAGTTTCCCACGGCTGCTGTCGCTGTGTCCAGTCTTCAAAATGCCTCATTCATATCAAATAACAGCACAAAACCTCAATGGCCTTCAGGCTTTTTCCTCCACCAGAATCCACAAGTCTCATTCCTCTCTTGCATCTGTCATTTTTGCCTCGGAGATCCTGGAAGCCCATATGCTGCTTCTTCCTTTCTTAAAGTTCCCCTGGTACCATGTGCATTTTGGGGGCTTGGGGGAGGGGTTTGTGAGGAACAGAGCAGGCAGAAGATGATGTGACTTGGTATCCCTTCAGAGCCATCTAAATTTTGGAAATTCAGTGCTCCCTTGGGTGCAAAGTTTCCTTTAAAGTCACTGGAGAGAGGGAAACAACTCCTGAAGATGGTCCTCAGCGCTTTCTCCTGTCAGCCAGAAAAGAGCACATTCCCTCTCCATGGTCCACAGTCTGTTCTCCCTCACCCCATCCTTAGCTTGAGGGCTTCCCAAGCAATAGTTTTAAAGATAGCTTTTATTTTCTTCAGGTCTGCCATCTTATTTTTATCAAATAATAACTATTAGTATCATCAGGATCACACCCATAGCAAGGATCTTCTCAGCAATGACTTGGAAGATCCCAAACATTTTATCAGTGGCAGTCAATAAATTAACTCTGCTGCTTATAACACAGTTTTCTTTGCCTTGCAATATTTATCCTCAAGATTATAAATATTTCTTCAAGACCAGATTGGACAGGGCTTGGAGCAGCCTGGTCTAGTGAAAGGTGTCTCTGCTTATGACATGAGATAAGTTTTAAGGTCTCCTTTCCAACCCAAACCATGTGATTCTATGAATATTTATATCACTTAGACCACTTCTTCAGTTTCTTAATATTCAGGCAGTCACTGGCTATGCTGTGTGAGGAGCATGAGCTTTTTAATGAAGGGGTTTCTAGAGGAGGATGTTTATTGTCTTTTCTGAATTAAGGTGTTCATGGGTTTTTTTCCAATTTAATTCACGTTCAGCTTTCATCATTTTAGTGATTACCTGTTACCTCATTTATGAAGAAAATACAGGGCAGAACGGAACAGAAATACTAGGAGATTTTGCTCTGGATTTTCTCTTGGTTATCCTTCAGCGCATCTGAAATACATTCATGCATTTGCTTTTTGATATATAATGTAAAATGCAAATCATATGCTAGCCTTAATTTTTTTGAAAACATGATCTGTTTTCATTACACAACAATCTTCCGTGGTGGAATTGAGTAAGTTAAATAATATGGCACAATCCAGTCACGGGGGGAGCATTTGAGTTTTTTCCAAGCCTGGTGAATAACAACTGATCTGTTTAATTACTTGAAGCTGTAAAATGTACTATAGGCAGAGGAAAATTATCAAAAGATGTCAGGTATGATTTTGCTTTCTGATCGGGGAACCAAATAAGAAAGACTTAAGTGGCAACCCCCATCTGGAGTGGTGCTTCAGAAAGCTCAATTTTTGGAGACTGCGTACTTGAAATTGCTGAGGAGAACAGTAATTTATAAGAGCCATAAATTTCTTCAGTGGTTTGGTCACGGTGGAGGAACTCAGGAGGTGGAGTGGAGCTCCTAGTGGGACATGTCCCTGTTTGGGGTCCCTCTTAGCACCAACTGTGTGTCCAGCTGTGGTGAGGTGGGTCCTGCCCTGTGCTGGCATCCCATGGACCAGGATCCCACATCTGAGCTCTCCTGGCCACCTGCACCCAGTACTTGGGCTGGGGCAACTGAATTCTGCTTGTGAGATAAAACCAGTATCTGTCACAACAGCCTGCCCCCTGAAAGTGCTGTATGGTGATGACTCCATGAGCTCGGAGGTCTTTTCCAAACTAAATGATTCTGTGATTTTTTTATGATGTGCTTTTGGACCTGGTTCCACTTTGGTCTGTGTGCAGCAGGATGCTTTTCCATAGTTCCACTGTTGAAAACACCCTTGCCTTTACTTTGATGAGCTGATCTATTTGTGCTTCTCACCGACTGTTGATGTGATTTCAAGCTGCTTGTTCCATTTTGGAGAAATAGGATGGTTCTGCTTTCTGCAGCTTTTGTTTCGAACTGGGACTGGTATTGGACGCACTGTGTTGCTCAGTTATCTCCTGAAAGTCCTAGGCGAAACAAACTGAAGTGAGGAGGGAAAAGGATGGGGAAGAACCAGAAGGTTCCTCTCTTTTTCCCTGCTGAGTATGTTCTCCCATCTGTCTCCATCTCCCAAGGAGAACTCCTGAGCACTTGCAGCGAGTGGCAGGAAGGATTGCAAAGGATGTGAAGGTGAGGAGGAAATAGAAATAAGCCCCCACACAACAAACACAGAACCAGCTGTGTCATCCTTACATCTGTTCTGTCCGTACATTTCCTCCCAACCCTGTCTACAACCGTGGAAAACAGAAAGGAGCAACTTCTTTCATCCCCGGCCACATATGTGGGAAAAGATGGTGTTAAAATACTCACCAGCTGTTAAAGATTCAAGTGAAGTACAACAGATCATTATATTAATGGTAATTTGATTTTGATAGATTCAGCCATTTCTCTGATGGGGGGGAGGAAGTGGATTCCTTCTCAGAGAAATAAGCTATTTCTGGAGTTTTTAATACCTCTAAATAATTTTTTTAATGTTGACAGTGTGCTAATCTATGAGGAACAGGCAGTCCCAGAGGTTTCATGACTTGCTGTGGTGGCTGAGTCCTTTCTAGAGAATCCATGATCTCCAACCCTTATACCCAGGCTTAACTATTAAGTTACATTTTCTGTGCCAAAATGGTTTCTCAAGGAAGCTCTCCTGTTGAATTTAGCTTTGTTGAGAGCTCTGTTGATGTGTGAAGCTTGCCATTGTGACAGCATCTACAAATTCAGGCTGTGTGTTTCCAGGAGGTACAGTTGGCTTCTCATGGGCTCGAGTTGGTTGCCAGGACAGGCTGTGGCAGACACATTTGTGGTTTATCCTAATTTATGCAGTGTAGCTTGGCTTCACTGCAGATCTATACATTCTCTGTTCCATTCCTGGTTGTTTTTTTATCTTTCTCAGCTTTTTTGTTTTGGAATAACCACAGTGTTGTACTTGTATTGCCTGGTGTTACCTTGTGCGAACATCACGTGGTTCCACAGGGATGATAGGATTGTAGAATCGTAGAATCAGGGAGTGGCTTGGGTTGGAAGGGACCTTAAAGCTCATCTGCTATGAGCAGGGACACCTTCCGCTAGCCCAGGTTGCTCCAAGTCCTGTCCAGCCTGGCCTCGGACACTCCCAGGGATGGAGCAGCCACAGCTGCTCTGGGCAACCTGTGCCAGGGCCTCACCACCCTCACAGCCAAGAATCATTCAGATTGGAAAAGACCTCTAAGATCCTTGAGTCCAACCATTTATCCAGCACCACTGGTATGTGTTTGTCTCTTGGAACAAGTTTGAGGTTTGTAGGTTCTCCCATGATGATCGTGGTATGGATGTTCTGCAATAGCCACAAACCAGCTGAGGTTCCACCGTGATGTGCAAGTGCCACGGAACATGCTCTGCTCATTCTGTGATGGGTGGATTTGGAGAAGGAGGAAGGAGGGAACAGGTTTGGGAAGCTAAAACAGGAAAACTACATTTCCTCCCAATTTCCTACAGGACTGCCTGACTGGGTCTGAGAGACAAGGTGTAAATAAGAAACCTGAACTCTGCCCATGGGAGACGGTGACTTTTACCAAGTTTATGAATCAATAGCAGTGCTGTTGACATGTGTGAGTTCCTGTCTCAGTGCTATGTGAGGTTGTAACTGCTGGATAAATCCTAGACATTTCTGTAATGCACTGAAACAGTGACACACAAGCACAATGCTAGACTGAGGCAACAGCAGCTGATTGTTTTTTCGGGTAACCTGTTGCCATAACAGCCCATGGAAAGGATTATTACTAATAAAATAGGTTCTATTTTCCAAGACATAGGTGCATAGATTCAGTCTCTTCTTTTGGATAGGCCTGGGAAACACTGGAAGAAAAGTAAATATTCGGGTTTTAAGTTTCTCACGTTGTTTTGTTCTCTCAGGGCTTCAAATAGATGTTGTTGAGGGGCAGAGCAGAGATTAAGTAATGTAATAACAAGACTTTGGAGAAATAACAATATATTAGATTATTTATTTTCTTCTTATGGTAAAAACCCACTTTTTTGTGTATGTTGGACTAAACACTTCAGTGATTTCCCAGTATCTCCTGATAAACTCCCTGTGATGTGGTACATTGTGGCATCCTCACATTGTCCATGTCTCCAGGATGGTGCACTTCAATGGGAATCAGGTTTGATCAGATTACTTTGAGTTTTGGCTATTTCCAACAAAACTAATTGGCATACAACTGTGTAAAGACTTTCTGCTTTTTTCTACAGCCAGCAAGTTGCACTTTCTCATGGTAGAGCAATTTATTGCAGCTTTTTTCACAGCAGATTTAAATGTTGTGAAGGCCAAACATCTGCACGATACTTAATGGAATTAAATAGGAACCATTTTCTCAGTTTGCCCTGAATCAGTCTGTACTCACGTGGAGAAAGAGTGTTTGTTGCACTTCCAGTAGCTCCGTATGCCAGCTATTGCTGGGATGAGGCTTTTCACTGTGCAGTTGTGTACAGTCTGTGATGCAGATCTCAAAAAGGAATCTTGTTCTGAATAAAAATGTCCTGCAGGTAGTTTCTTCCATCTGCATATGCTGAATAATTTTCCTCTCATTCCACATTTGTCTTAGTACAGTAACTCCTTGGGTTCCTGCTGTATTGATTTCTGAGATAGGTTGTGGAAAACAGAGCACATTGTACCCTCTGAAAGCGGAGACAGAAGGAGACATTCATCTCATTTTATCAGTAAGAAAAACACCCAGAAATCAATTGATTTTTCTCCAAGCTCAGGCAGAGCTTTACAGATTAACAACAAAAATGTTTAAGAAATCACCTCCTTTTATTATTTTAGCTTGTAGTTTTAACCATAGAATCGTAGAATTGTTAAGGCTGGAAAAGCCTTTAAGGTCAGCCAGTGCAACCATCATCCAGCACCACCATTAAACCATGTCCTCAAGTACCACATCCACACATTTTTTGAACACTTCCAGGAGTGGGGACTCCACGCTGTCCTGGGCAGCTGTGTCAGGGCTCACAGCCCTTTCCGTGAAGCAGTTTCCCCAGTATCCAACCTGAACCTCCCCTGGCACAACTTGAGGCTGTTTCCTCCTGTCTTGTCCCTTGTTCCCTGGGAGCAGAGCCCAGTCCCCACCTGGCTCCACCCTCCAGGGAGTTGTGGAGAGCAAGAAGGTCCCCCCTGAGCCTCCTTTTCTCCACGGTATCATAGTATTTTTTGTATGTTCTTAAAATGTGCAGAATATAGTTTGTAAATGAGCAGTTCCTTGCTGCTTTTTCAATATATAAAGAACCATATGAAGCCCAACTTGAAAATTAGAAGCATTTTGTGCTGCTACTTGGTTTCCAAAAGCTTTAATGACCCCTGCTGACACTGTGCGTGTGCAGGTAGGAACTGCAGAATGATGGACAACTTCATTAGGTGAGAGGGAAAGTTTTCTTTCATAACAATAATGCAAAATTAGCTTTTCCATTTTATTGGTATTGTTATTACTGAGCTAATTAGAGAACCTGTTCCGAGCCTGGTGCTTTGTGGAGCTCATTCCACAGAAATGAGGTCTGAGGGAACTCAGCTGCATTCAGAAGACATCCAGTCCTTGTAGGTTCAATGGTATTTTCAGATGTTAGTTCCTTAAAACAGTAATAGTATCAAATTATGTATTACTGTTAGAGTTACTGGTAATGCACCACGGCCCAGGAACATGGACATCGCTCCCAGCCACAGGGTGGGATTCTGGGATTTGCCCTGTACAGGGCTGGGAGTTGGGCTGGATCGTTGTGGGTTCCTTCCAGCTCAGGATATTCTGTGATTCCATCTTGCTTAGATAAACAATCTTCTTACTTAGCTATGGATTATTTATTTTGGACTTTTTCTAAGGGGGATGGGGAAAGAATGAAAAAGTATCAAATATGTGAAAACTCAAGGAGAAGTTGACAAGGAACGTAAAGCCAAGGCAAAGAGAGAAAGGGAGGAGAAGAGATGGACAGGGGGAACTGAGCAGCACGTGAATCCTGCAGGAAACAGTTCCTGGATGACCCAGCATGGATTCTGATTGATAGAATCACTGTTTGTCACTCGTGTGTCAGGCTGTCCTTGGGCTGCTGCAGCTCCGAGAGCCAGCAGCTGGAATTAAACCTCTTGGAAGAGGCAAGCCTTTGAAGACCTGAGGCAGAGTTCCTTCTCAGCCTTCCAAATCTGACCATCACCTCTGAAATCCCCTTTGGATCAGGCTTTGCAGGAGGTTTGGTCTGTTACTCTTGGGTCAGGAGCTGAGGTTAGTAACCCACACACTCAGTGCCTCCAGAGTCTGCCCTGCAGTTAGACTTCAGTGCCAGCTTTCTGATCTTCATAAAACCATCCCTAAGAGATTTGAATGTGTTTTTCCCAGACTTACAAACATCTCTGCAGGCTATCACTGTTCAACTCCTTTACCTGGTGGAGGAAGGTAAGTCCAGGTGGTGATGCTGCTCATACATTGCAATACTTCTGGGAAAATAACCAAACTACACAGCACGAGACACTTCTGTTCCTAGTCTTAGCTTAGATTCGAAAACTGACATTTTATCCTGGAAATTGCTTGTGGATATTGGAGTAAGTGGACAGCACTCTGTATTTGAGTGGTTCGGTATTTTTAGTGGTTGACTTAAGGAGGAAAGTTTTCAAAGTAGTAATTACTTTGGCATCTCTTAACTGCAATCACTATAAATTAATGATGGCAAGCCACAGCCACTCGAAACTTCTGAGATCTGAGTATCAGTCTGTTTTTCAAAGTTTTCTCGTCTTCCTTAGGGAATGTGTCCTTTTAAATTAGCCAAAGTCTGTGTTGCCAGACCAGCTCCCCTTAACAAACTATTCTGTGGAGCTGCTGGGGGTCAGGGGTGGGACATGAGAACAAATGTGTTGTCCCTCAGTGTTTATGGATTTGGCTGCCTCCAGCTGGTGTTGGGATTGCTGCTTTGCTTTTCCAACAGTTTGCTGATAGATTAAACCAGTGTATCCATTCAGTAAACACCCTCATCAAGAGGTCACCGTGTATTCATAAATTATGGCCAGGCAGCCCTTTTTGTTTGATGCCATTTGGTATCAATTTCATCTGGAGCTCTTCCGGTTCCAGATGAAATTGATGGAAGCTGCAAATGGATTTCTGAGTCTTAGCCAGAGACATCATTTATTTATTTGGTTTTACTCTCAAAGACAGATGGTAACATGTGATAAGCAATGTCCTTACCACAAAAAAAACCCACTTCCCAACCCCTTCCCTAAAAACTCGGACAACTTCATTGTCATGTAACTGATGTTTGTAAGACAAATATTCTTCAGTGTTGGGATGAATGTATGAGGAACAATCCTACTGTCATCATGTTGGTGCTGAAATGCCGGTGATTACATTGGTGTAATGGCAAAGAAGGAAAAAGAGAGAGAGAAGATGGATCTGGATGAAGAAGGTGACACTGGAAGATGCATGTGGAAAGAGAAGTTGGTGTGATGAGAAGCCCACGGTTTGTACAAACATGATCTGAAATGAGCTTCTCTGGAGTACAATATCTTGGCAATCTCTGTAAGTCTCAATCCATACTCAGCTGCTGCCTTTTCTTCTACCTTCTGAAGTGTGAATCTTTACCATCCCCGTAGACATAAGGTTGTCTTCTCCCACTCTGCCCACAACTAAAACACCTTCCTGAATTACCATGACCTGAGGCTTTGTCTGTTTTCAAGAAGTGACTGATGAAAATCTGCACTACTGTACTTGAAACCTGCCTCCAGAAGGAAGCAGAAAAATCTTTAAATGTCAGGCTTTGCTATTTTTGCAGCCTATCCCAGAAAGCAGCTCCTGCCTTGCCGTTTGCACCCGCGGTTGCAATACATGGCGTGCCTGGCACAGCCAATTATTGCTGTTTGTTGTTTACTTGTCAGTTGTTATTTTACAATGAAAAAAACCTCCTGGAGCAAGTTGTAAATGCTTCCAGTTGGTCAGCCTGTTGTGAACTGAATGTGAATCTTCTTCAGCCGTGCTTGGAAAGCATAGAGGGTTTTGAGAATAGTCTTCATACTTTGGGTTGGGATTTCGTGTATTCAAATTGTGTGAATCATGGAGTAGTTGGGGTTGGAAGGGATCTTAAAACTCATGTAGTTCCAAGCCCTTGCCATGGGCAGGGACACCTTCCACTCGTGGTCGTTGCCCCACGCAACTTGGCCTTGAACACTTCAGGGACGGGGAGTCCACACGCTCTAGGACTTGGCTCCATAACAACTAGGCCCCAGAAGACTAAGTAAAAAACGTCAGGGCTCTGCTCTGTAGGATAGAAATATCTTCTGATAGGTTGTTTATTGTGTTCAGAGCATATTTATATTCTTGAGGATTCACAGAACATTCACCACTAACAACATTTGACAGTGAGCTCCCTTTGCAGGGTACTCACTTGGAAGAGCCCCCGAGGTGGACTTGGGAAATGGGTTTGGTTTTAATGGTGGGTTAAAAGAATTTAGAATTCATTAGAAGTACTTAAATTGATGTTAATTCACAAAGTGAAATTGGAAAAATATTATGAATTAACATCATGGATCTCTTCTGTAATAATAGATGGGGGAAAATGTAGAAATTCTCCCCGCGGCCTGAGATGACAATTGGATTTGTCAGAGTATTCCTGTCTGTCCTGTTCTGAATCACTCACTCACCATCACCTCTGTCACTGGACATCATTCAGCCTCAAACACCATTCAGCCTCAAATATCAGACCTGGCTTTTTACTCAGTCTTACTGTTAGTTGACTTGTTCTCACTTGTTATTTAAATATCAAGAGCAATAAAATGAGAAACCATAATCTTGCTTCAGTGCTGAAGGGATGGGAGAAGAGCAGTTGGGACTTAGAGGTCTTTTCCAACCTTTATGATTCTGTGATTTTGAAAAGCAGAAGAACATGGCAGGGCATAGTCAAGCACAATATTGAGAGTTGTATTATTAAATGGTGCAAATAATGAGTGTGGAAGTGAGCTCAAAAATACAGGGTTGAGGTTTTAAACGCTCGTTTCAAGTTGTTTAGAGGATAATATAACAGAAATATCCCCAGATCTTCAAGTGATGCCATTTGTCCATCATACTGGCCAAAATTTGCAGAACCAACGACTAGACATTGGAAAATGGTGTCAACAGGAGAGCAACTGGTCCCTCAAACTGGGGGCAAGTGGAGCAGTCAACCCAGAGGTTAAAGTCCCAGGCATTTAGTTCTTAAGGTTTTTCGATTTATTTAGTGATTCTCTTCCAAACAAACACTGTGTTTTAATGTTACAAATCCAATTTCCATGTTGTTAAGGATAAATTGCTCTTGTAAGACAGGTCTTGATTAATTTCTGATTTCTCTTGTTAATGTGTAAGGAAGGTAAAGAGAAATAAATTCCAATTATTCCGAGACTTTAAGGCAAGTATTTCCTGTGTAATAAACACCACAGGTTTATTCATTCAAATGTACTGGGGCGGAAAGTGATTTCTTGGTGAAAGAGCAATTGCTTGTTGTGAGTGAGTGGCACAATCATTGTCAAATCCCAATTCCTTCCTTTGTGACCGGAATGGTCCTGGGGAGCAGTGATCCAAAATGGAAATGGCATTGCCTCAGGCAAATAATACCCTGTCTAATGTATTTGATTTTGCAAAGATAACAAGCTGGGTTACATCTTTGCTTTCACTTCCATTAATGGTTCAAGGAAAGGGAGGGCAAGAAAACGAAACAGATTATTAAAGCTGCCTTTTAGCGTGGTGTCACTTCAGGCAAAAGTGAGCGATGCCTTAAGGAATCTTTGGAAAAATGTAGTATTTATTGCTATATAGGGAAAAGTAGAATTTATAATGTATTTTTGTTCAATTTACTTTGGTAGAGAATTTGCTTTAAGTATCTAAAGAATAATTCAGGGTCACTAATTCGTTGTAAAGACTAAAAAACATTCCTGGCCGTAGACAAAGAGAATAAAAACGCAGCCTTTAACTGCACAACAACCAAACTGAGAGGTCGGTGTGGAGGGAGGGATGCTGGGACAACCTGTGAACCTTTGGAGGGCACCGGCTCTTGGCTGGAAAAGGGAATGATTTAATTCTGATCGATTTTTTTAATAGTTAATATTAAAACCTCTCACCACAAGCAGTAAGTAATTCTAATTAAATAATATTATATTATTTAAACACAAAGTTGTATGAGCAGAACAGTTTTGATACAAGCACACAGGGGTACTTCAAGACCTTTATGTCTAGACTCCAGAATTCCATGAAATGGTTTTGTTGAACCAAATATCTGATGCATTTTTGATGCTGTACTTCTGCCAGGCGTGATATGGAACTGGAAAACAAAGGGGAGGATGTTTCCCTGGTGAGCTTGCAGTCTTAATTAACAAGGCTTAACAAATACAATTACCACAGATAAAGGTTAAAAAGAGATAGGAGAGATAAAAGCAAATCTCAAATAGGGACAAGAATTAAAGCAGAGATATTAATGTTCAAGAATCCTTTGCCTCCACCAAGGACAGCAGACACTAATACAGATGCTTTTCAGTGCTGCAAATGGCCTATTTTCCTCCTGGATCTCTTGATCTGCATTTTCAGAAATTTAAATGCTGGATTTCAAAGCCAAAGGAAGAATTTCAGAGACTTTAAGAACACTGTGTTATAACATATGTCACCTTTCTGAGTAGATGCCTTTTGAAGGCATTTGGGGTTTAGAGTAAAGCACAAATCTCTGGAAACAGCAGTCTGTTGCAATCAGAAATAACCCTTTATTTTTCATTTCAGTGTGACCCTGGTGTAGGGAATTATCTCATGCTTCAATTTGACATAAAGGGCCTGGGTTGGGAATCTTGTAGCTTGTAACAATTGAGTAGATTTGCCCACTCCAAGGGAGAACTGCTCCCAAAAAATACAGGTAATTTTACCTGAGTTAGAAGAAATAGCAGGATCACTTGGAGTTTTAGAGCTCTCACCCTTTTCTTGCGGCAGATGTCTCTTTCAAGCAACTACTTTTTGCTTGATAAATGGTGGGTTTAGGGTCGAATTTTGTCTATTTGTTTATTTATGAGACAATGGGGAGGTGGTGGGGTGTTTTTTGATGTTGATTTGGTATTTCACAGGGCTTTACTGAGTCTCTTTGGATCCAGGAACCCAGAAACTGTGGTGGGGAAATTTTGTGATGTCGGAAAATCGATCTCTGCAGCTTTGAGCACTGAAGTTAAATTGATGTGATAACTGTGACTGGTTTTGTCACCAATAATTCCAGCCTTGAGCAGGATATTAAAGAGGACAAATGAATTAAAACCAGACCCACTACTGACTACACATTTTTATTTGACTTCCTTAATGTTAAATTAATTGTTGACAGAGATTATTTAGGTAGATTGGGTTTGTGCTGTACTTTAAATTAAGCAGTTGTGGTTTTACTTTGCATGCAGGAAAGATCCTTCCAAATTTTGAAAAGGTCACCACTGTTAATCATTTCAGGAAGGCAAGAAAAGATGCTAATAATGACTCAACTGAAGGGAATAACCAGGATTAAAAGCTTCTTAGTGCTTAATAAGTGTGATCTTGATTAATTCATGTTATCAACCCTGTGACAAAGGATTCACTAAGCATGTGGCATAGCTGAAGAATACAGGTTGTTTGGGGAGAGCATTATTTCATTTTAAGGTTTTTGGCTTCCTGCCACAATTAAAAAATTGGAGATTGATGATGGGTTAGATTTTGGATGCCTCAGATGCCAGAGGTGTTTGCTATAGGAGGTGTTTGTGGTTGAGTTTGGTTCTGCAGTGCTGCAGAGCTCCCAGTGACTCCACTGGGAATAAAGTGGGAAACTTCTGTGTATTGACTCTTCTCATTTTCCAGCTGGGTACCCCAAATCGGATCAAACTTTACTTTTTACAAGGGTCTGGAGTGACAGGACAAGGGGGAATACCCTGAGCTCAGTTTAAACCTCTGGGATGGAGAAGACTCCAGGGAGACCTCAGGGCCCCTTCCAGTGCCTAAAGGGGCTCCAGGAGAGCTGGAGAGGGACTTGGGACAAGGGCCTGGAGGGACAGAGCAAGGGGGAATGGCTTCCCACTGCCAGAGGGCAGGGTTAGATGGGATGTGGGAAGAAATCCTTCCCTATGAGAGTGGTGAGGCCCTGGCCCAGGTTGCCCAGAGAAGCTGTGGCTGCCCCATCCCTGGAAGTGTCCAAGGCCAGGTTAGATGGGCTTAAAGCAACCTGGGCTAGTGGAAGGTGTCTCTGCCTGTGGCAGGGGGTGGAACAAGGTAGGCCTTAAGGTTCCTCCCAAGCCAAACCAGTCTGGGATTCTCTGATTCTGTGATTTATGCATTTTTAAGGGTTTCATCAGTATTATTTGTATGTCTTTTGTGCTGCTGTAAATGTCATTCACTTTGGTGAGGATGAGTCAGTGCAGACCAGAAGGGCTGAGCACATATAGAGTTATAGGTACCTGATAGGCAACCGTTCCTGTTAAAGAATCATTGCAAATATATTTTCCAGGAGATAATTTCTGTATTGAAAAAGTGTCACAGGTCTCACAGGAACGAGATCCTGTTTTCATTTTAAGGCTGCTTTATTTGTCATACTTTTTAGTCATCCTTTCAGCACCACAAAGTGATTTTGGAAATAATCCACTGGCCTTCTCTACAGCTTGGTATTATGTTAAATAGGATGTATAGATACAGTACAAATAAAGAATTGACGAACTAGGAAGGAACTCAGACTGACTTGTTTGTCCACAAGGTCTTCCTTCCCCTCACCCCCAAAGTCTGTGACTCCTAATTAATGAGGGGTTCCTTTAGTTGACAACACAGGAGCAGAATAGTGAAGGATTTACCATAGTAATATGTATTTATTGTATTTTAATACCTCGTGTTTAATTGTATATTTATATACCAAATGTTTGGAACTATTCATATTTAGTAAATATTATGGTTCTTCTAATAACCTACACTTCTATTCTGCATTTCATTCCATTATTCCTCATAATACTTTAATCTTTTAACACTCTGGGTTTTTTCTTTTTGTATTAATACCTGAAAACAAATGTTGACAACCAGCACAACTATTTTAGCTAAAAGATGACTGTTTTCTTATTTTAATCTTTCTTTATCCTAATCCCATGGGGCTTTTTAGGCTTGTTTTCTATTTTCTCTCAAACCTATCTGGTTTCTCACACACACACACTCTCATTCCAGGTGTGAGCACTGGGTTTGGTTTTCTCTACCTGGAGTATCCCTGTTGTGCTAATTTTTCCTGATAAACAAGAGAATTTCTAATGCTTTCGACATATGATCTAAAGAATCCAATTTCATCTGAGTGTCCTGCTGTTCTTGCATCTCTCAGGCTAATGTATTTTCCTGTAGACAATTTGTTTAGCTGAGGATTTAATCAGATGTAGCATCTATTTTTGTTCCTGCTTTTCCCAATCCCTGCCTCATAGGGAGCGTATGAATCCACATTCCAGCTGAGGGGAAATATATTGACTTCACATTTCTAATCTTGCATTTAATTTTTAGAAGCACGGGGCACATCTTCATATCTTTCAATATTTTTAAGATACTGGCTTTAGCTTTTAAAGCATTTTTCCTCATTGCACTGCAGTAATCCTTCACTGAACTGGTTGGGTTGAGCTGTTTTGATTGGTGTGACATGTGTGGGCTTCCTGCTGCTATACTTGGATTTACGTTTTATGCCGAAGATTAATCTCCAGGTCATCAAGTTTAAGTCTTCTGAGGACAGAGCAGAAGGAATTTTCTGTGCTGGATGTTTTTGAGTTACTGTTTGTGCAGTGTCCAGGTAGAGCCTCTCCTTGCTCTTCACTTCTTTCAATTTACAATAGGCAAAGCCATGGTAGTGAACTCCCACCTGGACAAGGCTGTGCTGGTGCATCCCTGGTGTCCTTGTGGGAAGTGGTGGTATTGACCTGCACTGACAATGGAGAGCAGCAGGATTGGAAGTGGAATTAGAGTGGATTGGAAGTGGCTCGTTGCTCCTATGGACCTTCATCTCACGGCTTGAAAGGTGGTCAGTGAACGCCATGGCTGGGTGTGAGGAGTGGACTTATCACTCAGGCTCATGTTGTGATATTTGGGGGGCTTGGATGATTTCAGGGTCTTGGAGTCTGGAAGCGAGACCTTTAGTCACTCTGGATGCTTGGTGAGGATCAGGTGTGGAAGAGCTTGTGTCCAGAGGGCCGTGGGTGAGAGGAGGCAGGCTGATAGCGCACGGGCAGAGCCAGAACTTATATATGCTAGAAGTCACCTTTACTTCTTCAGTTTGGGAGCAGCTCTGCTTCTGCTGCTTTAGTCCAAGAGAGCCCCTCCTGGGCAGTGTGTGTGTCCTGTTTTCCAGAGGAGCCCTCACTGTCCTGTCTGTCTGTCTGTCTCAGGAAGCAGCCTGGCATCAGCCACACGTGTGGCTCCTGGAGCTGGAAAGGGACCACAAGGATCATGGAGTCCAACCCTCAGCCCTGCCCAGAACCATCTCCAAGAGTCACACCAGGTGTCCCAGAGCATCATCCAAACACTCCTGGAGCTCTGGCAGCCTTGGTGCTGTGACCACTGCCCTGGGGAGCCTGTTCAGTGCCCAACCACCCTCGGGGGGAAGGACCTTTTCCTGAGATCCAACCTGCCCCTGCCCTGACACAACTTGAGGCCATTCCCTGGGGGCCTGTGCCTGGTCCCCACAGAGCAGAGATCAGTGCCTGCCCCTCCTCTTCCCCTCCCCAGGAAGTTGTAACTGCAATGAGGTCTCCCCTCAGTCTCCTCTCCTCCTGCTGAACAGGCTTTCAAACACCAGCAATTAGAAAGATGATTTCCCTGTATCAGAACTGAGTGTCTGGGCCCCTGGGTTATTACTCATGCAGAGGAATTCCTCCACCTCTGGCTTCCAGAAAGTCTGCCTGGGACTGAAGCGATCTTCAGCCAACAAAACATCCCTGAAACTGGTAGATGTAAAATGGAATGATTGGTGTGGGCTCTACACAACGTTCCCTTCTCTGCTGGGAGCTCTGAGCTGGCTGTGTGAGGCACCGGGAGAGACCCCAGGTACCCTCCTGCAGCATCATTTTCAGGCTTGGAGTAATGAACGCACAAATTCTGCCGTGGCCGGGGCGAGTCCCGGAACGCGACAGGCTCCGGGATATGCATCTGCGGGAGCTTGTGTTGTGACAACTCCCATATGTTTCCACCTACACAAGGAAATGTGATTTCTGCCTGATCAGCCCTTGATCCTTCCTCAGTGATAAGGGGAACGTTTCGGGAGGTGCGCCACTGGTGACCAACCCTTCCCCATCCTGCGCTCCAGACCTGTCACGGCAGCTCTGGGCTCTGGGGGGCATTTACAGGGTTGAGGTCTCTGCTCTTCAATGTACACCAGAACCACATAATGTTTTCCAGGAATGTTTGACCTGCAGTGTGTTGACGGGAGGTTTGCAAAGGTCTGTTACGGAGAGCAGGAGACCATCCTCCAGGGAGTACCTGGGCGATACACCTTGTCTCCTCACCCATCCCTTTTTCTGCACTGAAGGTTTCATTTGAGTCACCAAGAGATTATCCCAAAGTGCAAATTAGATCTGTGAGAAGAGATTAAATTTACTTTATTTATTTATTTATTTATTTGGGAACTGAACTTATCCCAGGTTTTGATTGTGGTGTTTGTTTTGGGTTTTCTTTTGCTTTTTACTTTTTCCCTTCTAAAATACTGCAGGACACCATGCTGGGATTTAAACACTAGTAACCCCAGTTGCTATTTAGGTTCATCCACTATTTTTAATTGGGTTTTGGTCTCTTAATAAGCTATCTGGTGTCCTGTGGGTTGTGCTGGGGAGGAGTGCAGTGTAAATACTTCGTTTCTCCTTTCTCAAAATGTCTGTGTATAAAACCACCATGGTTAAACCCACAGTCCCCAACAATGTGTTGAATTTTGAGGAGCTGGGTTTTATGAGTTTTGGAAAACAATTTGCTTTCAGTACAAGTAGACCCTCAGTTAATACATTAACAGCTGAAAATACCCATGGAGTGTCCTGATGAAGTTTCAGTTTCAGTTTTCTTGTTTGAGTAAGAATTGGAAATTAGGCCAGTCCAAAATTTGAGATGTTGTGTCATTGTGGACAGTTGATCTCTGATAAAAACAAGGCTGGAAAACAGAAAGTTGCAACATAAATCCCAATTCTTTCTTCTTTCTTCTGAACACAAATTGGCCAAGCTGCGGCCTCGTTTCACTTGGGCTAATTTCAGTGCCTATGGGTGAGCTTTTAACTCAGCCCAGCATGAGAGGAACGTGCAGTTTCCACCATGTATTTCATCTGTAGGGCTTTTATTTCAGAGGTTCGTAGTCATCTCATAAATTCCTTTCTGAATTTTAGTAGATTTTCACTGACATCGTTAATTGTATTGAAGATACAAATTGTTTGTATCTGTGTGACTTGGATTAGTGAATGTTGTGCTCAGGATTTATGGCCATCAAGTATTGAGCTCTAGTAGAAACCATGGGAAAAAGGTTTGATGGAGGCTCTCCTTGACCAAACCACAATTAGCAGTTTCCACCATTATTCACCGTATATGATGAGAAAAGAGAGGGAGAGGATATGGACAGAGAGGGAGAGGATATGGATATTGGAGACTTCTGGCTTGGCTTGGCTGCTGAGTGATACCCAGGGAAGAGGATTTCCTCTTCTTGGAGGAGTGACCATCCCACTGTCGTTTTTCATGGCTGCCTCAGGGTTCTGGGAGTGTTTGCAGGTGCCTGTCAGGTGAAGCTGATTATGTGTCACCTGATGAATCCCAGTGACCCTCCATCACCCACCTGCAAGCTGTGGAGCATTTGGGAAGCGAAGAGTCACGAGAGATTTTCTTCATTATTTAGATGTATTACTGGGTGATTTTCCCTTTGAGAAGCATGACTGTTCAGATGATTCACGGCTGCTTTCTCGTAGGCATTTCAGCAAGCAAACACAATAGAATGTACTCATGTTGCAGCTTGTTTACTTGAGAAAATATCCAGAACACAAATTGTAATTCATTAATCTGGGGGCATCTTCCCAACTGTAATTGTTAAATTAATTTCAGAGTGGTTTTAGCCAATTTCATGGTGATGAGCTGCATGTCAGGTCTGTGTGTTCACATCACACTTGAAGAATACTGCCTGTACTTGCGCTGAAAAGCTGCTTTAATATTGAAATTTTGATATTAGGCCAACAGAGTGGATGGATACTTTTGCCTCCAGCACTAGAAACTAATTGTTTTGTGCTTTGTAATCTGTTACAATAACAATTTTCTTGCTCTTGCAATACATATATCTATTTGGATGGCTGAGCAATATTTTTACTTGTAACCTCTGTGTCCAGAAAGGCAAGTGTAACATTAGAGAAGCCCGAGGAAATATCCTCAGAGCAAATCACTTGCATTTTCACAGGTTAATTTTAGGAGATGTTACCAAATTTTGCTGTGAAAGAGTGTGGTAGACAGAAAGAACCAAAGTAAGATATTCATCAGAAAACAAAATGGCAAACATTTAAATCCCATCAGGGAAGATTTAAAAGTTGATGTTATTTACTCTCGAGGCAAGTGCTTTCTTGAAGTTCTGTAAGAATTTTGGGAGAAGGAAACTTCTTTCCACATCTGCTGCAATAGGGCAAGAAAAAATTAGGAAGACCTGCAGCAGGGGAGACAATCAGGTTCTGGACATTCACAAAAGTTCGGTAACAAGTGATGAAGAACTGACCTCCATCGGTTGGGCAGGCTGGGAGATCTTCAGCCTGAATTGTTTGTTGAGTGAGGCTGGAAAGTTTTGGATTTAGGTGGATTTAGTCCAACCAGCTTTGGACTATGGGAACAGTCCAGATGACTTCTAGAAACCCCTCACAGTGGGGTCTTTCTGTTCGTGACAGAGGTGTGTGGATAGTCAAGGGAACTTCTGAGACAACACTGAAAGAGGTTACAGAATCCTGGAATGGTCTGGGTTGGAAGGGACCTTAAAGCTCATCTCATTCCACTGCCTGCCATGGGCAGGGACACCTTCCACTAGCCCAGGTTCCTCCAAGCTCTGTCCAACACGGCCTTGGACACTTCCAGGGATGGGGCAGCCACAGCTTCTCTGGCAATTCCATCCCAGCCCCTCACCACCCTCCCAGGGAAGAAATTCTTCCCAATATCCCATCTAGCCCTGCCCTCTGGCAATGGGAAGCCATTCCCCCTTGTCCTGTCCCTCCAGGCCCTCATCCGGAGTCCCTCTCCAGCTCTCTTGGAGCCCACTTAAGCACTGGAAGGGGCCCCATGACAATGTAGAACGTGTAGTAAAATAACAGGTCTGAACATAAAAGAACATGTATCTTCAAAAACATTACTCATTTACCTATTTAAAGCCTCATTTTTAATGCAGGCAGGTAGGTGAGTACAAGCCTCATTCTGCTACATAAAAGCGGGAGGAAGGAGACCTCTGCTATCACTGCCACGGCGTTCTCTGCTGTGAGTCTCGTACTACACCTCCCACCCTCTGCCTTCCCATGTGTGTTGGTACACATGACTGTGAGGGATAAAGGCTGCATCTGAACTGAAAAGAAGCAGCAGAGGGTGTGTAGTGCAGTGGAAAGGGAGTATTGTAGCAGCCACATCACTGCTTTTACTTTAGGTTTTTCCTTAAAACCCTCTGTGTTCGCTGCGCTGTTGGTCTTACAGTACAAAGTACAGGGCTCCTTAGTCATTGTAATTAAAGTATGGCCATCCCTGGGAAGGAATAAGTCACCTCCCATCTGTGTCTGTTGTTTTGAACCACGGGTCAGAGAGGGAAATAATTGCTGGGAAGATTGATGGCTGCACTTACGTAAGACAGCACAGGTCACAGATCCCATTTTAGTCGTCCCTGCAGTCACACTCTGGGGGTGTTCAGCGTGTCAGAGACGGTACCAGGGTAAAGCAGCAGGTGAGGGGGATTCTGCCCCTCTACCTGCTCAGGTGAGACCCAACCTGCAGTGCTGCCCTCCAGCTCTGGGGTCCCAGCACAGGAGGGACATGGAGCTGTTGGAGTGAGTCCAGAGGAGGCACCAGGATGATCAGAGGGATGGAGCAGCTCTGCCTGTGAGGGAAGGCTGAGAGAACTGGGATTGTTCAGCCGGGGGAAGAGAAGCTTTGGGGGGACCTAATTGGGGCCATCCAGTACCTGAAGGGGCCAACAGGAAAGATGGAGAGAGACTATTTACAAGGGCCTGGAGGGACAGGAAAAGGGGGAATGGCTTCCCACTGTCAGAGGGCAGGGTTAGATGGGACACTGGATAGGAATTGTGAGGGTAGTGAGGTCCTGGTTGCCGAGAAAAAGCTGTGGCTGCCCCATCCCTGAAAGTGTCCAAGGTCCAGTAGGATGGGGCTTGGAGCAACGTGGAATAGTAGAAGGTGTCCCTGCCCATGGCAGGGGGTGGGACTGGATGGGCTTTAAAGCTTTTTGATTGTGATCACTTCAAGCAGTAGGGGTAGGAACCAGAGTTTGTCCAGGTGGATCAGTGGGGATCTGAGTGCCTTGCAGGGTGAAATCCATCATCCATATTTATTCTTCTTCACAATTAACTTTAAGGGGTTTTGTGATAAACAGAATGTGGAAACCCATGTCATGAATTGGGAGGTTCAGGTTGGACATCAGGAGGAATTTCTTTGTGGAAAGGGTGGTCGGGCATTGGAAGGGGCTGCCCAGGGAGGTGGTGGAGTCCCCATCCCTGGAGGTGTCCAAGGAANTAAAAGAATATAAAAATAACTGAAAAAATATAATTGGCTACAAATCCTCTACTACCTGGTTACTATGACAGTTAATCAAGGGACCATGGAAACAATACAGTCAGTATTTCGTGGCTGGTGGTGCAGCTGTCACTTTTACCTGGAGTGGGGAGAACCCCCAACGAGGAAATGTTCCTCATAGTCTTGTCCCCCTAAATTATATCCATGATTTTTATGTAATAAGAATGAAATTTTTAAAAAATCCATTGTCTTGTCTAGCAGCAGCTGAGTGAGAATGACATTGCTTTACTCAAATTATTGAAATGATGGTCTGTGAGATCCAGGTAATTATTATTTAATTACATTTTTTTGATTGAATTGAGGAACTGGCAAATGGTGCAGCTCTCCCACAGGAGTTTTCACCTGGATTCAGTGCTGGGAAATAATTTCAGTTAATGTCTGTATCCCCAAACTCTGTCTGTGCCTCCAAACTCTCTGATGCCAAAACCCACCAGGATTTTCATGGGCAGGATTTAATTTTGTGGCTCTTTCTTACTGAAGTATAAATCTTTGTATTGTTAATCTAATTCTTTGGTCTCTTCTTGTCTTACACAATAGAATAAAGGCAGCCCTTTATGGTAGCCAGGAACCCTGTCTACAAGGTTAATTATAATTTTGTGGATAATCCCTCACTCTGATTCCAGCTGTTCTGGACAAAATTGGATATACCTACCCAGAATTTGAATTACATCCTTAATAAGCTTTTATTTTGTTCGTGAAGCATTTGAGTGGCAATTTGGCAGCCTGGATGAATGTACCTACTTAGGTACCAGCCTCAGCAGTGTATTTCTTGATTGTTTTATTTTTAATTTAGCAGGACATTACTTTCTGTCCCTCACTCTTAACAGCTGCTTTGCTTCACTGGACACATTGTATGTCCCTTCACCTACGAGTTTGTTCAGTGAGATGAAGTCATGCAATTCTCACTAAAAAAAAAAAATAAATAATCGTTTCTGTTAATTATGTTGTGCAAATTACCAAACATTTTCAAGGATTAAAACAAAGATTATTTCTTTTAGCTGTCGGCATCTCTTCTTAGAAACCTGTGAATGTCATTTATATTATGGAGAGTTGTGAGGATGTAATTCCACAGTATCACTGTGGAATTTCACAGCAGTGTAATCACAGAACCATGGAATGGGTTGGGTTGGGAGGGATCTTACAGCCCATCTCCTTCCACCCCCTGCCATGGGCAGGGACACCTTCCACTATCCCAAGTTGCTCTTAGCCCCGTCCAACCTGGCCACGGACACTCTCAGGGATGGGGCAGCCACAGGACAAGGGCCTGGAGGGACAGGATAAGGGGGAATGGATTCCCCCTGGCACAAGGCAGGTGTAGATGGGATACTGGGAAAAAATTCTTCTCTGGGAGGGTGGTGAGGCCCTGGCACAGGTTTTCCAGAGGAGCTGTGGCTGCCCCCAGATCCATGGAAGTGTCCAAGGCCAGGTTGGACAGGGCTTGGAGCAACCTGGGCTAGTGGAAGGTGTCCTTGCCCATGGCAGGGCGTACGACAAGATGGGCTTTGAGGTCCCTCCAAACTCAAAGCATTCTGTGATGTTCATGATTCTTTGACCTAATGAATTTATAAATGGAGTGAATTCTGTCCTGTTCCTGGGAGATTCTGCTTTGCTCAAGAGACTTGCTGAGTGCTGTGAATTTGCTGTCCCAGTGATGGGAATCCTTTCTGCTGGGCTCTGCCTTTATGTGTTTGCTGCTTGCGGATGCAGATCCTTATTTTTAAACAAATTATATCATTCTCAGATTGGCAGGACCCTGTTGTTTGTATATGAAGCAAAGTTTAGTGCAAACAAATCAAGGACAATGGGAAATGATTGCATATTTCTCTGGGTTAGCAATAATGAGAACTAATTCAGGGTGGTTATTTGTTTTGGAGATTGAATTATGACTTGTTCCATTTCATTGAAGTGGATTCCCTACAAAGAGCAATTTCTGAGTGTCCCCTTCTTCATTAAGCAACAATTCTTACCACTGGCTTAGGGAAAACATCTAAACCCAGGGACACACAGACCAGGATTTTTAGTATTATTTGTAGTGCTTTAGAAGAGGGAGCATTGGGAGTTATGGCCTTTAAATATATACAGTTTGAGTCTTTTTGATATTTAAATTGAAACAACATTCTTTCTTTTCGGGGCTCAGTGTTACACACACACACAGACACTAAATGAGGTTCCAACACCCAGCTCCTGTTCAGTTGTAAATGCAGTAAGAAAGAAATACTGATTTTTCTGTTGAGTTATCCCAAGGAGGGTTTTGCATGCAGGGAAAACATCCTTCTTTGTTGGGGAATTGAATCAACAGAGCCTAATAAATGAAAATAAATGCCTACCAATAAAAAAATTCCTTTTTTTCTAAGTATTTCTGAGGGTGGAAATTTCCATCCTGTCCTGCACCTTGATGTGTTTGCACTCTCAGACTTTCAGGTGCCTTTGCGAAATGCCAGAAGTTATTCAAACACTGAAAACACTTAAAAATGGTCAGAAACCAGTAGGTTGTACCTTGTGGCAAAAGTCCAACAACATCCTTTTCTGGCAGGTGTTTTCCTTGCATAAGATCTCATGGTTGGACATGTCCTTAGAGGTCTCCGCCAGCCTTAATGATTCTGTGATTCTGCTGGAATCTTAAAACACATTTTGTAGTAACTGTTCAGGTTTAAAATGAGGAATGTGGATGCAGTAGCTACCTTGGGATGTTTTGTCTTCAAGGGATCTGATCTTTCCTTGCTTTTATTTTAGACAGTCTTGCCTTCCTCACTGCATGCACTGATTTACTGATGAAGGAATCCTGAGAGAAAGTCAAGGAAGCAAAAAGTTAGTTAAAAAATCTTGGAAAGATTTGGAGTCAAGTAAATACATTCTCTGCATAAATACCTGGGTATTCCATCAGTCATATTTGGAGGGAGGAGCAAAGCTCTGCAGCACTGCCCAGGTGAGCTGGTCTTGCTGTTACAGGATCCTGCTCCCTCCAGACTGTTCATGAATGAAATTCAAAGGAGCTCATGACATACTTCAAGTACTTCCTGTTCTGTTGGCTGCTTGAAACTTTGGAATTCAAGCAGATTTACCAGGAATTGAGGGTTTTTCCTTTGGGCTGCTTTATTTTGGGTGGTCATGCAGAAGAAGGAGCATCTTTGACTGCAAACATGTGCCAGGCTGATGGATCCAGAAACAAATAAAGGGGGGAAGGGGCAAAACCAGGTGAAATCAGAGTGTTGGGTTTGACCTTTTCAAACTTATTTGAATTGGTTTGAACTCTGGGAGTGCTGTGGCAGAGAGGGTGGCCAGACCTGCTGAAATAGGTTCAGTCACAAGCCATTTGCCATCGTTGCCAGTTCTCTGTGCTGACATTTAGTGGTTGTCACTTGCTTGTCATTTTAAAAACAGTGGTGGAGGGAAAAATGGGAGTCTGATAATGGGAAAGCAACGGTTGTGTCAAGAAAATGTTTGAAATTCTGCAGTTTAATTATTGCCTTCTTCCATGAAAGACACAGGTGGGAGTCATTAACTCAAAAATAACCCCCCAAAAAAACAACACACCCCAAAGCAACCTCTCCTTCAAGTCTGATTTGAAAACAGATAATAGTGAAATTACAGGAGTATTCAGTGATGTTAAAAATGAGAAAATTGCATAATAAGGAAAAGACTGACAAGAGTAATCTTCTTCTCAGGAAGGACCAACAGGTAATAGAAAATGGGGTATCTTTTGAAATTCAAATGAAGATTTAAACTTGCATACAAGGCTCGAGATACAGAGGGTTCGAGAATATTGGGGGGAAAAAAAAAAAACACTGCAAAGCCCAGCTGAGGAGATTTATTCCTGAATAAGGTTTTCTTATCTGCTCTCCAGATATGTTATTTGGTTATTAAGGTTGGTAATGTTTTGGTGAGATGAAAAATTAGTTACTTGGTGTTTGTAAGTGGGAGAAAAAAGGATGGAGAACAGGCTGAAATTACACCTCTCAGAGAAGAAGGGTCAAAGGCCTCCCCTGGAGCTCCTAGGGATTACTGAGTTGGGAATATTGCTGGGAATATTGTTCTCTGTTGCATGAAATCGGCGTTTTGAGAAGTGACAGGGTAATAAGCACAGCTCGGAGTCGGCTCAGGAGCCTTCACAAGTGCTGAGTAACTTTTTTAATAATCAAAGACCATTAAAATATAATGAGGAGATGAGGGTTGTGTTGGGTACATCCTGTTAACTGCTGCTGCACTGAGTGCCTGGGGCACATTTACCTTGCGTTCTTCCCTTGATGTTAAAAAAGCACCTCCAGACCCCTCACACTTCTTGTAGCTCCCCTCCAGCCCACCGGCATGTGGGATTCATCCTTTGGGAAGGGAGGGGGGAGCCTCGGAGGGGGAAGGGAGCTGGCGATGGCTCAGCTGTTCATCAGCGGGGAGAGGGAGAGCGACGCTTTCCTGCAGCATTGTTGTAACCATGACACTAAGGACGTCATCCCGTGAAAATAGCAGTGGGAACATTTGTGGAACAAAGCTGGAGCGGCTCCGCTTCCCCGCACGAGGGTCCTCGGCAGAGCGGAGCCATATGCACGCCGTTCATTTGCATATAGATTAACTCCGCTCGCAGCCACTTGCCGGGCTTTAAAAAGCAGGCGAGGAATTAAGGTTGGAATTGCAAAGCGAGCCACGGGCTCAAGGAATCATTGCAGTTTTCAGGAAGGGATGAGCAGCCTCACAGAATCACAGAATTGGAAGGACTCACGAGGATCATCGAGTCCAGCCTTATCCCCGCACAGGACCATCCCCAGGAGTCACCTCCGAGCGCTCCTGGTGCTCCCAGAGGGGTGTTGGGATGGGGAGAGGGCGGGTTCCTCTCAGCTTTGCTTTGAGTGGCAACTCTGCTGATTCAACAGCCTCGAACTTATGTGGTCCTACCCTCCCCTGAATAAAACTGATGGAAGCCAGAGCCGGCTGTGCTGTGGTGGGGAAGGATTAGTGCCCTGGGAATGCTGGTGAAGTCATTTTTATGACTGTGTTGAACCCCAAGCGACCCTGTAAATAAAAACACCGGGAAAGGGAGGGCAGCAGATGGAAAAACTGCCTAAAGGTAAAAGAAAAGGATGAAGTAATGCCACTGGAGAGGGAAATGCGTGGAGGGGAAGGACAAAAGGGATGGAGGCTGGAGGAGGAGCGAGGAAGGAGGGAGACAAAGCGGGGCAGGGGGTCAGCAGGGCTGACGTCACCGAACTCAGCCACCACGGCCTGACCTGCTTCCTCTTCCCCCTTCCCGTCAGGGGTTCTTTCTGCAGCATCTTTGCTGTCTGGATTTGAGTCTAAAAGCTGCGAATTGGGTAGGGACACAGCTCCAAAGAGCATCCAAAGGCACGGTCCTCTCTGAGTTATCCGTGTGAATCCCTCTGCTCCTGGGAAAGTGGAGCATCACCCTCGCCTGGGCAGAGCTGAAGACACGCTCCCCCTCCTCTTCCTGGCCACTTCTGTTCCATAGTTGTGGTATTTTCCACCTGGGAGAGTAACAAAGTACAGGGATGGCACCTCAGGGCTTTTGTGCGTGTCAGGCCTGTGCTGCTGCATCAGGGTTTGTCACAAAAACACTTGGAACTGAGGGGTTTTGGGGTTTTCTGGTTTATACCAAGACCTGTCAGTTCTGCCTGAGTTTCCCCTGGAGCTGCATGAAAACAATAATGGGATTATGCAGGAACCATCACATTTGTAATGCTAGAAAAAGAAATCCTTCGTTGTTTGTAACAGAGTTGTTTGGCAGGAGGTCGTAGCAACAAGGCGTGAGGAAGGCAAATCATCCCAAGGGAATCCCAGGTGGAGACCTCCCTGGAGATTTGCAGGATCTGCAACCCACTTGCAAGGAGCAGGGGTTTTTTTCCCCCCCATGAAAATTGAAAATTTACTGATCATTAACAAAATCAACGAATAGGAAGATTAATTGTGATTTTGGACATTTGACCTTTTCAAAAAGACTTGAATTATTCATGTTTGTAGCTAACTATTGTTCATAGAGTTTTTTCCTGCTTACAGTTAATTGTCAGGTAATAAACTTGATGTCACATATTTTCGTCTCTACTATGAAGTGAGAGAGAAACGAGCTACAAGTTTGGAGTAATTTTCAGGCCTTTTTTTTTTTACAGCTCTGAGAAGCTGAGGAAAAATTTACTTCAGGGAATAAATTCAGCAGAAATGCCAGAGAAATTAAGATTTCTTTTAATTCCTGTGGCTTTTCCAGCCTGGAAGCTGGATATCACTTTCCTGTTCAGGGACATTCCTGCATTCAGGGCTGTGCAATCTTTAAAGCAAAAGGTGCATTTTTTCCCCCAGCGAATATATGTTGGGAAAATCCACTAAATGATAAAGTAGTTATGTTCCATACCATATTCCAGGAGCCTGCTTGCTGTTGTGATTTTCCCAGATGAAAGAGGCATTTAGGTGGTTTTTCCCTGTGTACTTGAGGGCTTCCATATCATCTCCAATAGTTCAAAGTCCCTCTCGCTGCTTCTTCCTGGAGTGATAGGTCTGACTCATCTTCAGCTTCAGCTTAGTCATTCTTAATATTGAAACATTCTTCAAAGGAAGGAGATCTGGAAAAACTTTTCACTCCTGGCAACACCCACAACAAAGGCTTGAGTCAATATATTCAACACAAAATAATTGACATAAAAGGATTCAAAGTTTTGTTCGGCAAAAGAAGTTTTGACCTGAGAAGGAAAAGTAAATCCCAGCAGTGACAGCACAACCAGGACAGCCCTTCCCCATCGATCGCCTGCATCAAAGGCACTTCGCCTGGTGCCGTGTCCTCGGATCAAATTTTCCTCTCTCCATAATTTATCTTCACTGGAAATTGTTGATGAGTTTTCCACCAACTCCCTCGCGCTCCGCAAAATCCTGAAGGTGATGTTTGGAATGAACCACAGGGGAGGAAGCAGGAAGAGAAGATGGGAGGAATGAGTTCACCTGGGAAGTTTAGAGTGAAATAAGTGGCTGCTGCAGTGATTCCCTTCCATGAGTTGGCCTGATGCAACCTGGCATTTGTGGTGTGTATCCTTATCCAAAGGACAAGGCTGCCTGGAGGGGGCAGTTGGAGTGAGGAATATCCTCAGTGCAGCTTGAACACAGACTAACGTAATCATGGAATGGTTTGGGTTGGGAGGGACCATAAGGCCCATCTTGTTCCACCCCCTGCCATGGGCAGGGACACCTTCCACTGGCCCAAGTTGCTCCAAGCCCCGTCCAGCCTGGCCTTGGACACTTCCAGGGATGGAGCAGCCACAGCTTCTCTGGGCAGCCTGAGCCAGGGCCTCACCATCCTTACAGGGAAGAAGTTCTTCCCAATATCCCACATAACCCTGTTCTCTGGCAGTGGGAAGCCATTCCCCCTTGTCCTGTCCCTGCAAGCCCTTGTCCAAAGTCTCTCTGCAGCTCTCTTGGAGCCCCTTTAGGCACTGGAAGGGGCTCTAAAGTCTCACTGGAGCCTTCTCTTCTCCAGGTGAACACCCCCAGCTCTCCCAGCCTGTCTCCAGAGCAGAGAGGCTCCAGCCCTGGGAGCATCTTTGTGGCGTCCCCTGGACTTGCTTCCTATTAACTATGTGTATACACCTGTGTGTCATCCCTTCCCAAACCCACTCTCACTGCTGCCTGGCTGTCAGTATGTACATTTATTCACCCATTTCTCCTCATATTTCCGGTATCTGCAGCTTTAAAATGAGCTATATTCACTCGAATCCTTTCCCAAGGATATGTTGAAGTGTGATTTGTGCTACTCCCATCTGCTACCTGAGGAGGAGGAAGAGAAATGCACTTTAATAACGAGAACTTTAAGAAGACAAGCATATGTACTTCAGAATTTGATTGATTTCTCTTTAATGGTTCTGAACTATCAGAGTGGGGCTGAAAGCATTATGGTTCCCAGGAAAAAGACACTGGGAACATCTCCCTAATTGGACCTGAACAAGATGATGTTAATATAAAACAGGGCGTACTGAAATAGCTTTGTGTGGTAGATTCTCCATCAGCGGAGTTTTACAGGAGTTGTTCCCTCTTAAATACACAATTTAAGATAAAAACCCAGGCAATTTCTTGGCTGGCTTTTTAAGTGTAACACGACTGTATAAATTGGAGAAAAAAATGAAACAACTGGGGGCTTCCAGCATGGTTAGAAAACTACCACACTGTGCTATTTTTATTGTGTGTGGAAGTGAAGTACAGCTACGCTGAGGGGGTTTTGATCCAGAACAGACCCATTTGGTAGATTTATTTCCTACTCATAGCTGTAGATTTTCCCTGACTTCCACCTTTCCGAAGAAAAGTCCCTTTGGATCGCAGGTCACACAGAGCATCTCCTCTCCCTTCTGGGGAGAGCCTCCTCATTCCTCTGCTCAAACAAATGGTACTTCCCACCTCAAAGTTTCCAGGTTTTTGCTTCCCTTTTCTGGATTTTGTGCAGGAATTTTGGCGTTTCTTCAAATATTTTAAGCCAAATTTTAATTAAATAATGCAGAAGAGTTAATTTTAATTCAGATTTTAAGAATTCATGCACTGTCCATTCCCAGTATAGGCATTCCCAGAATTCCTATAGTATCTCAGTGGTGCTTTTTATATATTTAACCTCTTCAAACCTGTATTTTTAAGGATTCCCTCTGACCCATAGGCACAAAAAGAACTAAACTTCAATGTTTTATTCTATTTGCAAAAGTTTTTAAATGGTTTTGGAAAAGAGCTTTGCCATGAATTATTCCCAATATACTTCGGAAGTGTCCAAGGCCAGATTGGACAGGGCTTGGAGCAACCTGGGGTAGTGGAAGGTGTTCCGGCTCGTAGCAGGGGGTGGAACTGGATGAGTTTTGAGGTCCCTCCCAACCCAAACCACTCTATGGAATACAGGTCTTGTCTTTTCATAATAAATGTGAAATAAATGTTTTCATTGATTTTATATATTTAGTATTTTTTGTCAGCCATGGGCTTGTGTGATGAAAAGTTCCTTCCCAAAGAAGTCAGTAAAATTGGAGTGTAATAAGTAGATAGGTACTTTTTTATTCAAGTGTGTATACATGTATATATGTAAAATACAAAAATATGTGTATAAATATATGTATATATAAGGTATAAAATACTGAACTGACAAACAACTCAAGTGTTTCCACTCAGCCCCACAACCAGGCTGCAGCTGTTTCAGAAAAGCACCTCTCAATCACAGAAGCAATTGAGGAATCAAATTCTGTGCCATTTTTAGTCCGTTGTCTCCAGAGAAAGGCTCATAAAATGTGCATGAATTTAGTCACAAAAATGGCTCCCAATTTTCGTCCTGCCCGCGTTGTTTTTGGTCGGAATGTTGTGTTCTGCACATCTCAGGCAGAGTTCAGGAGGGTCAGCCCTTCCAGCAGCTCCACCAGCTGATGGATTGGACTTGGCAGCTCCGTGTCTTCAGGGGTTCCTTGGTGACTTCACTGGAGGAGCGGGTGACCTGTTGTTAAAGCAGAATTAGCCTTTTGTGTGCCTCCTGGACTTTTCCCCCGGAAGTTTCCCTTGCCTTTGCGTTTTTCTGGATTAGCTGGTGATTTAAAACATTCATTGTTGTTCTCAAGTGATGTAAAATGCGGAGCAGCTGGTGCCCTGCTTGATGCACCTGGTCAAACACGTCCTTGGATGTCCCTGCCAACACCAGGGGAGATGGCACTGGGGGCTCCTTGGGCTCAAACAGGTCTATAATTGGCTTTATTCTGATGTTCTTTGGGCAGGTGAGGCCACTCTGGGAGTTGTCACAGTTCGTGGTTCTGAGGGGACATCAGTGTTGTCTGAGGGCTCTCTCTGTCCCTCTGCTCTCTGGCTTGAACTCAGGCTGCTGTAGGGTTTAAACCTCTGGGCTGGAGAAGAGAAGGCTCTAGAGAGACCCTACAGTCCTTTCCAGTGCCTGAATTTGCTCCAAGAGCTGGAGAGGGACTTTGGACAAGGAGTGACAGGACAAGGGGGGAATGGCTTCCTACTGCCAGAGGACAGGGTTAGGTGGGACAGTGGGAAGAAATCCTTCCCTGTGAGGGTGGTGAGGCCCTGGCACAGGTTGCCCAGAGAAGCTGTGGCTGCCCCATCCCTGGAAGTGTCCAAGGCCAGGTTGGACGGGGCTTGGAGCAACCTGGGCTAGTGGAAGGTGTCTCTGCCCATGGCAGGGGGTGGAACAAGATGGGCTTTAAGGTCCCTTGCAAACCAAAGCAGTCTGACATTCTAGAATGCACAGCTAAGGCAGTGAGCTCAGCTGAGAGCCACATTCTGTTTTTCTAGATATTTTAACCAGAAAATAAATGTGAGTGTTTAAAACAGGTGGAGAAGGATCCAGATCCAGCCAACCTGGAGTTTTGGAGCTGCTGCATTTTCCTGGCAGAGGTTTATTGGAAGCGAGGGCTGACACCATCACACTGCCATGGGAACAGCACTCAGATAATGCTTTTTAATCTACTGTAATCAAGTACATAATCAACATAATTAATTTCTATACTGTTGCTCTCCTCTAGTTCACATGGAAAACCATCCCAAATTGCTAAATTGGTCCTAATTCAGGGGGAGTCTTTTCCTTAAGTATTCCAGGTAATTTCCTTTTTAGCTGGGTGCTAATTGCTAGTCTCTATATTGATGACATTTGTTGTACCTGTTGTTACCTTTTCCCTGCTGCTTTGAGATTTAACTGTGTGGAAATAGTGCTTTGGGAGTGATGTCTCTTTCTTTACATACGTTTAAAACCAGAAAAGGATCCTACCGCAGATACAACTTCACATGGCTGTGTTGGAGGGCTTCCCACTGTCAGCTGAGGCTGAAATACCGACCCTTGTGAAGCCTGAAGTTTCCATTCTCACTTTATTTTATGATTTATTGTAGTTGAATGTTAATGAACACTTAATTGTCATTTTTGAGAGTTAATGGCTAAGATAATGGACTCGGGGCTGTTCTCTACAGTGCCCCAAGGGGGATACCCAGCATTTCTTTATGTCCTTTGGGTGATGGGGTGGATGCAGCTCCGGTGTGGAAATAAAACCCTCCTTCCCCCCAACTCTGATTAGCAGAGGGGCAGGCACTGATCTTTTCACTCTGTGACTGGTGACAGGACCCCAGGGAATGGCCTGAAGTTGTGTCAGGGCAGGTTTAGGTTGGATCTCAGGAAAAGGTTCTTCCTCCAGAGGGTGGTTGGGCACTGAACAGGCTCCCCAGGGCACCAAGGCTGCCAGAGCTCGAGGAGTGTTTGGATGATACTCTCAGGGACAAGGTGGGATTGTCGGTGTGTCCTGGGCAGGGCCAGGAGTTGGACTGGATGTGGGTCCCTTCCAACTCAGCATATTCCATTTTTCTTGCACATATTGCACATATGGATACTGGCCAGTTTTTCTGTGGTGGTCCAAAAGCTCCACCAAAATCTCAAACATGAAGATCTGAAAACCTCAGAGGCTTCACAACTTAGAAGACCTTCTCTAAGGGTGAATTGACTCAGTTGAAAGATTATTCCTGAACGTGGGAGAGAAGCAGCTTGGACAGAACCTGATTTTTCTCTAAGTCCCCTTTTCTCTGGTCTGTTCCAACTCAGGATAGTCTGTGATTCTATTTATTTTGTCACTAATGATTCCTTCTTGCACTTCCTTTTGTCCCCGATGTTCTGGACTGGCACCACCTTTTTCTTGTCCCTCTCCATCTCTGTGTGGTGCCAGGATAAGGAAGGAATGTGAAGGGCAACCAGACCCTGTGGCTGTTCCTTCACACCACGGGAATTCAGCTCTGAGGGCTCTGGTTGATTTTTCCTGCTGAACTTGGTTACACAGGATTGAGCCCGACTTTGCATCTCATCTTCAAATTCCCAATGAAATTTCCCCCTAAGTGGTGAACTCCATCTGGCCTTAATTAAGCCCAAATTTTCAAGATAAAGGAGCACATTCTGCTGTCACTGCTGCAGACTCAGACTGCCTTTCCAAGTTGGTTTGTCGTTGCTTTTATACGTTTCTTTTCCGCTGAAAAAGGGGATTATTATAGTTGCAATTACCATGGAAACAATTACCATAAAGTATTGATCGACCAAGATAGATTAGGAAGCATGAAAGGATAGAGGTTGTCTCTATGGAAACATGGACATTTAGAGCTTTTTTTTTTCCTTAAGAAAAGGAACTATTGTTTCTTTCCTTGAACAAGTTTCTAGTCCAGTTTAAAATCACTTTGCAGTTTTAATTAAAATGGTTTATGTAATCGATAGCGTGTTTTAATATCATTTATATCACAAGAAAATTTCTGAAGTGGCCTTTAAAAAAAAAAAGGACTGGCATAATTTGTATGGCATTTTTTCATATTAAAAAGTAACTGAACTGTATCATTAATGCCAGTGAAAAACAGGTGAACAGAATAAGCCATTGGCTTCTGAAATTTAGTGTTTAGTGGGGTTTTGTGTTAATGGGTTGACAAAGGAACCATTAACCTGTTCCTGCCTGGAGTGGCACAGGGAGTTCTGATTTCAGTAATGCTTTGGAGCGTTGGCTGTTGGCCATTCCAGCACCTGCTGTTGGATCCAGGTGAACATTTGTATCCAGTTCACTAAGAAATGGAATTCAAATACTCCTCAAATACTCAGAAGCACATTCTTTCTCCAGCAGATGTTGATTGTTCTCTTCCCATGGCTGCAATGACTCCCATTCCCTGAGTTTAGGGTTTGGCACCAAAGTGAGTCCAAACGGGTTTGCCAGGTGATCACTCCTGTCAAGTATGATCATGTTTAGTAAAAGCTGAAGTTGTACTCCTGATATAAAATATTTAGTTACTCAGCCTGGGAATATGCAACACTTCAGTTGCTGGAGATGTTTTTAGTCAATTCTTAAATTCTTCTAGTGAAATGAACTGCCTTTGGAGTCCATCATTGTTTCAGAAATGGTTTTGATGCACAAACCTCTAAACACAGAATCAGAGAATCCCGGACACCTTCCACTATCCCAGGGTGCTCCAAGCCCTGTCCAGCCTGGCCTTGGACACTTCCAGGGATGGGGCAGCCACAGCTTCTCTGGGCAACCTGTGCCAGGGCCTCACCACCCTCCCAGGGAAGAAATTCTTCCCAATATCCCACCTAACCCTACTCTCTGGCAGTGAGAAGCCATTCCCCTTGTCCTGTCCCTGCAAGCCCTTGTCCAAAGTCTCTCTCCAGCTCTCTTGGAGCCTCTTTAGGCACTGGAAGGGGCCCTAAGGTCTCCTTGGAGCCTTCTCTCCTCCAGGTGAACACCCTCCCAGCCTGGCTCCAGAGCAGAGGGACTCCAGCCCTGGAAGCAGCTCCATGGCCTCTGGACTTGCTCCAGCAGCTCCATGTCCTTCCTCTGCTGAGGGACCCAGAGCTAACACAGTGTGTAGTTCTGTGTCAGATTCTTTACAAATAGCTGGTTTCAGTAGTGCAAGTGGTTTGTAATGTTTCTTGCCATAATTTGAGCTTGAATTTCTTCTCCCAGCTGTTCATGCAGGTTTACAAATTCAAGGGACGTATGGAATATTTATGCCCTCTTGGGCGAAGTGGAGATTTTAAGTTTTCTGTTAAAAATGAAAATGTATCTCTAACATCTTTCCTCCTGACAAATTCCATGTGTCATGTAGATGTGAATTACTGGAATTTCATGACAATCTAAATATAAAACTCAGAGAAGGGGCAAGAGGGAAAAAAAAGAGAAATACCCAGGCTTGTGTTCTCTAATGAGGTTCAGGGGAGTGAAAAACGTAGAAAGGTCTCATTACAGTTGGAAAATACAGGGCTTGTGCTTCTAAATAATGAGGATAGAAATAATCTCCTTCCCAGCTGAGAAATGGAGGGGAAAGATGAACCCCATGGCCTGAAGTAGGAATGTCTCTATGACCACCTCCTCTGTCCCACCACCCTTTTCCCCACGGCTGCCCCTGCCCCAAATCTCCCCTCCAGTACAGTTTGGATAATGCACCAGGGCTGGACTGCGAGTGTTGGATTGTCAGAAAAAGAAAACCTCAATTTTCTGCATTTTCTGCATAATGTTCTGCCTCAAGTGATGATTATTATAAACTAAGCATGAAAAATCCCTTCCGCTGTTGAATTTTCACTGTCTCGCTCCTGGATTGCACCTCTTAGACTTTTGAAAACTTTTATGATTTTAGACATTAGAAAACAATTTAGAATAAAAGAATCCAAAGGCATCCAGAATCACAGAATCATTTAGGGTGTAAAAGAACTCTAAGGACATTGAGTCCAACCTTTGATCCATCACCAGCTTGTCAACCAGACCATGGCACTGAGTCCCGTTGTTTCTGGAACACCTCCAGGGATGGTGACTCCACCCTCCCCCTGGGCAGCCTGTTCCAAAATGTTCTTTTTGGTCATGGAAAATATTTTTTTTCTTATATACAACTGTCAAAATCACTTTGATAAATTACCATAGTATGGACATTACTCTTTTGACTCAAACATGCTGCAGAATTTAAAGAATTACTATGAAATATTAATTAGGTTTTGATTTAATGAATTCTGTGGACCACATCTTCTGTTTCCTGGGGGGAAGATGCCCACTGAGGGTACCAGCACCATTAGATCATAAAGTCATGGAATCATTAAGGTTGGAAAAGATCATCAAATCCAACCATTAAATCACCCGTGTTCACCACTAAGTAATAATCAAAAGTTTCTTTCTGGTTTTAAAATGCGCTTTATGTGCAAATTCTAATATAAATAATCAGAATGAACACCCATTTGTGGAAATTCTGGAATTCATTAGGCAGCATTGCTTTACTGGAAGTGCAGGCATGGATGTTGGAGCCAAGGCAAGCCATGATTAAATCCTGCCCTTTGGTAGGCACAGTGGATTCATGTCACAATCTTTAGCTCCATTTCCTTTTTTTAATGTATTCAAAACAGTATTTGGAGTTTCATTTACGTTTTTAAATGTATTCACAACAATAGCTCATTTTTCTAACTCAAATGTGGCTTCCAGTGGTTGGGTTTTTTTTTGTCAGGAGATAAATAATTTATAGAATATTGTCTGTCAAAAACGTGCCCAGATAAACTAAGTCCGGGGTGGTTATAAACCAGATCTCTTGATACAAACAACTCCATTATTCCTGGAATATTTATTTTGCCTCTGTCATGGGAGGGTGGGTTACATGGATAATTTCAAGGCAGGTAGCGGGGGGGGCTTTGCATTGCGTGATAAATGAGCTGTGGGTGGAATTGCTAACAGTTAATTCTGGGATCTGGATCTGCCTCCTCCCAGCCTGCATCCCTCCTCCCCCTTTCCTATAATTGCGTCTAGTTTTGATATTAAGTGATTGGAAGGCAAGAGGTGAAGTCTGAGGGGACAGACTGGTGAAAAATAAAAAGATGTAATGGGTTGCAAAACTGATTCTGATGGATATCTCGGAGCGATGGTGCAGAATTCCAGCAGTTACAGAACTTTATGATGCCAGAGGGAACCATCTCCTAGGGGGAACATAACCAAAGAAAGCTGTGTTTTGGGTAATCCAGAGTGTGGGGTTAAAATAACACTGAAAAATGGGCTTTGCATTAGAAAATTGCAAGAAAAATAGAATCATACAATCACTAATGTTGGAAAAGACTCCAAGATCATGGAATCCAACTGTTCTCCCAGCACTGCCAAGGCCACCACTAACCCATGTCCCCAGGTGCCACATCCACATGGCTTTTAAATCCCTCCAGGGATGGGGACTCCAACACTGCCCTGGGCAACCTGTGCCAAAACCTGAGCACACAAACCAACAGGAGAAACTTGTTGGAGAAGGACAGAACCAGGCTGCTCTGCGGTGAGTGGGAGTTAAATGCTCTGGATTTGGCTGGGGTAGAGTTAATTTTCTTCACAGTAGGATTTAGAGGTCCAAAGTTATGAAAAGAAGTTTATTGAATCCCACAGACAGGAATGAATTATTAAGACCTGCCAATGTAAGCTGAAAAATGGGAGAATTTCAGTTTAAATTGCATGTCAGTGGTGCTGGAGTTGCATGTTCTGGTTGCATGCACTGTCGAGGCTTTGGATTCCGTGACCTGGAGCAAGGTCTGAACCTTTCCTCTCCTGTGTCTACACAGAGCTCCATAAAAGTGAATGTGGAAGACAGAAATGGGGTGTCCAACTCTTAGCAGAGAGAGCAGAAGGGAGGTGGGGTTGGGGCTTTCTTCCTTGTGGCCCTTTACTTCAGCATCAGCGTATTTGGAAAGGGTTTAGTTGGGACCTCTTGGTGGCCCAGGGGTTGTGGGAAGGAAGTGGGTACTGGGATTGCCCGTGCATGAGGATATAGGGAACATACCTCCTGCCCTGGCCTGGTGGGCACTGTCCTCCTGACTCTTCATCACCCATTGGGTTGCCAAAGCCAACTTCATAGGGATTCTGGGATAGGTTTGGCTGCCAGATAATCCTGATGTGGGACATGGCTTTGAACATGTCTCGGTGGCCAGTTTCTCATTCCAGAAACCTGGATTCTGGCAGAATTTACCTTTTTTATTTCTTCTCAGTTTCCAAGAGGGGTTTCTGTGGCATGACAAAGGCCCAGAGCAGGCAGGGTGACCCTGGGTTACTCCAGGCTCCTGTAGGGTGGGGACTCACACCCTGATTCTGTTCACATTCCCTGGAGCTGAGGGTACAGAGGCAAAGCCCTCTGGTACAAACCAGCCATAAAGCCCTCAGCTTTCTTTCCCTGTGACCCGCAGTGACCCCATCACTACACTTGCCCACATTAATAATAATTGTTTTAGAAGCCAACTCTAAGCTGGGCTCAAATTCCTCACTTTAATCTGTCCCAGGGCTTTTCAGCATATCAGGCTGAGACAGATGTATCCTTCTAAAGGAATGCTGCTCACCTCTGATTAAATGAGTGCCTCTTAATTGGAAAACCAGAAATTCTCCCTGAAAATATTGCCTGGAAATTGATTTTTATATTTAGCTAAATACTCTTAAAAGGTTATTTTGGCTTTTATGCCGCTTTACCTATTTTTCATACTGAAGACTCCAGTGATTCTTTCATATCTCCCTTTTTAAAATCAAAGGTAACATAGTCCAGAGCTCTCCTCACTAACAGATGCTGCTTCCCATTCTGCTCTGCATCATTCATTATGTTTATATCCCAATTATTTCAAGCAAATACAACGTTATTCCTGTTAGCACTCTCACAAAAACATTCACTTTCTGTACCGTGCCATTGTGGTCTGGTTCCCTTCATTACCACAAGAGATGATAAATATTTAGTGTGATATAAATAAGTACCTTGATACTATGTTACACATCCCATCAATTAAATTTCATACTAATTGAAGAGAGTTTACAAAAAAACTTGTCAGTCTGAAGGGAAATAAGTCCATTAAGGTAGGAAAAGTGGCATTTTTAAGAATGAATGTGATTGTTTTGTCAGCTACAGAACAGTTTCAGGTTTCCAACTGGATGTAATTATTTTCTACTCTTTCTATGCTCATCTCCATGCAAATGGAGGATGATTTCTTCCTGAGGATTCCCCTGCCAGCATCCAAGAGCAATGTGCAAACCTCCTCCTTTTCAGCATGAAATGATCTGGCTGTTGAGACAAAACAAAGATTTTGTATGTTGTGGGGGTTTTTGTTTTGTTTTTTTGTTTTTTTTTTTAATTCCAGGATGTCTTTTTTGCATTTTTGATTCCAATATCATCAACTGTCTGGTTTTTGTAACTAAGAGTCATTTGATTGGAGTTGGTTCTACTTGGGCTTGAATTTGTGTGGTCAATCCCTGCTTTAGAACCAGGGAATCCCAGACTGGTTTGGGTTGGAAGGGACATTAAAGATGATCCGGTTCCACCAGGGACACCTTCCACTAGAGCGGGGTGCTCCAAGCCTTGAACACCAGTATGTAGAACCAGTAGTATTCTGTCTGCGTGTTTAATTTTGGAGATGAGGGAAGAAGCGGAAATTACAGAGCAGAGTGATGTGATGGAGCAAGAGGAAGGGGGGAGTGATACGATCCAGGAAAAAGCTGAATACGAGGAGCAGATGAAAGCCAGGAGGGGTGTGCAGAAGCTACGTTGGTGTGTGGGCTGCCAGTAAATGTATCTTAGTAGGAGACAGAATCCTGTGTCTGGGGCAGGGGTGGCAGGATGACAAGGCAGGTATTTAAAGCTGAAAGATGAGACTTGTGGAGAGATTTTCCTCCCAGATTCTTGTTTTAGTGCAGTGTTGGCATCAGAAAGAGTAGAGCTGCTTACGTGTAGCTGGAAGCAGAGCTTGTCCCTGCAGATCTGCAGGAAATGTCAGGGAGTTTGTGACGGGGACAGAGAACATGAAGTGAAGGACTTGGAGATGCCAGAATGAGTCCAACAGTTCGGCTTCATGTTCTTCTTTCTAGAAGGAAGCAAACAAATCAGGCCTGGGGAGGACACAGAAGTTTTCTGTGGTGGGGTACGAGGTTGCTTCAGGCTGATGAGTTCCCTGATGTTGAGTCAGTGAAGGCACCAACCTTGGAAATCAGGATGTTCCTGCTGCTTGTTTGTACTGCAGGTAATGAGCTCAGCCCATGCTGCCACTTCCGCCCATATTGATGAGTTTGTTTCCTTCTGGTGTCCAAACAAGGACAGTGAGAGCTGAACCTCTGCCCACCACAAGAAGAGGAAGAGCACTAGAAAAACTCCATATTTATTAATTCTATTGCTGACCTTACCCTGTTCAATATGGTCTGTTGAGGCTGGTGGTGGCTGGGAAGGACCTGTTAGTAACACCAGGGACTCCCATGATGCTTCTCCTGCATGTTTATTCTAAAAGAAATCTGAAGTGAGTATCAGAAAAATTAGGTCCTGAAATAGTCAGCCCCTTGAAAGTGAAAGAAGCATGAAGAATTGATTATGTTGTTATTTTTGATGGGAGCCTGTTCAATACCATGAGTTGTACCCCTAATTGAGAGTGAGTTTTCTACCCAATGTTTTCTAATTTTTATGTAATTCTTGGTGGCCTCGGGAAGTATCTTCTCTGACTCCCCTCTGGCAGTAGGTACAGTTAGAGCCTTTCCATCACAGAATGGTTTGGGTTGGGAGGGACCTTAAAGCCCATCTTCTTCCACCCTCTGCCATGGGCAGGGACACCTTCCACTATCCCAGGTTGCTCCAAGCCCCGTCCAACCTGGCCTTGGACACTTCCAGGGATGGGGCAGCCACAGCTTCTCTGGGCACAGGGAAGAATTTCTTCCCACTATCCCATCTAATCCTGCCCTCTGGCAGTGGGAAGCAGTTCCACCTTGTCCTGTCCCTCCAGGCCCTTGTCCAAAGTCCCTCTCCAGCTCTCTTGGAGCCCCTTTAGGCACTGGGAGGTTCCAGAAGCCTGGGATACCTTGAACAGTCCCTGTGGGACAACTGCTTCTGGTGGGAGGAGGCTGCTTTCCCCATGTCCTGCCCTTGGCAGGTGTGGAGCAGCTTTGCCACAGGAGCAAGTCAATGCATTGAAGCTGAGTTGTCATTTCTGGGCTTTCTCTGTTATAAACATAATTTTGGTTCTATCTAAATCAAATCAAGGTACAGCAGAACAGGATTTCTCATGGCAACTGCGTTGCCCCAGTAAATCAGTTTTTAGGAGGTTAAAACATTCTTGTTGTCCATTACAAAAAAGTCTGGGTTGAATATTATAATAGGCAGAGAAATAACCCACTTTTTATTTGAAAATTCATCAGGTTCAGCAGCATTCTGCAGTTAGAAATGTTTGGTGTAAAAGATGCCTTTTTTCTTTTTTTATTGAGGCCTTCAGTGAGGTCTTTAATCTGCTGTTGAAATGATTTCATCTTTTATGAAAACGATACTATTAAATATCTTTTTTATATCCGAATATATTCAAAGCTGCAGGGCAAACCTCAGACTTGCCATCTCTGCTTGGGAGAGACCTTAAAGCCCATCCAGTCCCACCCTCTGCCATGAGCAGGGATACCTTCCGTTATTCCAGGCTGCTCCAAGGCTCATCCATCCTGGCCTTGGACACTTCCAGGGGTGGGGCAGCCACAGCTTCTCTGGGCAACCTATGCCAGGGCCTCACCACCCTCAGAGTAAAGAACTTCTCCTCTTTCCCATTTTATATTCACCTCTGAAACCCCCAAATATTAAAAAAAAATAAACCATCATAACCTGTAAATCTCTCCAAGCTTTTCAGTTATTTTAGTTATTGTATGAATGATTGGATAGCTTACGTGAGTTTTTAAATAAATTTATAAATCTGGCTGAATAAATGGCCCAGAGGAAGCCGTGGGTACATCCACGGCCCCGACGGGCAGCGGTAAGATCTTACAGCAAGTGGAGAATGACGTGGGTTATGTGACAAAAAAAAATTGTTGATGTTCCTCAGGGAGAAGTTTGATGTTAATTTTCCAAAGTTTTTCAGGGGACGCTTCATAATCTGTTCCGTAAAATGTTCAGCAGACTCAGGAAAAACCTGTTTATGCAGAAATTCCTGTTCTTTTTGGATGTGCTGCGTTCTGAGGGTCTTGTCAAGAAGTGAGAGGTGGATGGGGCAGATTTGTAGGTGGAAACACCGGGACCCAGGAATAAGAATTATTGAGCCTTGAAGCGTAAGGGAGAAATCATATTGACAAGTGTTTGTGCCTGATACTTGTTATCATATAAATCAGGGTTGTGTTTCAATAATACCCCTTTATTTTCTCCTTCCCTGCTTAGTTCAGTTCTTATAAATAAAAACACATTAACTTTGAGTTATAAAAGTGTTATTCTAATTTATTATTCCGAACAAAATGCCTCTTTGCTGAAGAAATGCATGGCATCCTTTTAGAAGTAATATTAGAGAGGTGAATTTCAGGTTTTAATTTGTTTTATTGGGGCTACAGGGAATAAATTTCATAAAATGAGAGTTTATTCCTGTGAAATACTTCCTGATTTTTCCATCCATCTCTTTCAGCTGGAGTTTAAATGCAGTCGGGTTTAAATACAATATAGTTTTAAAAATGGAACTTTTATCTAAAGAAATAAAGGACATGGAGTGATAGGACAAAGGGGGATGGTTTTAAACTAAAAGAGGGGAGATTTAGATGGGATATTGGGAAGAAATTCCTCCCTGTGAGGGTGGTGAGGCCCTGGCACAGGTTGCCCAGAGCAACCTGCTGTAGCTGTGGCAGCTGTGGCTGCTCCATCCCTGGAAATGTCCAAGGCCAGGATGGAGCAACCTGGTCTAGTGGAAGGTGTCCCTGCCCATTGCAGGAGGTTGGAAGGAGATGGGTTTTAAGGTCCTTCCCAACCCAAACCAGTGTGGGATTCCATGATCCTTTACAAAAATAAATGAAGGCTGCACAAATACCTCTTGCCCAAATCTGGCATTACTGGCCATGGCTCATGGGCCAAGTCATGGGCGCTGAGACACGTTTGTTCCTTGGATTTTGCCACTTCAGGATCTAATCTGGTAATCAGAAAGTGAGGGAACAAAGACTATCACAGAATCATGGAATCACTGAGGTTGGAAAAGCCCTCCCAGACCATCAAGTCCAACCTGTTCCTGATCCCCACTGTGTCACCCAGCTCAGAGCACTGAATGTCACATCCGATCATTCCTTGGACACCTCCAGGGATGGGGACTGCACCACCTCCCTGGGCAGCCCCTTCCAATGCCTGACCACCCTTTCCAGGAAGAAATTCCTCCTATGGAGAGTGTGGAGTAAAGGGCAGGTATTGCCTGTTTGTAGGAGATTCCCACAGAGCGCAGGTCTCTCAGTGATGTTGTTCATGCTGAGCCTTGGAAATTTAATGTTTCAGCTCAAACTGATTATTTAATACATTCAAGGGGCAAATAACCTTTTCCCCCTATACCCAATCCATTATTCATAGATCCTTCTTGGAATTACCTGGTGGCAACACTGGAAGAATCAATTTCTTTTTAAAGCCAAATCTCCATATTGTGTTTTTGAAGGGTATGGAATTTTAATAACTCTAATGTGAGTGGTCACTAAGCCTTTGGTATTTTGGAAAGTCAGTGTTTCTCCAGATGCACATTTACCTTATGAAAAATGCATGTGTTTTGACAGCATAAATTATCCTTAAGCTTTAGTTTGAATGAAAATCAGTTCTGACGATGCAGTGAATATTTAAAAAGTCTGTTGTTTGTCCATAAACAGCTGATGGGAATGATGAGAATACTTTTAAAACAGCAATGATTTCTGGAATGAACTCGTGTTGTCGTCAGGTTGACGTGGTGCATCAGCAGAGGCTGAGAAAACTGGGTTTGTCCTTCTTAGAACGTGGGGATTTTAATTGGCTGTAAGGAGAATAATATGAGAAAACTGGGTCTGTCCTTCTCAGAACGTGGGAATTCTGATTTGCTGTAAGGAAAATAAGATTTGACTGGGAGGGTGTCAAACCCTGGGACAGGGGCCAGAGGATCTGTGGGATCACCATCCTTAGAGATGCCCAGATCCGGCCGAAACCTTGAGCAACCTGGTGTACTCAGAAATGCTTTGGATGAGACTCTTCCAGAGGTCTCTTCTAATCCAAACTGAGTTATTTCTGTGGTCCAGGAGGATTTGAGCCCTCTCCTGCATGTTGGACAGCTCAGATATCTCAGGAAAAAAACGTAGCTACCTTGCAGCTGTGGAATAACCCGATTTCCCACTCAAGACCAGCCGGAACACTTGCAGGTTCCTGCCTGTTGCTGCAGGGAAAAATCTTCTTACAGCACCACCATGGAAAAAGGAGGAGAAAACAGAGGAGAAAAGGGGGAAAGAACTGGGATGAAGCAGAATCCAGGTGGAAATGGTGAACATGTATTCAAGACTCTGTAGCTCTGCCCTAACCAACATTATTCTGTGGAGCAAAGGTTTCAGTTGGGTGTGTGTCAAATGCAAGATTTTCAGCAGGTGGTGAAGGAGGGAATCTTGGTAAAAACTAGGCAAAAAAATGATTAATTTCCACACTAATATTGGGGTTTCCTTCCTCCCAAGTATTTCATGGTGTCCTGGAGAATCCCTGGCTACGGGATAGCTCATCCCTACTCTGGTTTCCGCCGTCAATCCGTGAGGAAAGGCTCAGTAGATCCCAATTGTTTTAATTTACACATAAAAAGCAAGATAAATAATATAGTCCTACTATTCTACATGAAACTAAATGTTATATAAAATTACCGTCTATTGTAAGAATATGTAATTATTTAGAGGATCTTTCCAAATGAAAAATGCCATCAAAGAGACCTTTATTCAGGTAGTAACTGATACCTCCTTGGAAAAATACAGAAGCCAGAAAAAAAATCTCATTCACTTTAATCTTGATGTTATTTTAATTTCTTTGTGTTCTTGGTGAGAAGACTGTTTTCAGAGAAGCTTTACAATTTAATTTGCTGCCTCCCACACGCAGCACAATGCTATTGCCTCCCAAATGCAGCAGGTTAATGTGTAACCTGGAGCAAATCAGACTGTAATAAAAAAAATGAGACATTTTTTTTTTGCTTGGAACCTAATGGTGTTATCCGAGTTGCCAGCGAGGGTATCAGAATGTCTTCCACTGTCTTTGACTTTTGGATTAGATTTACCTCCAGTAAGAGGATATAAATAAATTTTATATGTTGGTTCCTAGAAATTAATATCTCTTTTAAAGCCTCTTTCTGCCACCTGGGCTGCAGTTGATGTGAAAATAACTTGTGTAGCTCATAGCAACAGCATCCTAATGGTTCCCAGCCTGGAGTTTGCCCAACAACTTGGAATTCAGAGTTGACTTTGTGTTTGGCTCTGGTGGCAACTCTTGCTCTTGAGCATGTTTGGCAGTCAGGGTGGGGAGAGTGACTCAGTGTTCTGAGGGCGTCCTTCAGTGACCTCAAGCTGGAGCTGCATCGTGTCCTCAAGGAGGACGTGATGGAGTAGTTGGAGGGAAGAAGTTTTCCTTCTTCCATTATCCACTGGAGCAAAGAGCCAAGCAGGAATCCCATCCCAGCCATGACCTTGGCTAATGTTGGACAGCAAGGAGAGTCATCACATTGAGTGCTTTGCACAGACGGTCCAAAAGTGCCCAAACCCATCTTCCAGCTCCCTTTAACAAATATAATGTGCTGTAAAGGGTAGAGGCTGCATCTGTATTTTCAGAGAATCACAGACTGGGTTGGGAGGGACCTCAAAGCTCATCTTGTTCCACTCCCCTGCTATCACAGAATCCTTGAGGCTGGAAAAGCCCTCCCAGACCGTTGAGTTGAGCCTGTGCCCGATCCCCACCGTGTCACCCAGCCCAAAGCACTGAGTGCCACGTCCAGTCATTCCTTGGACACCTCCAGGGATGGGGACTCCACCACCTCCCTGGACAGCCCCTTCCAGTGCCTGAACACCCTTTCCAGGAAGAAATTCTTCCTGAAATGCAGTTTAAAAATGAAATACAGGAACTCACAGGTTTTTAGCATAACATTATCATGCATTGGGGGGGAGGGGGGAACCCTGAATGCATTTAATTCTTGGTTTGGAAAATTTGCAGTCAAGTAGAAAAAATAAAATCCTGGAGGGAGTATTAAATGGCTGCTGTCAAATCCTGCTGCATACAAAAAATGAGGGGGTATTGCTGTGGAATATTCCATCACCCTGCTGTTTGTAAAAGCTCTCCATCAATTTAATAAATGTCACAGCTGTGGCTGTGGACAGAATTGTTTCAGAATTGTTTAGTTTGTACCTCTTGCCCAGACAAAGGGCTGGAGTGAGGATGTTTAGGGGTCTGAAAGTGTCGCAAGTCCAGCCTGGGTGTTGTTCCTCTTGGAATAAAAGGAACAGAGTTTATCACATCTCCTTTCACAGCTGTGGGGTGCTCCATGTCAGTGGTGATGCAGGTTCATGGTCATGATGAGCCGGACCGAGTCCTCACCAGAGGGGACAGTCACGTGTTCCCAGTGCCACCCCATGGTCAACCACATCACAGCTGATCCAGGAGAAAATTAACTGGCAAAACAAACAAAAATCCCTGTTTCTGTGCAGCTCCACAAGGTGAAAAGCTCAGAGAGCAGCAGGAGGGAGAGGGCTGAAACCCTCTGGATTTGTGATGGCACCCATTGTGTTTGTGCAGAGAAGACCTGAACAGCTGTGAATAAAATATGGAAATCTAGCAAAGGAGGGACCCCTGACAGTCATAACTCTTGTCTGTGCAGCAATAGAGTGGAATTCCAAAGTCTTCCTCACCTGGAGTTGTTGCCATGGATGTAAGGAAAACTTCTGTCGAGTTCCCCAGTCTCAGGAAGAAAAAGGTCCCACAAGCCCAGCCCTGGATCAAAGCAGGGACTTGTCTTCTTCCTCTCCCCTTAGGTCTTACATTTTCTTTCAATCAGTGAAAATGTAGTAGAATTCCAGTTGTTGAAATATTTCATTCCTGTTATGCATGGGAAGATGTTTCTGCCTTACTGAGCTGCACATAGCAGGAAACTGCAGAAAGTGAAATTTCTTTTTCATCTTCATGGTTTTTTTTTTTAATTAAGGTGTGGTGTCTGTTGTGCACATTGAGCTTTGGGCCAGCAGAAAGTTCCATGACTGTACCTTGATTGTGTTAAGAATTTTGATTGTGTAATGCAATCCTATGGCCAATGCAGTAATTCCATGGAAAAATAATTACAGCACCTATGTACAAAAATTAAGACGTTTTTTCCATCTCTTCTGGAAGCTCCTTGTGCTTTGAAGCCTCGTTTTGGCAGTTGAGTTTCTTGTGGTTTTATCACCATGATGTTAATTCGGGTACATCCCAGTTGCTTGTTTTGTTTTGCATTTCTTTTGATTTCAGCAAGGGGAAACCAGGCACCAGCTCTGGAGGATTTCTTTAAAAATAACCCATAAAATCCCAATTTAGATTTTCGCTGGGTAAATCTAACCATCACTGCTGCTCAACAGTGTATTTTTATCCAAGAGCTCTGTCTCTGCAGGTACCTGTGGGGGTAGGCACAGTAATACAGGTTTTATGGCTTCCTGGTGGAATCCCACCAAATCTCAGAACTCACTTCCCAACAGCAAATTCCCTGTTCAGCAGTCTCTGTTGGAGGCATGTGGAGAGATCTTTGGAAGGGATTTCATTTACCGAGTGTGTGAGGACACCCACACAGATGTCACTGTGGGTTTCTCGGTGAACACCATATTTAGAATGTTCAGGGTGGGTGTTACTTGGCTGCCTGGGTGCAAATGGCTCATTTTCAGCCATTGTTGCTGCTGCTTAGACTGTACCAGTCACTCTTTTAAAACTTTAGAGGCAGTAAACAAAGATACAAAGATTTTATGGAATGGTTTCCATAGGATGGGCCTGCCCTCTCTGCTGGATGGCTGTGTTGGGGTTGGGATGAACCACTGACTGGTGCTATCAGATGTTCTGAATGGAATGGGACTAGTGCTGGGCCTTAAAGAAGGGTAGTTATGAATCTGCTTTAAATTGCACTAATTGATAAAATTTCTTTTGAAAGGGGTTGTTAACTTGCCCGCACGCTGGATTTCCTCAGCAAAGCTCCCCTTCTAAAGCACCTCCCAGCCCTTGAACATACTCTTCTTTCTGGGCTTGGGACTGGTAATGTCAGATACGTTTTCCCAAGGAAATGAAGTTCTTGGAGGTGTGTGTCAGAAGGGAGAAGAAAGCTGTGGGTATTCATGGAATCACAGAACTGTTCAGGTTGGAAAAGACCTTTATGATCATTAATTCCAGCCATTCCCCAGCACTGCCAAGGCCACCACTGACCCATGTCTCCAAGTGCCACATCTGCACAGCGTTTAAATCCCTCGAGGGATGGGGACTCCAACACTGCCCTGGGCAACCTGTGAGCTGGGCAACCCTTTCCATGAAGAAATTTTCCCTAATATCCAACATAAACCCCTCCTGGGGCAACCTGAAACCCTTTTCTCTTGTCCTTTCACTTGTACCTGGCAAAGGAGACCCACCCCCACCTCACTCCAGCCTCTCTTTTTGGAAAACTGGCTGCTGGGTCTCCTGCCACTTGGGAGGGAGAGATTTTCCAACAACTGCTTTGCCTGTTGCTTCTCTCAGGCACTGCTGGTGTTCCCTTGGAGCTCTGTACCTGTGACAACTGCCTCTGTCCCCCATGCCCTTCCCAAAGGCTTCCTTTGATTTATCTCTGTTGAAGGCCAAGTTGAAGACCAGGGTTGGTATTTTTTTAATGCCAAACATTCTCAGCAGTATTACTGTCTTTAAAATTAAAGCTTCAAAGGTCATTGATCCTTGTTTCCTTTCAAAGAGCAGTGGAGGATATAAATAACAGTTTGCGTTTTCCTCAACCTGGGGATGTCCAGGCACCAGTCTGTCCTCACAATCCTTAATGGTATTTCCCACTGCCTTATTTTTGTTGCAGTAACAGAGATGAAAATATGTGGTTCTGCAGAGAAAATCCTTCTTTTGTACAACCTTTTGTTCCAACCTCACAATTTACTGTTTAGGCATCAGAGAGAGCAGTCAAACCCTGAAGAAATTGTTTCAGAGGTCTGGAAGCTTCAATTTGATTCACTTTTGATCTGGCTTGATGTGCTGAATCCTTGCTCAAGTCAAGTCCACTCTTTCTTCTTACATGATCTGGGCTCATGAAAAATAAATATGAACCGTAGAAGAATCTGAATGTTTGTCTTACAAACTTTGTCTTGCTTGGAATAATGATGTAGTGCCATGAATTCAAGAGCAGCAGGGATGCTTGGGAAAGTTTAAGGAAGTTGATGCATCTTCCTTTAATCTGCAGGAAATGACTGTTCATTCCCACTGAAGTTGGATGTGTTCAGGCTTCTCCAGAAAATCACTGGATTGCCTGGTTTCACCATACACTGATCAAATCTTTAGTTTTTCATTTCATAACTCTGATTAGGTGCTGATTTGGAGAATATTTGTTACTGTAAGGCAAACTGCTCAACGGAGAAAAGGCAGCTTGAGGAGCACTTTTGGGACACGTCAAATGAATTCCCACTCCTTCTTTTCCAACTGCCTTAACTCACACCAACATTTTAGGAACTCTTCAATATTGCTTGGCAGTTATTAAATAGGATTGCCTGAAGTTCTGGCTGTGTTCATTCATAGGTATTAATGAATTTTAAATGCAGCACACATTAGGATAGTTAATTTTTATTCCAGTAAACCAATTCCTCACCTTACATCAGCTCACATCTTTTTGCACTTCCAGCTGTTTTATTAATATTTATGCTTTGCCATAACGTATAAAGTTTATTTTAAGGATTAAAGTGTTGTTTAATTCTTGTTTTACCTCACACCTTCCAGTTCACATTAAATGTCAGTTTACATATGATTTGCTGCAATGGAAAAGAGCTTTGCTTCATGATAAAAGAACAGGGTCTAGTTTTCAGGAGTTATGTCTTTGCTGCTGCTGTCACTTTGATGCTTTCCTAATGTGATTTTAATATTTGTGTATTACTCATGTTTGAAATAATGAATGTTAATACCAGTAAATTGCCACAAACAAAAACTAGAAAAGGTTACAGTTCATTATCGCGTTTGTTTGACTGAAGATTTTGTTCAAGATTTTACTGAAAATACCTGTTAATGTTGTTAAAGTGTAGCTATAGCAAATTGCTTTCTAGTTTTCAAGGATTATCTGATTAGGATGCAGGGAACTGCTCCCTGTTTTGAAGTCTTCCATCATGGGCCTTGTGGCTTTGGGCCAGTTGATCTCTGTGGTTCCCCCACGTGTAGGGGAGAGGTGCAGGAATTCCACAAGGAAAATACACCTTGGAATCATGGAATCCAAGATTAGTTTGGGCTGGGAGGGACCTTAAGGACCATCTTATTCCATCCCTGCCATGGGCAGGGACACCTTCCACTAGCCCAGGTTGCTCCAAGCCCCATCCAACCTGGCCTTGGACACTTCCAGGGATGGGGCAGCCACAGCTTCTCTGGGCAATCTGTGCCAAGGCCTCACTACCCTGACAGGGAACAATTTCTCTCTAATATCCCATCTCACCCTGCCCTCTGGCAGTTTGAAGCCATTCCCCCTTTGTCCTGTCCCTCCAGGCCTCCAGCTCTTTATGGACCTCCTTCCATAGGGGGGACAGTTTGGACACACAGGCCTGACAAGTGGGTCTCCAGCTCCAGGCTGGGGTTTCCCTATTAGGTGTGGGTGACTGTCACATTCAGTGGGATCTATGTGTTGAGCTTTCCTGAGAGGAGCTGCCAGATTGGAGAAGCCCAATTTGTGGACCCCAGCAGGGTTGGAACTATGTCCAGTGTTCTTGGATGGATGCAAAAATAGAACAAGAGGCAAGTGAAAACATTCCCAGTGAAAGAGAAAGTGCAAACTGGCAGATTTGTGTGGATCGGTTGCTTGGAGTTGAGTCTTCTGAATTTACATCCTTTTTAGATCCTGTTCTTAGTAACATTTTTAATATTCATATCACATTTTAGGCATTAAAGAACAACAACATTTTACGGATGCTCAATTTTTAGCTTTGTGAAATTCCTAATGAACTTCCTAATGAGCTACCAGGGCAATTAATGAAAACAGGGCTTTACAATGATTTGTGTCTCCGGGAAGATGGATTTCATGTGTGTGGGTGGAAAAGTTGGTCTTGGTGAGTTAAATTTTCAAAAGTAGAACTGGGCTTTTATTAACAATATTTCAGTGCTCCAGTGTGTTCTGCTTCTGCTGACTGGAGTGCTGGAGGTATGAATCCAGTTCAGTTTCGTTGCTTCAGTTTTTCCGGGACGGATTTCCAAATACTTACACTAAAATACAGTAGGTTTAGATTGGTTATTGGGCAGAAATCCTTCCCTGTGAGGGTGGTGAGGACGTGGCACAGGTTGCCCAGAGAAGCTGTGGAGTGGAACGAGATGGGCTTTGAGGTCCCTTGCAACTCAAACCATTCCAGGATTCCAAGATATTCTAACAAGATCTCATTGAAGTCGAAGGCAACTCGATGTAGCAGCTTCCCTCAGATAAAGAAAGAGTTAAAATTTAGTGTGCCATGAGAATAATGCAACTGGAAGCACAGTAAATTACCTGACTCAGTTTTGAACGCAGGGAGGAGAAAATTAACAATAAAAAATGTGGAATAAAATCCCTATTAAGCTTTTTTTT
>VXAY01006780.1:1401273-1476763 GCA_013399855.1 Oxyruncus cristatus | reverse complement strand
TTTTTTTTTTTTAACAAGCTGAATTATTCACGGGAAGCTGAAATCCCATGGAGGGGCTACTGTGAGATTAATAACCCACTCAGCCTTGCTAATGTCACTCGAAGCCCCCTCAGTAGAATTACTGTCATGTACAATTAGCTGAACATTAATCTATATGTTACTGTTTTCTTGAGCAGAAATGACATTCAATTATTTGTTTCTGATTCTATTAACGAGGTACAATTTCCAGCTAATAGCAGACAGAACATTGCCAGTTGCTCTTCAAATAAATAAAAAAAAAAAATATACATTCACTGGGCTAGAAACCATTTTGTCCAATTCTTAAGTCTAAACCCACCGATATAGGAGGGTAATGTCTTCCAGATGTGCTTCTCACGTGGAGGACTCAGAGAAAATCAGGTTCAGTCCAGGTTTCTGTTCTCCCAAGTTCAGGGATAATCTTGAAACTGAGTCTTGTCACCCCTGGAAATGCCCTTTTGAGTAGAGAAACCTCCAGATTTTCAGATCTTCATGTTTGAGATTTTAGTGGAGCTTTTGGATCACCACAGAAAAATTGGCCAGTATCCATATGTGCAAGAGTCGTGTAATGTGCTGAGTTGGAAGGGACCCACAAGGACCATCCAGTCCGACTCCTGGCCCTGCCCAGGGCAGCCCAACAATCCCACCCTGTTGTCCAAATGCTCCTTGAACTCTGTCAGCCTTGGTGCTGTGACCTCTGCCCTGGGGAGCCTGTTCAGTGCCCAACCACCCTCTGGGGGAAGAACCTTTTCCTGATATCTGGAAGAGAGGCAACTCCAGTTGCTTAATCATCTTGAGACAGGTTGGTTTTGCTCCTTGTGCTCCCACAAGGGATGGTCCTATGGTCCACGTTGCCCTCCACTACATATACATGCCTTTGACTTCCAACATGACCTCACTTCTTTTTCATCCATAATGTGAATTCATCTGTGGCAGCAAAGAATCAGATATTTCCTAGAGGCTGGAGGAATGACAAACATTAAGCAGCTCAGCATCCCATCATTCACAACAAGATGGTTTTCACACCAGCTGCTTCCCAGCCTATGTAATTTGGTGACAACTGGGGCAATTTTCTGTCTCAGCAGGTAGATTGTGTCTGTGCAGTGTGCAGGGCTGTGTACAGCCGTTGTTTAGGAGGAGATGGAGAGAGGAGGATATTAGGATCCAACTCCACTCTAAATAAGAGGATCTTTTCTCTGTGAACAGTGCGAGCTGAGCTGCACATCTAATGAAGCATTCCTCAGGCAGCCAAAGGAGTGTCATCTATCAGCCCTGAATTGTCTCCTTTAGGGGACTAGAACCATCTCTGAATTTTCTGTTGTTGTGCCAGTTGCTTTCAGAATGGAGAGAGAATTTAATAGCCAAGCTGCTCTTTGGGGGAAAGTACCGATACATCCCACTCTGCAGCAATAATTGGGGTTTGAGCTGGGCTGTGAGTGTGTGGGTGACACCTGTATGGTGACATCTGGGCATTTGGGGAGGTCATCACTTTGGGTTACCTGCCACTTCTTGCTTCAAGCAGTGAGATCCTGGACATAAAGCAGGACTGTAACATGGAGATGGGGAAGGGCCCTGAGGGGAAGCCGTGTGAGGAGCGGCTGAGGGCACTTGGTGTGTTCAGCTGGAGGAGACTGAGGGGAGACCTCATTGCAGTTACAACTTCCTGGGGAGGGGAAGAGGAGGGGCAGGCACTGATCTCTGCTCTGTGGGGACCAGGCACAGGAATGGCCTCAAATTGTGTCAGGGCAGGTTCAGGTTGGATCTTAGAAAAGGCTCTTCCCCCAGAGGGTGGTTGCCCACTCCAGTCTAATAGATCTGCTTCTGATTTTATGTGAATAATTCAAGAGTACATGTTCCAACTACAGCACAATTATTTCCTTTTAAAGTACAGTCTGGACACATAAGACAATGTAATGTTTCAGTGCAGAACTTTGCATTCTCAAATGGTCATTCCAGATTTATCCACTGACTCCATAGCTATGATTCTTCTCAGGGCAGTGCATTGGTCATGAAGAGATTAAAACTCTGTTTCAGCAAGAAATTTAAGTGCATATTCAACATTAAACACAGTTATCTTTATCTTTGTAAAAGCCTTAAAATAATATAAAAGCCTTAAAATTCCCTTTTCTGTGTTATACCTTTGTTAGCTCAACTGGTTCAACTCACAAGTGTTGTGACGCTTCCTTTTCTTGAAAATCACTCTATTTATGGTGGAAAAAACCCCTGCAGTGTAATGTTTAATCCAAAAGATGTGATGGTCAGAGAATAAATCTTTCTCATTTGGAAACATTTATACAAGGAAAAGGAAAATCTATCCAAAGCCAGTGAGAGAATCTCCAGAGAACAACAAATAGGAGTTAAGGGCTGTGAAACAGTTTCACTCCTGGGTTCAGTTTTGCTCTTTGAAACACAAGGTTAGGATTCTGTAAGTCTTGTTTTTAAGGATTTATTATCTTCTTTTTAATTTTGTTTTTAATACTGTTTTTAATTTTGGAAATCTTGTTTTTAATACTGTTTTTAATTTTGGAAATCTTGTTTTTAAGGATCTATTTCCCCAATAGCCCAGTAGCAGAATTTACTGAAGTAATATTTTTATGTTGAGTGCACAGCAAAAGGCCCCCATAATTTATAAAAGTATAAACCCTAACAATAGAATTAGAGAATGATGTAAAATTACAGGTTTATAGAGGAAATAATTCCGTAATTCTTTAAAATATTTCTTAGGAAAAAAATATCAATTTTCCAGTAGCATTTAATCATTAACTATTTTCCATTTATATTTTCAGATTTTTTTTTTTGTAGAATTCAATTGGCTTCTTTTTAATTGAAAGGAAATTTCTAGAGTTAAATCCACCAAGGAATCATAAGAAGACTAGATCTGGCCAATGTATTTTCAGCTAAACTATCCAATTTCTTCTATCTCAGTTCCTCAGGCCATACTTTTATTTCCAGTGAAAGAATCTACCTATTTCCTCTGACTGTGGGGTTTTGATTCTCAAACTGTTTTCACATTGTGGATGGAATCATGGAATCATTTAGACTGGAAGACCCCTGTGAGACCATGGAATCCAACCATTCCCCCAACACTGCCAAGGCCGCCACTGACCCATGTCCCCAGGTGCCACATCCACATGGCTTTAAAATCCCTCCAGGGAAAGGTCTATCAATCAAGGAATGTTGAGTTTCATGCAAGGGTTTATGGAAGAGCAAACGGTATTTGGCCAAAAGTTGGTGCTAATTATGGAGCTGGAGTAAAGTCCTTGCAAGGTACTTGCAGGTGCTTCAGCCTTTGAGGCCAAATGTTGTTTACAAGAGGTGCCAACGGCATGTTAATGGTTATTCAAGGTTTTAAACTCTCCGGAATTATAGAATCGTTCAGCTTGGGAAGGACCTCCAAGATCAAGTCCAACCCTCAGTGAATGAAGAAATGTTACCTCCTGATTGTTTCAGATTTGTTTGGCACTTAGAGGTTTTCTTTTAACCCTGATGCAGAGCATAACTGAATCCAAATCTACCGATTTATATTCTTTTTTAAATGGGCAAGCAATTACATATCTTAGCACAATTCAGTGGGTTTATTGTTTGGGTTGATATAAAGACTTACTGCTCCAATAATTGAGACAAATGTGTTTTCATTGGGTTCTATTACTAATAAAATAGTTTTGATTTAACATCCTGCTGGCTAAAAATAACCAGACCTTGGGCCTAATTACAGAGTTTTCTTTTGCTTAAGATTGTGTGCACGGTGGAGGTTGAAAGGGTTTGTTTCCAAGGAAACAAATGCACTGCACTTCTCTTGCATCCAATGTTTCCTGTAAGAGAATGCCATCACCAGGCTCCCGGGAGAGAGAAGTGTTGGGAGGTGGAACCTTTTTCTAACGACACCTGGGTTCGCGTCTTCCTGAAGCTGGGAAAAACTTGTGCTTTTCTCAAATTGCTCTTTGGGTTCGTGGAATTTGTAGTGTCAGTGTACCAGTTCTGGTGTCTCCGGTGTTGTCACCCCGGCTCAGTGGGGACACTTCGGTGCAGGTGTCCCAAGTGCTCCTGGAAGAAGATGTGGTGCTGCAGCAGCAGCATCTGCAGGTCTAATAATACACCTGCTAATTCATATTGCAGCTCTACTTTTGCACGGAGCTTTTGCTTAGATAAAGTCAATGTGGTTTTACACTTTTTAAATGGGCAGATGATGAGAGGCCAAGGGCTGGTGCTTTTACACTGAGAGAAGATTTAGATTGGATATTGGGAACTCTTGGCTGTGAGGGTGGTGAGGCCCTGGCACACACTGCCCAGAGAAGCCGTGGCTGCCCCATCCCTGGGAGTGTCCAAAGCCAGGTTGGACGGGGCTTGAAGCAACCTGGGCTAGTGGAAGGTGTCCCTGCCCATGGCAGGGGGCAGAAAAAGATGAGCTTTAGGGTTTCTTCCAACCCAAACCAGTCCAGGATTCCGTGATTTTGGGTAGACATATTTTTTTATGGGTCTCTACTGTCAGGTGTAACAAGTCTGCCTTTAGCAGATGAGAAGGGCATGAGCAGTGCCAAGGGGAGTTGTTTCTTAATTCCTTGCCCATTTCTCTGAACATTAGTTTTGTCAGAGAAATGGGAGCAATAAAAATTGTTTTGAAAGTTGTAGTAATGGGCAAGAAAATTGGAAAGAGTCCAGATGCCAAAGTCCAGAAGTTTTTTTTGTGCAACTGGAGGGGGTTTTGGAAACCTTTAGAAAGAACTTGTCTTCTCCCTGTTCCTGAGATGATATTTAGAGGGTAGGGAATGTAAGTGATAAGGAGTAACAGTTAAATATATCCACTCACGATGCCGAGCTGCGACGGGGACTATTCTGAGGTACATGAGTAAGGCTCTCAGAGGACTTCAAACTGTTCTTTTTCATCATATACCACAGGTCATCCAGGAAGCCCTAAAGGGGCTCCATAAGAGCAGGAGAGGGACTTTGTAAAGTCATTATTATTTTTTTTTTTTTTTAAAGTTTATTGTCTGGATTGAACCTACTTGTAAAACAGGTATAACCAGACAGAATTTGAAGGAATATCTACTTTTATTCCCAACAGAGCAGCTTTAAAGACAGAATAAGGATCAGCTTCAGGTGAGCAGGTGCCCCCACCTGTCGTTTGGAGGAGCCCTGAAGGCTTTTCCATCATGTGCAGTACAAAAGGTGTTTGCCCAGGTAATGCTCATTTCCCTGCTGTTATTTCCAGCACTGGAAAAGCATCGAATTCCCAGGGTAGGGCAGCCTTGGGGGATGCCAGTGTGTGTTACAGCACCCACACACTTCGCCCACCTCGCTGCTTCTCCCAGGGGATTGGACTCAGGATTTAACAACCCCCAAAGCATCAGTCTCTCTGGACAAGGTGAAATTTGTGAGTTTTCCCAGTAAAGGCTTTGCAGGGAACCAGGGAATCTTGCTATCCGAGAGTGTGAGCTCTGCCAAAACCCCACAGAAAACATGCATTTATGCTACTGAGGTTTGGCATTATGACAACACTTTGAAAGAGAACTGACATTGCACATAGTTTAATATGTACAGATCCATTTCAGAGACTCATAGAATCCCAGAATGGTATTGGAAGGGACCTTCAAGATCCTCTAGTTCCACCTCCTGCCACGGGCAGGGACACCTTCCACTATCCCAGGTTGCTTCAAGCCCCGTCCAACCTGGCCTTGGACACTTCCAGGGATGGGGCAGCCACAGCTTCTCTGGGCAGTGTGTGCCAGGGCCTCTCCACACTCACAGGGAAGAATTCCTTCCCAATATCCCAGCTAACCCTGTCCTCTGGTAATGGGAAACCATTCCCCTTTGTTCTGTCCCTCCAGGTCCTTGGAAATAGTCTCTCCCCATCTTTCCTGTTGGCCCCTTCAGGTCTTGAAAGGCCACAGTTTTGTAACCCCAAAGCTTCTCTTCTCCAGGCTGAACAATCCCAACTCTCACATCCTTTCCTCACAGCAGAGCTTCTCCATCCCTCTGATCATCTTAATGCTTCCTCTGGACTTGCTCCAACACGTCCATGTCCATCTTGAGAGGAGGCAGAAGTACCCACAGCCCACCTGAGTCCCCCCAGAGCTTACCCTGGTCCTGGCTCAGAGCAAACTATTGCTGTCTGTGTTTCTGTGAGCTGTTCTGTCACAGCCTTGTAATGGCAAAGCCAGGCTTACTGTGGACAGCTGACTTTGGGAAATCTTCTGGCACATTCGCTGTTTTCAAATCATTTAAAAATTAGAGCAGTTCTGTATTTTCACAGTTTTGAGCAGGCCAACATCTCCTGGCTTGGATGGGTGCACAGAGATGTGTGTTAGTCTGCTGCTGGAAGTTGAAATAAGAGTTATGTCAGTATGAAAAAATTGTCATTATATTGTCAAAATTGTCACTTATATTGTCAATATAAGTTATGTTTTGTTACAGAAATGTGATACATAATTGAGAGGGGAGTTTCTGTATTCCAAAGAAATAGCATCACAGACTGGTTTGGGTTGGGAATGACCTCAAAGCTCATCTTGTCCCACCCCGTGCCATGGGCAGCGACGTCTCCCACTAGACCAGTTTGCTCCAAACCTCATCCAACCTCATCATCCATTACACAAAATCTCAACATTGGTTAGTTTTCAGTATTGTTTTAGATGTCTTAGTTTTCAGAAACTGAAGATTCGCAACCTTTCATGGTTCAGGACATTGTATTATCATCTTTACAGTGAAAATCAGGGATTGAGGTATTTGTTAAGGGTAGATGAAGAGCTTTGTCCTTCCCTCTGTCCTGCCCCAGGTGGTTGTGTCCTTGTGTTCCCTCTGTTTGGCTGCTCCAAGGATGTGACACCTGGAGATGGATGAGAGGCTGTGCTGGGACCAGCCACCTTTCAGGAGCTGGTGCTGGCCATTTCACCTCCAAACAAGTGCTAAGTGGTACATTTGCAAAGGTTTGGAAGCTTCTCCAGATGGGGTTCACTTGGGATCGCCATGGTCATGGTGGATGTAGAGCACTTGCTTAAGTGAGGAAGCCCGTGGAGAATGTGACTGAATTTTCCTGCCTGTTCTGGGTCTTCCTCCCTGTCACGAAATCAGATGTAATAGGAAATATTTTAAAATATTTTCATGCAGATGGATTTGTACTCAAAGGAACTTGAGAGCATGATGGGAGTTAACATTAGGGGAGAGAGCAGAAAGGAGCAATCTGAGTGCCTGAGGAAACTGCTGCTTCCCCTGTCTCCTGTCAGGAAATAGCTCCTTAAGTACTGTGCTGAAATTGTCATCTGCTTGTTTTAACACAAAATGCCATCATGTAAAAATACCCCTTCTTCACTCAAGGAGATGTGAAAGCTCTTGAGAACTACAGCTTCAAGGGTTGGAGACACGGAAAAAACGTTGAGGGTTAGAAGTCGGGATATTATAACCTATGTCACAGAGGCAGTTATTTCATTCCTTATGAACCAGTGCTGTGGATGAGGTCTAGGAAAGCCAGGAAGGCTTGTGGCTGTTGAGTGCCTTCCCACCCATCACCCTCATCCTCGGATCATGTCTGGAGATCTGTTTCTTTATGGATCCGAGTCCAGCTTTAGATGCTGATGGCTAAAACCACCACGTCAGAGCCAGGGCTGTGTTTGTGGGGGTTTATTACTCATCCAGGAAACACCAAGCCTGGTGTGGGGCTGAGATTTTCTCCTGGCCTGCGGCAGGGAGTGGGAAGATGGAAGAGCGTGCCGGCATCGGGCGTTCGTTCGACATCTGCTTTTCCAGATGGCTGCACTGATGGAGGGGGGACCCAGAGTCACAGCTTGGAAAGCTTGGGAAGCCTCACGATGCTCCATGTGTTACTCTGAGATGTCTCATCTCTAATAATTAGTCTGCTTACAGGGGATGGTATTCTGATCCACAAGGAATTTGTAGCCTGGAGAAAAGGAGGCTCAGGGGGAAGACCTCTCTCCAACTCCCTGACAGGAGGGTGGAGCCAGGTGGGGGTCGAACTCTGCTCCCAGGGAATAAGTGACAGGACAAGAGGAAATAGCCTCGAGCTGTGCCAGGTGAGGTTCAGGTTGGACATCAGGAGGAATTTCTTCATGGAAGGGGTAGACATTGGAATGGGCTGCCCAGGGAGGTGGTGGAGTCCCCATCCCTGGAGGTGGCCAGGGAAAGACTGGACATTGCACTCAATGCTCTGGGCTGGGTGACAAGGTGGGCATCAGGCACAGATCTTGGAAGCCTTTTCCAACCTGAATGATTCTGTGATTCTATGAATTACAGCACTTTTCCCCTGTTATTTCTTTTAGTTTCATCCAGAGAGGAGCCATCAATGCTCCTTCCCTAACTGAGGTAATACGGCAACTGCTTTCCAAAAATGTGGAGCATCAAGAGTAAATAAATTTCCTTTCAGGGATAAAGTTTCTGGTAGTTTGTGTTTCCATCAGATAAATGGTGCTGGGGTTTGCAGTAGTCACTTGATGTGGGAACTCACATCCCCTGCAGCAGCTTCTGCACAAATTGCTTTACGAAAGCTTTAGAGGCTGGAAGTAGCCAAAGTGGAACATAAAATTAAAGCTCCCTAAAGATGCAATAAAATGGGAGATCAAAATCTAATCCAGATGGAAACCTGCTCAGTGCAGGCACTTCTGCATGCCGCTCCTTTCCAGCGCTGAGGTTTTGGTGTGCTCCACGTAAATGTGTATTGTAAAGATGTCATCATATATATGCTGTTGATATAAAATAGATAAAAACTCTCCCACTAATTAATTGCCAGCTAAGTGAGTGCTGAGACCCCTTGGAGATGGTTGTGGAGAAGGCAGCGCTCGGTTTGCTCAAACCAGCTGCCGTTGTTGATTCATTTTGTTATGTTCTGTGTTCTGTTGGAAACTTGTCAGGAGCGTTCACTGGGAAGTTGCAGGGTGGGTTGAGGATCAGCAAGATGATTTTTCTTCTTTTTTTTTCCTTGTTTTAGTTTCCTCTGCTTTTTGTACAGGCTCTCTCTGACTCTCTCCCACTTACCCACCCCAGTCTGGTACATCACTGGGGCCTCTCTGGGCTCTGTCTCTCGGATTTAGCCCCTTTGTGTGAACTGTTTGCTTTGAAACACCTCCTCTTCCATGTTAAGTTCCTTGGCTTGAGTGGTACCCGTCTGAAAACATGGTTTTATTTATGGGAAGAGGATAAGGAAAGTGTTGGTGAGAAAGATGGAGGTGAAGTGTCTGCTTTGAAAAGATGAATCGTCCTGTGGGGCGCTTCAGGTTTGTGTTTGTGGAGGACAGATTGAGGGTAAATTGAGAGCATCGCTCCAGAAACTGCAGTTTCCTGCTGCCAAATGACTTTTAGTGATGCCATTTTTGGAAAACATCAAGTGCTTGTGCCATCTCCAGGCAGTATTTACCCAGAGCTATGTAGACTGAGACCAGTGTGACTGTAAGACAACATGAGGAAGCCCATCATTCTGGAATGAGTCCAGAGGGGCCATGGAGATTCTCTGAGGGCTGGAGCCCCTCTGCTCTGGAGACAGGCTGGGAGAGCTGGGGTGTTCACCTGGAGAAGAGAAGGCTTCAGGGACAACTTAGAGCCCTTCCAGTGCCTAAAGAGGCTCCAGGAGAGCTGGAGAGCGACTTGGGACAAGGGATGGAGGAACAGGACACAGGGAATGACTTCCCACTGCCAGAGGGCAGGGTTACAGGGGGTAGTGGGAAGAAATCCTTCCCTGTGAGGGTGGGGAGGCCCTGGCACAGGTTGCCCAGAGAAGCTGTGGCTGGCCCATCCCTGGAAGTGTCCAAGGCCAGATTGGATAGGGCTTGGAGCAACCTGGGATGGTGGAAGGTGTCCCTGCCCATGGCAGGAGGTGGAGAAAGATGAACTTTAGGGTCCCGTCCAACCCAAACCCTTCTGGGATTCAGTGATTCTGTGACTCACTTTCAGCATCTCTAAAACACCCCTGGCAGAGGGGCAGGGACTGCACCAGGGGGAGAATGAGCCCCAAATAGTTGAGTTGACAATGAAACAGCCTCATCTGCATTGGCAGGAGGTTCAGTGATCCTGTCCCAAATGAACGTGTACCTTCTGCAGTCCAGCCCCTGGCTCATCCTACCCCGGTGTCCCTGAGAGGTCTCTGGCACATACAATTTGCAGAAGAGTCTGCAGGAGACCCGAGTTTTGAAGAGCTGGTGATTTCCTGGCACCCCAAATTACCTGCAGGTTTCAAGTCACCTTAGAGCAGGGACAGCTTATTAAATGCTGAATAGAATTCCAGAATTCAGGAAAAATAGATTATCTGAAAATTATGTTTGATGAGCTAATTATGTCAAGTGGGTCTGTGTTTTATGATCTCATTTCTTAATTAAGTATATTTCTCAGTGTTACATGGAAAATAGTGTTGTTTAATGTAAAGGTTGGCAATTTAATGTTCCTGGAGCTCTTGGGCAGCTTGTTTGGGAGGGGGGGAGGAAATTAGAATTGCAAATTAGTATTTGATCATTCTGAATCAGTGTGGCCAGAGAGAAGGAATGAATGAAAAGCTGCTGCATGGCTGAGGAGCTGCTTTGGAGCATAAGCAGTGCATCCTTCCCAAATCAATACATACCTTTGTGCTCCACAGAGCAGCCTGTGGCCGTGGCATGTGACAAAAAAACCCCAACAATTTAAATACTGGGGAAAGTGTCAATGCTGCTCTGCAAAACAGGCAATCAAATCCCATGAGCAGCATGGGGGAAGTCCTTTCTGGGGTGGTTTTCATGCTTTTCGATTATCAGCTGGGATGTTTGCAGGTTATCCTGATTATGTCACTATTAGCCAGGAGGAGAGAGCCAAAATATGCCTCTAAACATTTAGTGCTTATTTATCTGGGGTGAAACCCCCCAAATACTCTTGCATAAGTGTAGAGTCTTTAATCTGCAAAGGGAGAGCATCCAACAGGATTATTTTTATACACACTTCTGGTTTGTCTCAAAATATCCAAAATATCAGCTGATGTTTTTCAGGCTGTGCCTTCCGAGGACAGGGAACATTCCCGGGCCTTCACAGCAACCTGCTGTTGATTGAGGGAATAAAGGTACTGAGGTGCTGAAGGGCCTGGAGTGTTTCAAGGCAGCAGGAGAGCAGGGTCGGCTGCGCAGGAGCTGCATTATGTAACTTTGCTGAAAGATGTGGAAAAAATAAACGTTCTGGGCTGGTTTTCCAGTTTTTTGAAGAGTCTGTGCAATCTTTCACAAAACAGCTGAAGTTTCCCTGGAGGAGCAGCAATACTGGGGCTGCCAGGAGGGCCCGGTGGGAGTAGGGCTAATCGTTGCTAGGGCTTGCAAAGCCATTTTAGACGCTAATTAATAAATATATTAAATATATAGATGTGGCTGAAGATCAAAATGAACAATTTGACGGTTTTTTGAAGTGTGTGGGAGTAGGAGGGAGGGCACTCAGCGGTGCACAGGCCCAGAAGTGAGGGAGCAGTGGGTTCTGATCACAGCCCTGAGAGTTACATTCATTTATGTCGTGTTGATACTGCAATTGCTGGGTTTTCAGTTGGGTCTTTAGTGGAGGATAATTATTCAACTGTCTGAGAAGCTCTAGGAGAAAAAACCAAGAGAATGAGTTATTATCCTTCCCACCCAGCCACTGTTTGATTACTGCCTTGTTCCCTGCAATTAGCCGCATCAAGTTCAGGATGCTGGATGAAGGGAAAGGTCAGACTCGTGAAGGGAGACGCCATAAAAATGGGAATGGGGAGGGAAAATGCACAGTCTCAGTGTGGTGGGATAGAAAAGAAGCAACAGTGCCCGGAACTATCTGTTACCAAATTAGCAAGGAATTAATTTTGACTCTTTCACCAAGTAGAATGTGGATAATGTTCGTGGCCAACGTGGCAGATGTTCTTTCCAGAGGGACATCCTGGGGTTTTTTTGTCCCAGGCATGGAGAGGGGAGTGCCAAGACAAGGGGGAATAGCTTCGCACTGCCAGAGGGCAGGGCTAGATGGGATATTGGGAAGAAATTCTTCCCTGTGAGGGTGGTGAGGCCCTGGCACAGGTTGCCCGGAGAAGCTGTGGCTGCCCCACCCCTGGAAGTGTCCAAGGCCGGGTTGGGTGGGGCTTGGAGCAACCTGGGATAGTGGAAGGTGTCCCTGCCCATGGCAGGGGGTGGAACTGGATGGACTTCAATGTCCCTCCCAACCCAAACCAGTCTGGGTTTTGTGATTTGCATGTCTGTGTATGTGTATATTTATGTCCATCTATGTATGTCTGGGGACCTTTTTCTTATATAAGATGCATCATTCTGTGCTCTACACAAAATCATTTGCCACTGTGTGTAAAACTGGGTCCTTTCAAACCAAATTACCACAAGTGGAGGTGCAGCAAAGCAAATGAGAGGTGCAAACTGTCAGTGTATTGATCATCTGTACTTTGACTTTGCTGTCTTCTTATACTTTTAAGTTGCCCCTTTTTTATATATTTTTTTTTTTTATGTCAGTAGGATACAAATATGGTTTCATGTTTCATCTACAATGACAGAAGAGAAGCTCATAGTTTTTCCAGTCTGGAAGACTCTTTTCTCAGCTCTGACTGTGTCGGTGCAGGCTATAGGAGTTTGAGTTTGGATGGAATGATGCTGCCAGTCTCCCCCTTTCCATGTATTTTGAAATTGGATTTGACATCTTAATTACTAAAACAGTTCCTCATTCCCCTTAGCAGTTGGGAGTTGACTGCAGGGAGGGGTGGGCTGGTGGGTTTCAGGTCTTGTCTTATGGACCCTCAGAGAGGTGTAAGATGCAATTCTCTGCTCTGTGCCCTGGGCTGCTGGTCCTGTGCTGGCCCCTCCCGCTGCTTTGGGCACCCTCTCCCCTGTGGGAAGGGAATGTTATGCATCTCTTATGGCTCTGATGAAATGTAAAGCCCATTTTACACCTATAGAAATCCCATTTATACATCACCTATAGAAATCCCACTTATACCTCACCTATAGAAATCCCATTTGTAGGTTTGCCGATGCCTTTGATTTCAGCTGATGATGAAATCCCTTCCCTTGGTTGTCAAGGTGAAATGTCTGGAGACTTCAGCGGCAGGGAAAAAAATCCAGTGAAGGCAAAATTTGCCGGTCCCTCCTGCGCATTCCTTGACATTGAACTTTTTGTTTCCCAGGCAGAAGGAAGTGCCGCATCCAGCCCGGCCCCATTAGCGTCCCCCTCCCTCGCCCCCGCAAGGTGCGGGTGGGCGGAGGTGCAGGCTGGGCAGGGACGCGTGGGCAGATCCCTTCCAACCTTCCCAATCCATGGCACTGTCGCCGCTGGAAGCGCTTTCATTCTCCTCCGTTTCTCCAGCCCTCCCTTTATCCCTGGATCCCCTCCCCGGCTGCGCGTCCCCAGCTCGGGCTCCGGCGGAGGTGCGTGGTGGGGGCAGGATTTTGGGAGCTGCTCCCCGTCTTCCCACCACCCACCCCCTGACGTCGGGATGCACCAGGGAGCTGTGCCGGGTTTGATGTTTAGCGGCGGGATTTAGATGTAAATCTTGTAAAATTCCATTTTATGCAGAGATTCACAAATCCGCTGTCGCTCATCGGGGCGAGGTCGCAGCTGCGGAGGTACCTGCTCCGAGGATTCTCCTGCAGGCACAGCACCTCGAGCCGGGCTGGGGAGGGCTGGAGAGGCAGTAGGGATCCCATCCGGGGACACAGCCCCAGTCCCGCGTAGCGGGAATAGCGCAGAGCACTCCCCTCTCCGTGCAGAATGACCCCTGGCAGGCAGCTGGAAACACTCGGAGAGCTTTGCTGCTGCGTCTGGTTTGGTGGGATGGATAAGCCAGGCCTTTTGCCACAGAGACCTGCTCCCTCCTGCCTGTAACCCCTCATCTGGATGGGGACCTGTGTCCCCACGTAGCTGCCTGCACCCCTGTCACCCCGGGAATACCATCCCTGGGTTACACAGGAGGGACCCGGGAGCGGAGTTTCTGCAGCGTCAGAAAACTTTGATTCAGCTGTGAAGGTGCTGAATGAACGAGGGATATGACCTGGAAAGGATAAACAGGAAAAAGGGGATGTTTCTCCAGCTTTGAAAAGCCTTGCCTTTTCCCCCCACCCTCCCCGTCTCAGGATCACTGGAAGGGATTATACAAATGAGAGCAGGAAACTGCAGTCAGGGTTTTGCCAGAAATAGATTTATTTTTTCTTTCTTCTGCTAGAAATGAAGAAATATGGGAGTCCGTAGAGGCTGTTCCACATGCACCCTCACATTTTGATTGCCAAGTCATTTGCATTCGTATATAAAGTGACATCCACCCTGCAATGGGAGTTGACATGTAATCACAAAGAATAAAAACTCGTGGAAACATCTCCGTGCCAGTGATACAACTTCAGAAAGATACAAGTTTGGAATAAGCAGGAAATGTACTGAATATTTTCGGACGAGTAGAAGAGAAGTCTCATCTTGGAAGATGTTAAATATTAATATTTTACCTAATCGCCGTCATTCGTGGATTTGGTGAGTATTCCATGGGTTTGTCCGGATCAGAGCAGTTCTGGTGGGCAGAAGAGCTTGAAAGTGGTGATTTTACCTTGGTCAAAAGCAGCTGCTGAACAGGAGCATTAAGGGGGTGCGTGTTCCTGGAGCTATGGCACTGTCAGGTTGTTTAGTGAATATTTTCTTTTCTGATCTTTCCTGGTCAGATTTTGATCTGGCAACACACCCTCACGACACCTGGTAATTGGGGCTGTGGAGAAAGGGTGGGGAAAGGACGGAAAATTTGGTATTGTGCTTGATTGTTTTCATTCGAAGGTGTGCATGAACTGAAATTTTCATTTAAAAATTGATGAGTCCCTAAAACGTTCTTTCGCTTGAGTGATTTCATGGTGCTACCTCTGCACCTTCTCCAGTCTGTTGTCAACTACTGTTGCATTTTAATAAGCAGATGGAGCTGCTGCTGCTGCCTCTGCTCTGATCTGGCCATGGTAGGGCAGAGGGAGGGGAGAGGGAAGCTCCAGAGTCGTGTCCTACCACGGATGGCGCAGGATTTGGTTTGATAGACGGCACCAAAATGGGTTTCATTTTGTAGGTAAAGACCCGCTGTTTAAGTCCAGGGATGAAGCCATTGGGTAGTGTGATATACGTGGTCTTCTAGTGTGGATAATCTATGTAGTCCTTAAGGACACAGAATATAGACATAATTTTATATCCTAGATATTCAAATGCTGATTCTGTTATCATACCTATAGACAGAAATATTCTGCTCTTACATTGAATTTATTTTACGTAATCTCATTATTGCTTATAATCGTTTAACCTCTGCATTAGGCTCTGGGATGAACCTCTGGCTTAGTATTTGTATATATTAATGAAAATATCGAGGCTCTGAGCCTTTAAAGGCGCTGTGGAGTGACAGGGTGAGATTCCCTTCCCCAGAGCACAGCCTGCTCCTTGAGGGGAACCGTGTGTGGTGTTTCAGAGACAGGAGAATGGAAAGGTAAATATTTAGAGAAGAGCAAAAATGCCTTATTATATTGTTGGAAGACCTCTGGTGACAGCAAAGGTTCGGAAAGGAAGCCACTGGAGGCCCCTGGAGACAAGGAGGTGGCAGGAAGAGGAAGGATGAAAGGTCCCACTGGTTGCTTGAGTTCTCTGTGCGTGATGCTGGCTGTCCTCCCTTCCCAAGGGCCCTTCACAGTGGTGTGAGCTTTTCTTGATTGAAACCCTAACAGTGTCTGTCATTACCCTGCATAAAACAAGGGCTGTGTCTTCCCGGTGAATCGTTGGATAGCTGAGCTGAGCGATCGCTCTTCCTCCGCCGCTCCGTGGGCTGGGCTGGACAGCAGGGTCCTTCTTCCTGCTGCTGGTGGTGCCAGCCCGTGGAGCCACGGCAGTGCCACTGCCCAGACACCCCCTGTCCTTCTGCAGGACACACCTGGTGGCACGTGCCCCCTCGCCGGCTCACGTGGCTGCTCTGTGCTCGGGAGGGTGTTGACAGCACTGATTCCTCCCCTGCCAAAGAGGTCCCGCACGTGCCAGGCCTGAAGGACAGAGATAACTGAGGGCTCACATGGCTGTGCCTGGCACTGCAGCAGGTGTTGCTGCGCTTCAGCCGAGCCTGTATCAGAATCATGGAATCATGGGATGGTTTGTGTTGAAGGGACCTCAAAGCTCATCTCGTTCCACCCCCTGCTATGGGCAGGAACACTTTCCACTAGAGCAGGATGTTCCAGCCGGGTCTTAGACACTTCCAGGGATGGGGCAGCCACAGTTTCTCTGGGCAACATGTGCCAGGGCCTCACCACCCTCACAGGGAAGAATTCTCACTAATCTCTAATCTAAGCAAACCTATCTTGGAATTTTTAACATGGCTTTCCCTTGATGTTTTGCAGGGGCAGTTGGTTTGATTTAGAAAGTTCATCTTGAGGAGGAGCCCTAGGAAGCTGAGACAGAGGAATATGGAACCGGGAAGAAAGGGGTGGGAAGTGTTAATCGATTTGCCAGACTTACAAATGAAAGGAAGAGGAGAGACTTTGCACATTAGTTATGGGCAGTGTGAACGTCTGTGCAGAGCAGAGGGAGTTATGGAAATAGATGTTTCATTTGGAGAAAGGAGAAATACATTCTGTGGTTGCAAGAGCAATATAAATAATTTCAGCTCTAGAAATGAACTGAAATGAACTGAACAGCACCCTAATTCTAAGAGGAAGGGTTATTAGGGATGGACCCTGGGGACAGGTTGGTGCCATCTAATCAATCAGTGAAGTTTCAAGTAATTAAAAGTGGACAGCTCAAAGGGAGCCTTGTCAGAATCTGGATTTATGAAGGAGGGGATAGGGGTTCTCCTATAAAATTCACTTCACCAGTGCACAGGTGGAAATAAAGCATATTCCTCACCCCATGCTGGCCTAGTTAGTGTTAGACTGAGTCTTGCTGATCCTGACCTGTGTAGCCTCTTGGTTGCTTGTTCAGAGCATGCATCGTGGCTGAGGCTCATTAATTGATGTTCCACATTTGCACTGCATCTTCAGGCATTTTTTTCCTCTTGAATAAATTTTTGGGCTTCCTCTGAGCTTCTCCTTCTGCTGTCCCATCATGCATAAGCAAACTCTTTAACTAGAGCGTCACCCTGACCTAGTGGAAGGTGTCCCTGCCCATGACAGGGTATGAAGGGACATGATGACCCCCGTGAAGGGTCCCTTCCAAACCAAACCATTCCATGATTCTGTGGATGGCCTTTTGCTTCAGAGCACCATGTTCTCCTCCAAGTTCAGCAGAGGAGCTGGTGGTTCCTACTCACACCTGGGCAATGTGGGACGTCGGTCGCTGCTGATTTTTGGGGGCAGAGGAGGAGAGCTCTGCGCTTGTGCTTTGCCTGGTATGGGACATTATAGCGTGTTTTGGGGCAATGGAAAATGGTTATGTGCAGTTGGGATTGCACCAGCACAGCAGTTCCTGTAAATGCCTGGTGGGGAAATAGAGGAATTCATGGTTGGTGCTTGTTTGTAGGGATGATTTCAAGCTCTTGAATTCAGACTGAACGTTGTGTCTGGGTGAGGGGGGGAGCAGAAACTGTCATGATATGAAGTGGTGGAACGAAAACCCAGGACTCTGCTTCCGGCTGCCAGCACAGGGATCTCAGAGGTGCTCCACAGCCCCCAGATAAGTGCAGCCGGAGGGGCAGGTCCTCTTGGCATGTCTTTGTGCCGGAATAGAAACGTGTTTATCAGAGGGGTGATAACCACGGGGCGCAGAACAGCCACCCTGACCTTAATTCTTTCAGCTCACTTGATTCAAATTGAGATGTTTGCAGTTGGATGTGAGGCTGGAGATGTTTTTCATAATGTGGTATCATACAGAATCATGGAATCATTTAGATTGGAGAAGCCTACTGAGACTGTTCCCCCAGCACTGCCAAGGCCACCACTGCCCCATGTCCCCAAGTTCCACATCCACATGGCTTTTAAATCCCTCCAGAGATGGAGACTCTGCCGCCTTCCTGGGCAGCTGTGCCAGGGCTGGACAACCTTTCCAGGGAGAAGTATTCCCAAATATCCAAGCTAAACCTCCCCTGGTGCAACGTGAAGCTGTTTTCTCTTATCCTGTCCCTTGTTACCTGTGAGAAGAGACTGACCCTCACCTCACCTCACTGACATGAACTGACTTTGATTTTGATATTGAGTTTCAAAATACTCAAGGTTTGGTGTGCGATTATTTAACACTCTCCAATGCCGTGGGTCAAAATCTGCTCTACCTTCAAGTTACCTGATTTTCCTGGGTTTTAGCTGTAACTTTAGATGTACTTCAAACATTTTGGTTGTCTTCATGTATTAATTCCTTAGCCTTCTATAAATAGGCAGAATTTCCAGCAAAGAAATGATTTATATGCAGAAGGTAGATTTGAGAGACGTAACTCAGAAATCTGTAGGCACAATTCAGAGAGAGAAGGCCAAATATTTCTCCTGTGCTCACAAATGCCTGTAGGAAGCACAAAGAACCCACTGTTGAGATGTGTCTGTAGCAGAGACAATGCCTGGCTGAAACAGAATTTTTAACAATAAAATAATGGGGATTTAATTGGCTCTGAGCAGTGCAGTGTTTGCTTTGGCTGTTTGGGAAGCTGGTTACAGAGGGATTCCGGTGGAGGAATGGGGTTGGTATTTAGTGACCTTTCCCTTCTCTTCATGCTGTATCTTTTCAAGTTGTTCCTGGCTGGATTTTCATGCTGGTCTTGCAAGGCAGAAGATAAGAGTTAGAGTGTTTGAGGCCGCTCTTGACGTATTTACATTACCATATTTCCATTCATTATCTTAACTTCCAGGGAAATAATCTGTGTAACTTCACTTGGATAGGAGACTCTTTTTAGCCAAGTTCATGTGCATCTCTATCTGTCACACACATGAAGTTGTTTTTCCAGTCCTCCTCCTCCGTGACTTGTCCAAGTCCCAGCAGTCTGAGTCCTCCCTGGCTGCAGACACCCCTCCATGTGCTGGTCCTGTCGGGATGAGCCTGGATGGAGGAGCTGCCCTGGTGGGTCAGCAGCTGCTGCTCCCCAGCCTGGCTTTGGTGGTGTCTGTGAGCACCCTTTGGGGTAGGTCATCCAGGGATAACCAGGAAACCATGTGCTGGCTTTCTCTGGGTTCACATGGGTCTAGAAGGATGTGGAGCTGCTGGAGCGAGTCCAGGGAGGCCACGGAGGTGCTCTGAGTGCCTGAGCCCCTCTGCTCTGAAGCCAGGCTGGGAGAGCTGGGGGTGCTCACCTGGAGAAGAGAAGGCTCCAGGGACAACTTAGAACCCCTTCCAGTGCCTAAAGGGGCTCCAAGAGAGCTGGAGAGGGACTTTGGACCAGGGCCTGGAGGGACAGGACAAGGGGGGAATGTGCAGAATGCCCTCTGGCTTCCCACTGCCAGAGGGCAGGGCTAGGTGGGATATTGGGGAGAAATCCTTTCCTGTGAGGGTGGTGAGGCCCTGGTGCAAGTTGCCCAGAGAAGCTGTGGCTGCCCCATCCCTGGAGGTGTGCAAGGCCAGGTTGGACAGGGCTTGGATCAACCTGGACTAGTGGAAGGTGTCCGTGCCCATGGCAGGCAGTTGGAATGAGATGAGTTTTAAGGTCCTTTCCAGCCTAAACCATTCTAGGATTCTCTGAATGCGAAAAGAGGTCTCAGCATTTTCTAAGAAGTTCTGGGGCTTTTTCCACTCTTGCATCTTAGCAGGCTTAGAAATGCAGATTCCTGTTTCTAAAGCTTTATCAGGATTTCCTTCATAAACCTCTTCTCCAGAGGCTAATAACTGGGATACAGATTTCTTTTAGCTCCAAACTCACTGGCAGATTAGGCAATCTCAGACAGTCAGCTGGTACAGTGAACAGCATGATGGAAAAAGGGCTTCTTCTCTACGGAAGAAATAAGTGAAATTTAATAAGTGAAATTTCGGGTTCCTACTGACCTGGGATTCGTTACAGACAAAGAATTCCAAAAGTCAAGTGATTATTTTTTTTTACAGCCTCCACAGCTTGTGATTTACAGTTGTGCAATCCTGAGAACAGCTCCCCATTCCCCCTGAGCCAGTCCCCTGCACTTTATCCCCTTTGCTGATGGGAATAATGAAAGAGCTATTCCAGGGACTGTGCAACATTCCCATCGAGTTACTCTGCCCAAGTTGCTTCTGCACAGAATAAACCCAGGTGCACCCTGTGTAGGAGCTCCCTTCCCAACACTGAGCAGGACAGATGGATGTTAGGCACTGTCCTCTGCTCCTCAGGTCCAAAGCTCAGCTGGAATTTAACCCTGAGAACTAAACAAAGGCTTTTCCTATAGTTTTCCCTGTCCTTGCTGACATCCTGCTCAGCCCTGGGTGACACAGGGTTGTCACCAGCAGCTGTGGTGTTTGCTCCTTATGCAGACAAGACTCCTCAGAAGGACTTTTCAAAGATGAAAAATCTTTCTCCACAAACTGCAAAAACAAATCTATAACCATTATCCACCTTCTATGCCCACTGGCTCTGTCCTGGGAGCTCTGGATTATGGCAGATGGATGTCAGTGCTTGGCTGCCACCTGAGCAGAGCTGTCTCAAACCAGACACTGCTCAGGGAGCATCTTTTCTGCTCATTTGCAGGGCAGCCACGTAAAAAAGAAAGATTCTGAAACCTTCCATCATAGAATCATGGAATAATAGAATCACAGAATTGTGGAATCACAGAATCACGGAATAACAGAATCACAGAGTCATGGAGTCATAGCATAATAGAATCACAGAATCATGGAATAATAGAATCATAGAGTCATGAAATCACAGAATATTTCGAGTTGGAAGTGAGCCATAGGATCACCAAGTGCAGTTTGTAACACAGAACATCCCATTCCACAGAATATGACAAGGTTGATAACATGGGGGTTTTTATAAGGATTGGAGAATTAAACCCTAAACTATCTAAATTAGAGCAAAAAGAGCCATTCTGTTACCTTTGGAAACACAAAGAGTGTCCTTCCTCAGCATTTTGATTGTCTTTGTTGAATTTATCACAGATCACAGAATCACAGACTGGTTTAGGTTGGAAACAACCTTAAAGATCCCCTCATTTCACCCCCTGCCATGGGCAGGGCTGATCCCTGGTACATATTATAATCCCAGTGTATTGATTTAAACACAAACTCGATAAAGGGCACGAAAAAAAGCAATAAAACAGCAAAGGTTTTACGAGGGAGAAAAAAAAACCACCTAATTTTCATTCTGGTGAATGAGCTGCGGGTTTTTCATTCTCCCAGTTCTGTGGAGTTCACCAGACGTGCGGGGCTGGTTTGAAAGCTCCCGGTGACGTCAATGGAGCAGTGAAATGAGAGCAGCACCCGGCACAGGGCGACAGCTCCGGCACAGCCATCCATCCCCACCCTGGCACCGCTCCAACCCCGCCACTTCCAGCGCCAACACCTCCCCAGGACTCGGGGAATAATTATTTTCCTTCGTTACAATTAACAAATAGCGAGATGAGAACCTGCAGCTGGCAAATGTATTTGAGGGCTGAAGCTCTTCGCGAAATTCTGGAAGTTTCAAAATCAAATTGCAAAGTAACACGATTGTTAAGGCTTATAAAGGGATTTATCGATCATTTTACAGGGGCTGTTTCTCCCCCACCCTAATTACTCGTATGGTTTTGTTGCTTTTTTTATGTAGCTCTCAGTATAAATTCTAGGACATAAAATGCCTGCGAGCTTTAATAGCAGTTTCTCTTTTTTTAGCTTTTTCTTTTTTTTTTTTAAGGAAAGCATATGAAAACGTGTTAATTGTATCAATCCAACTGTTAAAGCTGAAAACAGTAGGAAATCAACCCATGACACTGAGCCGACGAATTCCTGCTGTGTGCTGGAAAGCCACACGTCCTTATCCCACAGCACCTTTGGTTTAAAGGGATTCCCAGTTCATCCAGCCCTCCTTATCCCAGATGTTAAATCTGGGTGTGAGAGCACAGGACAGCATCTCCTCACCCCCCTCAGGAGGGGCAGATACTGGGAGAAACAGGAATTAGGGTGGAAATGTGGTGATGGCCAGGGCGAGGTCTTAGGACACGGCAGAAAAGGGGGGGGATCATATAGGAAAAAATAAAATCATCTTAACTCTCTGTAGCACTATTAAAAACTAAACTCGGAAGCTTCTACACACTGGTGATGGGGGAAGTACAAAGTTACAAAGTTGTTGGGGATAGTTATTACAAAAAGCAGAGACAGAGAACTGTGCTCAGAGGTTGGAGAGCAGGGAAGGGCATCAGGAGACCTCTGCAAGCCAGGGGAGCACCCAGTGGATACCCCCTCCTTTGGATGGACACCACTGCCTTCCCCTCGGAAAGCATTCATGGAGAATCATGGAATCCTAGAATGGTTTGGGTTGTGAATGACCTCAAAGCCCATCTCATTCCACCCCCTGCCATGGGCAGGGACAGACACCTTCCACTAGGTCAGGTTGCTCCTGGCTTTCCCCTGGGGCTCCTCGCCCGATTCCTCTGGGACTGGGAACAGCCCAGCACTAAAATGGCTCCAGTTAGTGCCCCATGTGCTTGGATTTGCTTTCAAAAGACCATCAGTGAGTCACCTGTGAGTGTTTGTCTCGGGAAGGGGCTGATCCCTGACTAACACTGCCTGGGTGCTCCTGCCAAGTTTAAAATGAAACCTTTAAAGCAAGAGCCTGAAACAGAAAACAAAAGTGAAAACCAAATGCAGCCCCCTGCAGCCAGAGACAGAGCAGGTGTTCCTGTGGGCACAACAGCTTTTCCACAGTTTTATTCTTGAAATCAGCTCAGTAGTTTTTGCAAGAACAGATTCCATCCTGAGCAAAGTGAGCTTGACCCAGCTGTGGCCAAATCTGATCCCTGGTTTTTCAATGGGAAGTTTTAAGACTTTTTTGCTGTGTACCTCCCTCTGAGGTGTTTATACCTCTGCGTTAACTGCAAATATGCTTTAGCAATTAATGCAGGCAGTAACAACAAAATTAAACTTGGGTAATTTTGTCATGTTTAACATAATTCTGAAACTTTATAAAAACTCCCACAATCTCTCTTTTATGATAGAAGACTCCCCATATTTCCTTTCTCTGTCTGTTTATGTGTTTGCCTGGATTATGTATGAGCATGAAACTTGTGTTTGTAATGCAAGTGTCAGATGTGGACTTTGGTATTGAGATGATTCCCTTCCACCTCTCACTTGGCTTCCCAGGGAGCTGCTGGACCCCTTACAGCATCTCCAACAAGGATAGTGGGGGCTCTGTTTAGTACCCCATGCTATGCCCCCACATTTGCTGTGAAAAAGTGATGCTCGGGTGTTCCCTTGTCCCTGAAAGCTCGAGGATATTCCAAGCTCACGTTTATCCATATGTTTTCTTAGATGAAAGCACGAGGTGTAGGTCTGTTGGTGAAAAAAGAGTGAATTGATCCAAAGGGCTTGATTTCTTTAGAAAATGTTTTTTGAAGCCATGGATAAAACATAATAGCTCAATAATATAAACTCCTGGAATTAATGTATCGTTTGATGATTTAAGTAATACAGTTTTGGGGGAGGAATATACACAAAGCAGAGGACTGGAAAAAGCCATTCAATATGTGCTGGTAAAAATGCTCAGATAGTAGTGTGGACTGTTGCCTCCACAGGATTAAAATCTGTCATGGACAGCAGCCAATTAAAAGCAGATTTGTCCCATTTAAAGCAGCAGCTTCCATGTTCTCTCTCCTGGCTCGGGAGCATTTGGATTTCAGGGGTTTGGCCCACTCTCAAAGGCACCAGCATGAGCAAAACACAGCAGATGTGATCGGTGGGTTTGTTTATAGGAATAAGAGAATTAGGAGAGGAACTGGATTTGATAGACAGGATATATTTGGTTTTTAGGAGAGCATGAAATACAACTTGGAGTATTCCAGTTGACTGTCATGATGGGGGAGCTCTAATCTGGCCACAAACTGGCTGGGAGCTGAGGAGGAGAGTGGGCAGTCCAGGAGCATCCGTGGAATCCAAGAAGGACAGGCTGCTCCAGGGAGCCTGTTATTACTTAGCCTGGAGGAATTAATATCTGCAGAGAGATGAGCGCAACTCTTGATGTCTAACGGCTGGAAAAATGACGAATAAATCCTTGGTTTCCTTCATGTTATTTTCAGAGAAGGAGAGGGAGCTGGGAAGGGTAGACAGAGCGTGGAGGTGCTCTGGGGGGGCTGGCAGGCAAGGGGGAATGAGGATGAACCCAGAGATGCTGAGAATAACAGGAGAAATAGTCTGGTAGTCACTGTGCAGTGTGGAAAGGACTGTTTGGTGGAGCAGCCTCAGTATCTAGGGCAGCACTGACGTATTTCCAAGGAAGTCACAGCAGTTTTCAGGAGTTCAGGGTTTGAAGCAGCAGACGAGGCAGATTCAGCACAACACAGTGGAGAGGGCTGGGGGGGACCTGCAGGAGCGGGATGGACACGGTGCTCCCTGTTACTGCCCACGGATTCCACCAGCTCTTGGCCTCAGAGAACCTGGAACCAAGTCTGAAAATCCCATACATGTAAATTCAGTGGTGGTTTGTGATTTCCAGCCCGGCTCTAGGGACCCAAGCACATGGCTTTACCTGTGAGTTTTTGGGAAGGAGATTGTGCTGCAAGTGAGATGAGCATGGAAGTGCTGGACGTGGTGCAGACAGAGCCTTGGGGGAGTCAGAGGGGAGCACTGGGACACATCCTGACTGGGGAGGGAATTGCTCATGAGCTCAACATGCCCTGGCCATGTCTACTGGCACCCAGAAACAGCCCGTGCCCTGGGCTGACCCCCAGTGTGGGCAGCAGGCGTGGGGCAGGACTGTCCCCACTGCAGTGCTGCCTCCAGCCCTGGGAAACAGCAGCAGAAGGATGTGGAGCTGCTGGAGCTGCTGGAGCAAGTCCAGAGGAGGCCACAGAGATGCTCCAAGGGCTGGAGCCCCTCTACTCTGGAGAGAGCTGGGGATGTTCACCTGGAGAAGAGAAGGCTCCAGGGACAACTTAGAGCCCTTCCAGTGCCTAAAGAGGCTCCAGGAGAGCTGGAGAGCGACTTGGGACAAGGGCCTGGAGGAACAGGACAAGGGGGAATGGCTTCCCACTGCCAGAGGGCAGGCTTAGGTGGGATATTGGGAATAAATTCTTCCCTGTGAGGGTGGTGAGGCCCTGGCACAGGTTGCCCAGAGAAGCTGTGGCTGCCTCATTCCTGGAAGTGTCCAAGGTCAGGTTGGACAGGGCTTGGAGCAACCTGGGCTAGTGGAAGGTGTCCCTGCCCATGGCAGGAGGTGGGACTGGATGACTTTTAAAGGTCTCTTCCAATCCAAACCATTCTGGGATTCAATGATAGTGCATAAGGAGAAGGGTTTTTATTCAGCCAAAAAGTAAACTTTTGATGTTAATATTCTTTCAGTGAAAATGTTGTGAAGGTAAAGGCTGCAGATGTACTTTGAGATGTGCATAAATACCAGAAGATGAAAGAACAGAACACTTTTGGAAATGAGGTTGTGAAGTCAGATGGGGAAAGTCCTTTCTTAGTCCTGTCATTCTGTCAGTCACCTCCGTGTCTTACATGGGGCTCTGCCCTACAATTACCAAAGATTGTGGGTATTCACTGAAAACACACTTTGGTGTGGCACATAAGCACAGACAACACCTTTATAATGTGATTAACTGTTTTCTGAAGGAAACTGTTGGTGTTTCTTGGAGGCTAATGGAGTAATAGCAGGGCATTTATATTGTTTCATACTCCTTTGTTGTACTTTTTGAATTAAACTCTATTAGACTGATGCAACATTCTGCTCTAGCTGGTAAGGGATGTATATTTTAATTAGCTCACAGAATCACAGACTGGTTTGGTTGGAAGGGACCTTAAAGCCCATCCCATTCCACCCCCTGCCATGGGCAGGGACACCTTCCACTAGCCCAGGTTGCTCCAAGCCCCGTCCAACCTGGCCTTGGACACTTCCAGGGATGGGGCAGCCACAGCTTCTCTGGGCAACCTGTGCCAGGGCCTCACCATCCTCACAGGGAAGAATTCCTTCCCAATATCCCCCCTAACCCTGTCCTCTGGCAGTGGAAAGCCATTCCCCCTTGTCCTGTCCCTTCAGGCCCTTGTCCAAAGTCCAGCTCTCCTGGAACCCCTTTAGGCACTGGAAGGGCTCTGAGGTCTCCCTCTTCCCCAGGTAAACATCCCCAGCTCTCCCAGGCAGGACAGTCTCTTTGATTACCTGTATCAGATCCCTGGACTTGTTCTCTCATGTTTCTGTGATTCCAGTTGTATTTCTCTCTCTTAGTGGGTTTAGCTGCTGTCTGCAGGAGGACTGTTCTGTGCTGCCGGGACCAGCAGTGTGTGATAGGGAATTGTTACCTGAAAACCCCCAGGTCTGGAATACTCCGATTCTGATTCTGTGGGATGGGGAACAGAGGCCTTCAGGTTGGGTGTGTCACATTCATTGCATTTCAGTAAAACGCTGAACAGCTTTTGTTTTTATGATATGACCACATAAACCCTGACCCCCCAAATCTGTTTTGTTTAATAGTAAGCCCCTGATGGCTAATTTTGCATGCAGTACACAGAGGAGCATGACTATTCTGGGATATGATCCCAGTAACAGTGGTGAGTCATCAGCTGCAGCAGCAGCAATGATATGAGGAGCTATTTATTATGGCCTCTCTAAGCTGTGAATTCTTCTAAGCAGTGAGTTCATGTAGAAATTATGTAATTATTCCTCCTGGATGATTTCTCATATTGGTTTGTAATTACGAAATATTCTCAGAACACTTTTGTATTTTAAAATTAAGTCCTCAGAATGACTTAATGAGAGAAGAACTGAGAGATTATATCTTACCTTGTTTATATTTGTTTTATTTGACTTATCAGCGATACAGTTTTCTACTGTTGTTGCACTAAGTTCCCCTTTCCTTGCGAAACTGTTTAGTGCATCATTTACTGGTTTGTACATTTATAAACAAGTGTTTGGGGTAAAATCATCTGGTCTTTGAAACTGGAAGGAGGGGAATTCCATGTAGGAATTCACAGCTTGGTTCCTGGGTGGGAGAAAAGCTGAATCGAGATGGGCTTTAAGGTCCCTTTCAACCCAAATCACTCTGGGATTCTGTGATTCAGTGATATCTGGAATTTTTTACAAACCTGGAGAGAAGAGGTTTCTTCACTTTTTGAATGAGCAAGCCATGTGCCATATCCTGGAGCAGGACTTACTTTCTTGTAGTACCTGGCTTGTGTCTGGTCACATCAGCCAGAGCCTGTTAGTGATGACTTCAGGTGAAAGGAGACCAAGGCATCTGAATTCACTTGGGTAATGGTTTGATTCCCATGTTTCTAAGACTCAATCCTTGTGCTTTATGTGTGTCTTTGGAACACCAGGGAATTTGTTTTGACGTTGTCATACATCGGGTACACAAGAGCAAAAGGTCTTGATCCCTGCGCGGTCTGTCACAGAATCACAGACTGGTTTGGGCTGGAAGGGACTGCAAGCTCATCTCATTCCAACCCCCTGCCATGGCAGGGACATCTTCCACTAGACCAGGTTGCTCCAAGCCCCATCCAGCCTGGTCATATTCCCCCCACTGTCTCTGCCCACCTGAAATGTCGAGGTGCACTTGTTTATTGGTAGCTGGGTGACAGGTTTGTCCATGGAAAGCTGCCATAGCATTGAGATGGATTTTTTTGTCTTTGCCCAGAGCTGAAAAGTGGGAAAAAAAAGGCCTCACACTAGACTTCAAAGCAGCCCGTGTTTCTGTTGGTACCTCTGGGATCAGAAGATGCTTTCGTGTTGCCCCACCTGAAATCCCCTTGTGACTGAGCCACAGCATATCCAAGAAGTACATTTTGAGGTGTAGACAGGGACCTTCCCAACTAAAATTTTTTTGGCAGTTTTGTCACCCACAGGAGCAGGTCTGAGGTGCTTTGGCGTAATCTGTCTGGATACAAGGTGGAGCAGGAAGCAGTTTCCCTGTAGATTAGTGTCTTTGGTACAGAATATATTTCGCAGTGATTCAAAGGCTTTCAAAGTAGATTAAAAAGAAAACTAAAGAAATAAACCTGTTATGTCTTGTACAGACGCTGAGGGGAGGCAGAAGCAGCTGGGTGCCAACAGGGCACCTATGCAGTGAGGCTGTGGAATTTGGCCCCAAAATTCCCCTGAGACTGGAGGAAGGAGCCGTGGTGCAGCTCTCTGCTAATCCGAGGTTCCACACTCTTGGCTTTCTGAGGGGTTAGGTAAATATGTCTTAGATTTAATCACTATTTAAAAGAGAAAAAAGCCATGCCCTTCTATTTATAATCTTTTCCTTAGAACTGTGCTACAAATTCATCATAGCCTGAATGTTTCAAAAGTTATACTGAAGGTGAGCTAGCAAGGCTCTTGAAAAGTTCTGAAACACACTTTATTGTCCAGTTATCTTATGTAAGTCTATTGTTTTTACACTGGCCTTATATAATTTTGTTTTAATCTTTATTATATGAAATTTCTCTTCAGTTTTTAGCTCTCCCTTAGGAATAAACATTTAAAGATGATTTAGCAGAAAGTTTGAGAGATTAATTAAAAATACAAAGGTGGTGGTGAAACAGGTCTGTCTTAGGTACATCATTCAAGCTCCTGTCGGGTGTTAGAAATTAGACAACTTTTTTTTTCCCCCAAGATAAATAGAATCACAGAATCATTAAGATTGGAAAGGCCCTGTGAGATGATCGAGTCCATCCATTCCCCAGCACTGTGAAGGCCACCACTACCCTATGTTCTCAAGTGCCACATCCATATGGCTTTTAAATGCCTCCAGGGACAGGGACTCCACCACCTCCCTGAGCAGCCTCTTCCAATGCCTGACAACCCTTTCTCTGAAGAAATTCCTCCTGATGTCCAACCTGAACCTCCCCTGGCACAACTTGAGGCCATTTCCCCTTGTCCTGCCCCTTGTTCCCTGGGAGCAGAGCCCGACCCCCACCTGGCTCCACCCTCCTGTCAGGGAGTTGCAGAGAGCCAGAAGGTCCCCCCTGAGCCTCCTTTTCGCCAGGCTGAGCCCCCCCAGCTCCCTCAGCCACTCCTGGTGCTCCAGACCCTTCCCCAGCTCCCTTCGCTTCTCTGTAGTTAATGCAGCAGATTTCTGTCTCAAAGCTTTCAGTGTGGTGCCACAGTGAGGTGTAAGCTGGAGGTCTGGACTGCAGCAGCATCTACAGGTGGATAAGGAATGAGCTGTCCCAGTCCTGATGGTCTCAGAATCCCTGATCCCGGTTCTTGTTCTTTCGGGAGCCGTCTCATCCACAAGCCCCTTATGCAGCGTGCAGAGTCTGGCCGTGGGATCAATGGCTCAGTGTCCCCTGCCCAGCTGTGTCCCTGAAGTGGGGCCAGCTCAGCTCCATAAATCCCTGGAACATCTGCAGTGCTTGGCCTCAGGTGAGCATTGTGCCAGGTGGGAGCAGGGAGGGGGAGAGGCCCTATCCATGGGCGGGCTGAGCCCTGGAAAAACTTTACCGTAAAAACACCCAGGGAAAGATACTGAAGCAGCTGGAGGAAGTGCAGGCAGGGATTTCTTATAAATCATCTCTGTGTCTGCTAAAAGGAGAATTCCCGCACACGTCAACTGTTCCCTACTCCAGCGAGAGCCCCGGGGGCGTTGGATCTGGGTGACATCATAAGGAGAAGGAATGAATTCACACGGAGGGTGACACCAGGGAACTAAATTCCTGGGTTTGCCGGCTGAGTTGTGCCTGGCAAAGCAGAGCAGGGAAAGGCAGAGATCCAGGAGAGGTTTGATAAATGTCGTAGTTGTGATCCGAGTCCCGTTCTGGGGCCAAGAGCTTCTTGGTGTCCTACACAAACGTTTCCTGTTAACCCTTTCTGCAGGTGAGGAGCAGAAGGGAAGGGGCTGGTTTTGTGCACTGTCCACACCAGTCCTGGTGTTGGACCAAGTTGTTCAGTCCACTGTGACCACCTTGGTAGGACCATCAAGCTCCCAGTGTTGTACAAGGCCATAACTGGGGAGAGCAGCTTGATTCCATCTGCACTTAGAGACACTTGAGAGAACAGAGATTTACTGGGGAAAGTGGCAGTGAAGGGGATGCTGTAGCTCACCATGTAAAGTGCATAAAAGGACTTGCTGGGAAGAGAATAAATACTGGCTGAAGGAATAGACGTTTGTGAGTGAAGGTTTGAAGTGGGTCTATATTGAATGTCCTAGTTTCACTCACATCACAAAAGGCTGCCTACATTTTTTCATCCGTAAAGATAGTAAATTGTTTGGAGTGGAGTCTGGAAGAACAAGCTGACCCCCTTTTGCTTTACTGCATTAAAATTATACAGTGTTTTAAGAACTATTCTATTAAACTCTACACTCACTGCTGCTCTCCCAGACCACCAGTAAATCTGCTAACTGATGCAGTATTATACATATATTTCAGATTAAAAGTACTAAGAACTAGATTCTAGAAAAAAAAGTCTGCTTTCACGAGGAAATGCAGAAAATTGTGAAAGCCCTAGCAAAGGTATCACCTTCCACCCGGGCTGACGTGTCAGTACAACAGTGTGTGGAAGGATGAATAGTGTGCAGCTAATGTACATCAGAACATTCTTAATGCAGGCTGGAAGGTGCTGGGGCTGCAGGGGTGCACAGGCAGAGGGGGAACGTTTCATAGAATCATGGAATGGTTTAGGTTGCAAGGGACCTTAAAGACCATTTCGTCCCATCACCCTGCAATGGGCAGGGACACCTTCCACTAGCCCAGGTTGCTCCAAGCCCCGTCCAACCTGGCCTTGGACACTTCCAGGGATGGGGCAGCCACAGCTTCTCTGGCAGTGGGAAGCCATTCCCCCTTGTTCTGTTCCTCCAGGCTCTTGTCCAAAGTCCCTCTCCAGCTCTCCTGGAGCCTCTTTAGGCACTGGAAGGGGCTCTAAGGACTCCCTGGAGCCTTCTCCAGGTGAACCCCCCCATCTCTCCCAGCCTGTCTCCAGCACAGAGGAGCTCCCGCCCTCGGAGCATCTCTGTGGCCCTTTATAGAATACAGGATGAAGTTTGTGAGTATCGACCAGCCCCCTCACATAACACTTCATTTTCCTTGTCAGCACTCCCATTCATCCATCAATAACTCTGCAGTTCCATCCTCCTACCCAGAAGGGGTGTAATTTGTCAGGGCTGGTGCTGCAGAGCTGAGTCCAAGGTAACAAGCCCCCGTGCCAGGGAGCCAAGGCCGTGGCACAGCTCCTGCAAGCTCACAGCTGGGGACTGCACAGCAGCCAAGATTTCCAGCCCAAATTCTGTATCTCTTTGCTTCTCTGAGTTTAAGTCGTGAACTTACCAGTTGCACATTTTTCTGTAATTTAATATCTTTTCCGTGGCTTCATTTTCTCTTCTGTTATTAAAAAAAGAAAAGGAAAAGCTCTCCTGGGCATGAATGAGGATTTATGTAATAGGTTGCAATGGCTCCATCAAAGCCATTGTGCTCTGGCTTGTGAATATCTATTTAATCAGTGGTTTTAAAAGACCTTATTTGTGCTAAGTGATTTTTCTTTCTTAGACTGCAGCAAGAATCTCCTACTCTTGTGGAGACGGAGCGCAGCCAGTCTGGCTACTCTGGGCTTGAATGGCACTATTGAACCACATTTGTGCTGGCAAGAGGTTCAAGTACCAGAGACGTTATTCAGATGATTATGGAGCTGCTGCAGGAGTTGGGGAAGGAGCATTGCAGGATGCTACTTCTCTGATGAAGTGCTGGGGTGTATTAACTGATCTGTTACACTCAAGTCAATAAGGAAGTTGGTTGTGCTTGCATTTTCTACACTACAGATTTGCTGGAGAAGCTGTATGTCTGGCCTCAGGAGTTAGGCCAGCTCTTGATGTCTTGGAGGCACCCAGGAGGTTTCCACCCCTGCTCCCAGAGAAAACTTTGCTCCATCAGCCCTTGAAGAGCTGCTCTCACTGTGCAGGTCAGAGCACTGCGCAGTGGAGCCACCACTGGGCCAGGGTGTGGGAGAGTCACGGGGGGATGAGGCTCAGCAGCCTGTCCATGGCTGTGTTCTCAGTTCTCAGTGGTCACTGACTTTTTGCTTCCACCTCACCCAAGGCAATGAGAAGGGCTGGGAGTTCCTTCTAGCTCTGCTCACTAGGACAACTGGAACCCACGAGTATAAATTTAGGCAGAATTTGGAGTTTGTGTATGGCGAGTTAACAGCACACACAGGAAATTTGATGTTTTTAGCTTAAATCACAGAACATTTCTTACAATGGTAAAGTAGAAAGCCATCATGGATAAGATGTTCTGACCCATAATAACTCTTTGCACTGCAGCAGGGTGACTCCTTCACGGCCTCCCAGCCCGGTACAGGCTGTTTTCCCCTCTACTCCGTGTCACTGAACATTGCTGCACAGTCTTGCCCAATTAAAGCAGAACCTTGGCAGAAAGCAAAAATCACCAACCATTTAGGGCTGACTGCTCAGCACAGAAGGGCTTGACATTAGGGTTTTGTTCCCTGTTGCCTCCCCTGCCACCCTGCTATCTTGTTTGCTCTTCACATGACTGGCCATCAGGCCCTCGATATCTGTGTGGCATTTGATGTCCCCTCGGTCAGATGTTGTGCTGGGTGACGCCAGGGCACTATTATAGGGTGTCACATTTTATCCTGGCTGAGCCATATCCAGAGAATACCCGTTGTTTGCCTCCCACTCTGGCTCTGTGATCTTGATCATTCCCAGACGCTGCCGGAGGCTGGCAGACGGGTGGCACACAGGACCTCGCTCTGGGACTGATTGGTTTCTTGGCCATCATCCAGTTCCAAGCACATCAACACATTTGCAGAAAGATTTCCTAACCTGAAAACTCAGGGCTGGCCTGAGCTCTTCCATGAAGGACGGAAGGAGACGGATTTCTGCTGGAGTTCAGCAAAAGCCCAGAGGGGGAGAAGTTTCAGGAGCTGCATCTTGGCTTGGGCTGGAGAAGAAAAGAGGCCTGAGGTGGGGTGGGAGGGGGTGCAATGGAGCTAAGTCTCCTTCTAGTTTCCTGCTGGGGTTTAATCTCAGCTCGTAGAGGCTAATTTAAATCCACCTTTCCAACTGAAACGATACGGCTGGCAGTGATTTAGCCTGGGAAGCTTTGCTCCAAGCAGACAAAGGGTTAACACCCTGTTGGGTGCTGAGTTGGAGGAAAAAGGCTTCCTTCTGCAGCCTGTAGAGTTATTGACCTGAAAAGCAGTATCGAGCACACACCGCTGGGCTCAGCCCTGCAGGAGGTGTTGGTGTGCGCAGGGTGTTTGTTCAGAGTCCCGGCATCGCTGGGGCCTGGGGTGCTGCAGCCCTGCCTGCCCTGCCTGCCCTGCCTGCCCTGCCTGCCACCGCAGTGTCCATCAGGGCTTTCAGCAGCTCCTCAGGAGTTGTGAGTGTTTTCATAGAAACATAGAATCGTTAGGGTTGGAAGGGACCTCTGGAGACCATCCAGTCCAACCCCCCTGCCCAGGCAGGGTCATCTGGAGCAGGTGACACAGGAACGTGTCCGGGTGGGTTTGGTACTTTCAGCAGCTCCTCACTAATTTCAGTTGTTTTCAGGAGCTCCTCTTTAGTGTCAGTTGTTTTCTCTCCCCTGTTTCATCCATGAAATCAAACATTTCTTCCTCCCCTGCGAAGTAACCCATCAGTGTGTACTCTCTGCAGGCTTTGCCACAGTGAGTGTTTTCACACAATGAGTCAATATTTTTAAATGGATCCATTTTGCCCATTGATCACCTCTGCCCACTCATTCTTTGTTAGCTCCGGTCAAACCTTTATCAATACCCTGAAATACCCAGGATGTCTCAATTCTATTAGCTCAAGAATGGAGCTTTTACTGCAATGACGCGAATCTTTAACTGCAATCAGATGTAATGATTTTGTGCCAGGCCTACATATTTGTGCTTATTCACACTGAAAACTTCACCTTCTCTGTTATTAAATGGTAATCAATTGTGGCAAGTGCTCTGCTCATATTTCTTCCAAATCTCCCAGTCACTGTGGCTGCGTTGTTTGATGCTCCTGGACTTGGTGACTTATAGCTGCATTTCAGATATTGATAGTTTTGAGCTGAAGTTTGCTCAGTGCCCCCACGTCTCTATTTCTTTCGAACAGTGCAGCTTTATGGTTTGTAGTAAGTGACTCCAAAACAGTGTTTCCAGCAAGTGATTTTCAACATGAGACAGAGTTTCGAAGGGATCCTTAATTAAGGAAGATCAAAATGAGCCCTGGAGCAGGTCTTGAGAAGATTTGCAGGTCTAGGGAACATAACAGTGTTATTAAATGATATTTTGGGTGCCAACAGTGCACTATCTGCTTTCACATCAGAGAAATTGTTCACCCCCAAGAGACTTTTAGAAGCACAGCACAGAGCAGCTGCTTGAGATGCAGGAGCCTTTCTGAAGGGCTTCATGGTGCGATGATCACCCAAGATAGGGCTTGAGCAGGGAGATAATTTAGCAGTGAGAAGACAAGGACTGTTGCAAGCACAAACATGCTGTAGAGGAGTCACGTGACGGTTGTGAAACTGTGTGTAGAGGAAGTGGCAAACCGTGTTTCAGCTGCACGTTGGGAGCCAGGTATGGAGCAGAGATTCCTGCCCAGTGTTGATGAGAGTGGGAAAACTGGGATGGTGTTGATCCAGGATCCCAACAAGGGATGATCTGTGTGGACACACACCAGGGTTTGGAAGACTTGTTTTGGATGGAGAAGCAAGCTGGAAGGATGCTGGAAAGGTTCAGGGGAAATAAAAACAGATAATGGATATCATATATACTGAGTGATAGTGTTTCCCTCCTTCCTGAAGTATCCTGGGCTCAGTAGCTGGCAGTCCTGCAAGGACTCCACCACACCTGGAAAAGCTGAAGCCTTGTATCTGCTGCATGACCTCACCATTTGGCATAAACTACATGAGATATGCTGCAGGATTTTTGCCCTGCCTAGCTTTTTGGGCTTGTAATCACCCCTTTAGAAGGTTTTGTTCTTGCTGCCCGCCATCTCTCTCTCTCTCCATGTTGTGGAAGTTTTCCCTTCTGCTAAATCCAGTTTGCTGTCCTGAATGATTAAAGGTTATTGCAGAGCATGTGACTTAATAGCAGAAAATATAAATCTGTGGTTTAACTTCACCCTCTTCTTTCTCCCTTTGTTGTCAAACAGCCGGAGGAGGAAGGGAGGGAGTGTGGGCAGGCAGAGCGTGTCCCTGCTGAGGCTGTGCAGGGGTCCCTTCCAGCTCACTGTCATTAGTAAACATGCAAATTTATGGAAACGCTGTGTGGTACATGCCCAGGGATGGCAGGCTCTGTATTCACTGCCTCTGCCTGTGCCTGAGCTGAGCCATGGGGTCATCAAAGCTATGGGAATGGCAGTGGGGGCAGAGGCCAGGCCAGAGGGGTCTCTACTGGGGGTGAGGCAACATGATTTTGACACCAGTCCCTTGCTTGGATTTTATTTAGACCACAGAACCCCAGACTGGTTTGGGTTGGGAGGGACCTTAAAGTCATCCAGTTCTACCTCCTGCCATGGGCAGGGACACCTTCCACTAGCCCAGGTTGCTTCAAGCCCCGTCCAACCCGGCCTTGGACACTTCCAGGGATGGGGCAGCCACAGCTTCTCTGGGTGGTCTCACCACCCTCACAGGGGAGAATTCCTTCCCAATATCCCGTCTAACCCTATCCTCTGGCAGTGGGAAGCCATTCCCCCTTGGGCTCTCCCTCCAGACCCTTGTCCCAAGTCCCTCTCCAGCTCTCTTGGATCCCACTTAAGCACTGGAAGGGGCTATAAGGTCTCCCCAAGAGCAACGTTTAGTAAATTACTCCATTATTCCCACCAGTAATAACATCAAGTCAGTGTTTACCCCCTAGCACTCCCACAGGAAAGCTGTTTAGTGATCTGTCTGCTCTCGAGCCAAAAAATTTTCCTCTGACTTCCAACCTCAGTTTATTTATGTCCATTTTATGCCCACTTGTTCTTATTCCAGCTTGAAGATCCCTTCTTCTCCTCTGGCCTTTGCTTCTGGCTCTCGTGTGGGCAGGACATCACCCCTGTACAGGGGGTGCAGCAGGTTCCCGACCCTCGCTTTGGTCCATGTGCCAAACCCCTCAGACAGAGCAAACACGGGACTTTCTGCCAAAGGGCCAGGTTTTTCCATCCTTGATATTTTTCCCTCAAATAGTACCAGTTGGCAGATGCTCATGATTTGGATGAGGCGACTTTTGCATTGAGCTTTTGCTGGGCCTGAAATGATCAATGAGAGCTATAAAAAAGATTGCCCTTGGAATCACATCAGTGTGCTCTGACATTTGCTATTGCAGTGTCCTTTCCTATGGATATAAAAGATGGAGAGTGCAGACATTTGAAAGATGTGAAGCAAGTAAAATTTTGCTGAAATGTACCCAGCTGGATTAATTATTTTAGGGGGGCTGAGTCTCCAAAGGATTTAATGATCTCAATACCATCTTAGGACATTTCACTGTCTTTTTGCTGACAGGCCACACAAATCCCAATTATGGATATAAATCCAAAAACCAGGTCAAATAATTATTCAAGTGGGAAGTCTGGGTGCACAGCAGCTTTCCACACACCCACTGTTGGGTGCTGTGGATGGGCTGAGGGGAGTTTAAAACATTAGTGCAGAAAAACTGTGAGTCTTTCAACTCAAAGGCTGTCTGTGCTCACCGTTCAGCTCAGGTAAAATGGAAAACTCTGTGGTCTGTATAAGTGGTTAAAATGGTTGTCACTTTATCCCTGTACCCAGCTTGTGTGACAGCAGGTGAGAACAGCTCTGTGATGTGCAGCTGGTGCCTGTGTGGTGCCTGATGGAGCTGTGGCGGAGCCGTGGTGGAGCAAAGCAACTCACTCGGAGCTTCCCAGCCTGCTTGAAAAGGCAGAAGTGCCTCTTGGAGTCATGCCAGGAGATCCTCTCTTTAAGGGCAGGCTGAAGTAAAGCATGACTCTGGCTGACAGGCTCCTGATGCTCCAGTTCCATACAGATACGGGAATGCTATCCTACGTGCTGGAAGCAGAGGTCATTTGCTGTACTGGACCCTTGAAAGCCTTTGGTCTGCCTTTGCCATCAGGGCACTGTGTGCTTTGGGAAGAGAGTTAAGTGCAGGTTACACTTAAGAGGTATATGAGATGCTTGAAGACGCATCCATAAAAGATGCAATATAGGACCGTAATTCCCCTTTTGTTACCAGTAACATCCTGGTGGGGTAAAGGCAAGGCTGGACCCCGTGTCCTCACTTGCTGGGTGGAATTGCCCAGCCCAAGATGGTGCTGGGCCGGGAGCAGGGCTTGTCCATAGGCACAAGTGCTGTAGGGTGTCCTAGGACCTGGCACTGGGGTCACCTACAGCTCCGCATTGGGGTCCCCATCACATGAGCCAGGCTGCTAAGGGCAGCTTCCTCCATGGGGGCCAATATGCGTGTGCTGTGCATTGGAAAAGAGAGTCTGTAGAATGTTATGTGGTTTGGATGGAGCTGTAAAAGCTGATGCTAAACAGAGCAGAACAGCCGGGCCAGACTGGGATAAACACTGTCCTGTAACTTAAATGTAAACATCTGCATGTAAACTTGAATGTAAAGCTCTGTGTTTCACAGAGCACGTGATGCCAAAATCCAGTGACTGTCTGGAGCACCGTGCTGTCCCTGTGCCACCTGTACCACTGACCACAAGCACGTGACTGCTTGTCCAGCACCTTCCCAGCAGGGAAAAAATGGCAGTTATCCTCTTGGTAAGACCCAGCCAGGCCTTTCAGCACAGCAAAACCACAGCCCACGTGCCAGAGGTTTGGTCTTGGTGAGCTGTGGGCAGGTAGAGGGTGCTGGGCAGGAACACCTGGAAGGTGAGGAGAAGAGCTGTATAAGTGCTTCACAGGGAGGGTTATCATGGAATCCTGGAATGGGCTGAATTGGGAGGGACCTTAAAGCTCATCCCATTCCACCCCCTGCAATGGGCAGGGACACCTTCCACTAGACCAGGTTGCTCCAAGCCCATCTGGTTTGGCCTTGGACACTTCCAGGGATGGGGCAGCCAGAGCTTCTCTGGGCAACCTGTGCCAGTAATACCTTGTTAATACCTTGGCTGGGGCAGCAGTGGTAGGAAGGACAGCAGCTACTCCATTGGTTGTTAGCTGGAATATTTTCAGAAGGAAAAAGCCCTTAGGAAGTGGCATTGCTCTCTGTGCTGGGAGTGATCACTCGCACACCCATCTGTGTTTCCAAGCTCTGGAAGTAAAAATAGAGTGGGGTGTCTGCTGTGTTTGATTATGCCTTGCATTTTCCAGAGATTAATGGCAGTGAACCGTAGAAAGAGGACAAAATAGCCCAGGATGTACATTTGGAAAAATAACAACTGGTTTATAGAATTCAGGAATTCTTCTCTGGGGGACTTAAACAACCCCACAATGTTAGCTTGTTACAGGATAACGTCAAGCTACTTATCTGTAGTAAACACGAAAAGGATTAAATTTTTTGGAACCCTTCGTGCTAAAAGAAAATCCCAACTCATTTTTTACCTCCCTCTGTACTTTTCCAACCATCTCCCGGAGGCTGTTCTGACATGGCACGAGGCTGCAGCTGGCACAGCACAGTGCTGGATGCTGTCCTTGACATTTGCTGCTGTGCAAACTGTGAGCCTCCCCAGGATGCTGCTGATGAGTTCTGCTGGAGAGCTGGGAGGGTTCTGGCTCTGGATACTCATTGTTATCTTTGAGCTGTGCTGAGGATGGATCTGGGGTTGCAAAGGGAGCACCACCAGCTCTCAGGTCTGTTTTGAGTGTTGAAATCAGGCAAACTGGCAGTCAAAGTCAAGGGCATGGTAATGATTGGGGCCATGGTTGTTCTGCCTCCTTTATATCCGCTGAACAGGGGAGCTGCTAGAAAAAGTGGATCATAGAATTGCAGAATGGTTTGGTTTGGAAGAGACCTTTAAAACCACCTCATTCCACCCCCTCCACCATGGGGTGTAATCTACTTTCCGCTAGGCCGGGTTGCTCCAAGCCCTGTCCAACCTGGCCTTGAACTTTTATATTCGGAGATTACAAAGTCAAGTAAACACATATTTTTGCTTTTTGATACATGCAGAGGCTTAATTACATGTTTAGTAGCAGATGACAGTTTATGTTACAAACACTTGAGAAGTGCTGCTGTGTTCTGTGCCAGGCAGCTGTGATACAGTGCTGGGGAGGGGCTGCAGGGGGCTGGTGGCTCTGTGTTGGGACACTCAGGGGTTCATGCTTTGGAGATCACAGAATCCCGGATTGGTTTGGGTTGGGAGGGACCTTAGAGATCAATTCATTCCACCCCCTGCCATGGGCAGGGACACCTTCCAATATCCCAGGTTGCTCCAAGCCCCGTCCAACCTGGCCTTGGACACTTCCAGGGATGAGGCAGCCACAGCTTCTCTGGGAAACCTGTGCCAGGGCCTCACCTCCCTCACAGGGAAGAATTCCTTCCCACTATCGCATCTAACCCTGTCCTCTGGCAGTGGGAAGCCATTCCCCCTTGTCCTGTCCCTCTATCTCTTGTTCAAAGTCCCTCTCCAGCTCTCTTGGAGCCCCTTTATGCAGTGGAAGGGGCTCTAAGTTGTTCCTGGAGCCTTCTCTTCTCTAGATGAACTCTCCCAGCTCTCCCAGCCTGTCTTCAGAGTACAGGGACTCCAGCCCTTGGAGCATCTCTGTGGCCTCCTCTGGACTCGCTCCAGCAGCTCCACATCCTTCTGCTGTTGTTCCCCAGAGGTGGAGGGAGCACTGCAGGTGGGGTCTCACCTGGATAAAAAAGTTAGGAACTACATGATGGACAAACCCAGCAGAGGGATTTGAACACTTTTGAGTGGATTCTGAGCAACAAGTTTTTCCCCTCAATGGGAGAAGCTCAGGAGGGGAAGCAGGTCTCTGATATCTGGGGAGCCCGGTACCTGTGCCAGGCTCCGGCATGCCTATGCTTTATTAAGTGCCAATGGTTTCAGGCACAGGCCCTTCCACACGGAAGATTGTTTAGAAAAAGCAGCAAGCTGTTCTCATAATGGGGAACAGGGGCACAGCATTACATAGCAGGGCCAAGCAGTCATGCCTGCATAAGTCTGAGGTGTAAGGAACAGCATTTTTCATTGCTAATGGTGTTAAGAATCCTAATGGATGTCTTGGTGACATACAAGACTCCAATGATTGTGAGAGGATCTTCATAATTAGCAGAGTCTGCCCAAACCTCTGTATTTTGGAAACATATTTGAGACCATCGTAAGAGTGGTACAGAAGTTAGAACATTACGAGTAATGTCCTCAGGAATGAGTCTGGGAAGGCAAAGCAGATGGTGAGCCCTCTTGGAGAGTCAGCGTTGTCATCTACAGGAAAAGTGTCAATTCCCAGCGTAAACAAGAAAACCACAAGCTTGCCTTGTCTGATTGGCTGAAATGTGTTTGTGTTTCATACTACAGAGCAAACTGTAGGGCTGCATAGCTCTCGTGGAAACCATTTGACTTGCAATGATTATTCAAATGACTCTCAATTCCATCCAAATCACAGCACAATCCTATTTTTCAGTCTTTTTGCCAAACTTTGCCATATTCCAAGACTACTCGAGGGCAGTGGTAATCCAGGGACAGTGTGTTCCTGATGCTGGTGAAGGGTCTGCAGGGGAAGCCATGCGAGGAACAGCTGAGGGCACTTGGCTTGTTCATCCTGCAGGAGAGGGAGGGGAGACCTGGTGAGGAGCTGCAGCTTTCTCTTGAGGGGAAGTAAAGGGGCAGCACTGATTTATTCTCTTTGCTGACCAGTGACAGGACCGCAGGGAATGGCCTGAAGTTGTGTCAAGAGAGGGTTAGGCTGGATTTTAGGAAAAGGTTCTTCCCCCAGAGGGTGGTTGGGCACTGAACCGGCTCCCCAGGGCAGTGGTCACAGCCCCAAGGCTGACAGAGCTCAAGGAGTGTTTGGACACTGCTCTCAGGGACTGTCACAGGGTGGGATTGTTGGGGTGTCCTGTGCAGGGCCAAGAGTTGGACTGGATGATCCTGTGGGTCCCTTCTAGCTCAGGATATTCCATGATTAAATGATATTTTAGCTGTTACAGTAAAACTGCAGAATTTGGACAGTCGGGTGTTGCTATTATTAATTTCCTTTGTTTTGTAGAGTGACTCAGGAAAAACCTCACTGTGTTTTGCAGTGATTTCTCCTGGCTCACCATTGTGTGTCTGTTCATTACCGTTCATTACCGTGTTCACTGTTCATTACTGTGTCTCAGTCACAGCTTTCCCCACGTCCAAGGCCAGTCCCCTCTCACTGCCTGTTAGAGCCAGCTGCAGCTAACTCCTGCCACCTGCTGTCACCTCCTTTCCTCTTCAATTCATTAACATCGTGGTTTATTTTAAAATGCAGAAGGACAAAGGAGATGGAGCAATGCATTTGACCCACGTCACAGAGCCACAGGGTCCTTCTTATGCCTCCAGCTACTGAAGTGTTCATGCCCTCCAGAGATATTGAAAATCCCCGTGACTCCGGTGGGCCTTTCTGCAAGTGTGACTCAGGATAGGCCTAGACTAGCAAAGAGCTTGTTTTAAGTACAAGGAGGGAAAGAGAAGAGGTTTTGAGTATCTTCCACCTGTCTCAAGGCACAGAGGCCATGCTCCCCTCTTCCCAAACTTACTTTGCTGCAGAGTAGTCGTCTTTGCAAAGATGCCTCATCAGCCTTGCTCCCTGCCTCCTCCCTTCACCTCCTACACACTTTTTAAACCTCTAAAGTGCGGACTTTTTCTCCCAAACCAGTTGCTGATGCCCACCAGTGAGCAGCAGCTATCGAACAGCTAGTAGAAGCTCTGCTTGGCTAAATTCTCAGATTTAGTTCAGCACTGAATTTCCATTTGTGTCAGTAAACAATGTTCCCAACTGATGGCTTTGCAACAATGTTTTGAGTAATCAGAGTTAATTTTCTGAATAGGTATGGAATAATTATCAGCTGTCTGTTGTTTGTAGATGCCATAGTTACAGGGCTGAGTTTCTTCCGTGTAGTGCTCTGTGGGTACAAATAAAGTGTACTCAAGCTTCCTTTTGTAAAAGGGCAGATAACAAAGAGTAAAAGCAAAGAACATTAATTGAGCCATCACCAGTTTCAAGATACACTTCAGCAGCTGGGTAAGTAAACATTCCTGTGAGGGGTGGTGGATGTAGGAATCTCTTCAGTGTCCACTGTGTTACACTGGTGTCCTACCTTTGGATTTCCAAAGGATTTAAAATTCCTTGCAGGGGTGCTTATGCATTTTTTAATTGCATTACTTAAATGCATGTTCTCATGCATTTCTTAATTCTGGAGGAAGCATATGTGGGACCAAATAGCATGAGACCAAAGTAGTCACCATCTGCCTGTAACCACAAGGAGCAGAGTAACCTCCAGCAGAGCTGGTCTGTCATTGCTGACATCGGTTGTTATTTTTTAATACTAATATTTTTTTAAGCTAATACTTCATCTGCTCCTCCTGCAACAGTTAAAGCAGAGCTGCAGAGCAGAGGGAGAGTCAGGCTCTTCCCTGCCACTGTGCTGAGGGGATCTTCTGGATTAAAGCACTGGAGGAGGCTGCAGCGGGGAAGGATGGAGAAATTCATGTCAGGGCCCACAGATTGGTGTCATAGCCAAGGCCCAGCAGGAGCAATAGATTGGGAGAACATCAGGAATGGGGAGTGGTATGTGGCATTGAGAAATGAGAACTGAGCTCTCACTGTAAGTGAGGTGAAGCCTCAAAGTTCCAAAGGCAAGAAAATTCATCCTGAATGCAGCCTTATTTCACTTGGCTTCACTGGGACACGGTCACACATCTGGTATTTATATCAGGTCCAAATGCCCAAGCAAAGGAGTCCAACCTGCTTATTTTCAGGGTTTATGAGGGGTGTCACTTGTTAAAGTGTCCAGGGTGATTTCAGCCACAGATTACTGCAGCCAAGTTATGAAACCTTAAGAAAGTGGGTGTATAATGGAAACAGTGACAGGAGGTTTGGGGCTTTTCTTTTTAATTTACTTTTAAGCCCAGCTGTTTAAAATTCACTGAACTAATACCTTGAATGGCTAAAACGTGAACTATGACTGGGAAGAGACTTGGGTGTCCAGCTCACACACCTGCCAAGTTCTTGCCAACCTTGCAAGATTTCAAAAGTTTGGTTCCAGAGTGGATGGGGAAAGGGCTGGGCTGGAGGGGGGTGTTGTGTCATGTTGTAGCATCTTTAGTGCCTGTTATGCTTGTAAGGCTTGGAGTGAGATTTGGCAGATGGAAGCCCCTGACTTGTGCAAACATCCATGAGGGTGGAGTGCAGGGAGCTCCAGAGATTGGTGATGTTGTTTAGAATAATGGAATTCTGGAATGGTTTGGTTGGAAACTCATCTTGTTACACCACCCTGCCATGGGCGGGGACACCTTCCACTAGACCAGGCAAGCCCTGTCCAACCTGGCCTTGGACACTTCCAGGGATGGGGCAGCCACAGCTTCTCTGGGCAACCTGTGCCAGGACCTCACCACCCTCCCAGGGAAGAATTTCTCCCTAATCTCTAACCTAACCTTGCCCTCTTCAGCTGCTGCGTGTTCATGCTGAGAGCCACAGAAGCTGTGCTGAGCAGTGAGAAATTCAGGCTGAAGGAAGCCTGAGCAGATGCAGCCAGGAAAGAGCCCTCTGGGGTAAATGTTTTATTGTCACGCAGAGTCCTGCTTGATACAATAGAAACATGCCAGCGAGAGGCTGCAGTAAATGCAGCTCTGCATCTCCCGTACTGATCAAATGACATGGTGTGAGCAATGCAAATGTGACACAGGCACTGAAACACCTCTTTTGGCAGACGTGTGACACACAGTATGTGCTTTGTTCACAGCTTCGATGTGGAAAATGGCCCGTCTCCAGGTCGCAGCCCACTGGACCCACAGGCCAGCTCCTCGTCAGGACTCGTATTGCACACGACGTTCCCAGGCCACAGCCAGCGCCGGGAGTCGTTCCTGTACAGATCCGACAGCGACTACGACTTATCACCAAAGACCATGTCCAGGAACTCTTCTCTCCCAAGTGAACAGTAAGCAGAAATTCGGCTCACCTCATATGTTACAGTCACTAAGAGCTTTACATGGCTGCTGTAATCCTCAGAGCTCTGTTAAGAGGACTTATGGGTGGTACACTCACATTTCACAGCCGTTGCACCCAAGATGGGTGGTTTTACAGTCTGCCAAGGCAGATCCAACACCCTCCCCCCATCCCATCCTTAAAACATTCCTATTTTCTTCATAATTTAGCACAAGAGCTTTCAAATCCATATCCTGAAATAACAGAGAAGTTGTACTGTACCTGTATTTACAGTATAGCTCTTCCCCATCCTGTTTAGTGTTAGTGGCTGCTTGCTAGAACTGAGCGGAAAATGAGCCAAGACAGATGGCTGAGCTCAAGAGGATCAATACACAGAGCCTGGAGCTTAAATGAGTGTCCTGGATTTGCAGCCCTTTATTTTGAAAACCCCAGTTTGAAGTTTTAAAGTGACCATTAAGCTATAAAAAAGGTGCTCGTAGAAAAAGTTGAGCTGTTGCGAAAGCCCTATGAGTTCTGTCACAAAATGGAGAACTAAATATTAGCAAGATCCATGAGAATTTTCCTGAAAGAGAATATCCCTGCTGTGAGTTAACATGTAGTAAATGTTTACTGAAGTAACCACTCCAGATTATGCAAATGCCATGTTTGGTGTAAACGGTGGATTTAAACAATTGCCCTGTGTTCCCAGCAGTGTGCTGGGGTGGGGGAATCCCATAATTTCTCCCAAACTCATGGCTCCCTTTAGTCAAGTTGTCCATTCCCTGCAGGCATCGAGGCTCAGGCAATACTTGGGGGAAGCAGCACCCCCACACCAACTTGATTTGGACATCAGTGTTGAGACAATTTTAATTAAAATGTAGACTTAGCAGCACTGATACCTGAGTTGGGACAGGATGAGCTCTGTGGCAGCACAGACAGGGACAGTGCTCCTTTGAAGGAGTCAAGCACTGGTGGACACATCTCCAGAGATGCCCATGGCAGCCTGTAGCCTGTTCTGCCCTTGCTCAGTGGATCCTGTTGGTACTTATGGGATTAATCACATAATTGGTTACAACATTGCTTCAGGAAGATCTCAGAGCCCCTTCCAATGCCTAAAGGGGCTCCAAGAGAGCTGGAGAGGGACTTTGGACAAGGAGTGACAGGACAAGGGGGAATGGTTTCCCGCTGCCAGAGGGCAGGGTTACATGGGATATTGGGAAGGAATTCTTCCCTGGGAGGGTGGGGAGGCCCTGGCACAGGTTTCCAAGAGAAGCTGTGGCTGCCCCATCCCTGGAAGTGTCCAAGGCCAGCTGGCCTTGTGGAATGTCTAGTGGAAAGTGTCCCCGCCCATGGCAGGGGGATAGAATGAGATGGGCTTTAAGGTCCCTTCCAACCCAAACCATTCCATGATTTGGTTATTCTATACCCCGCCATCGCTCAGATGGGTAAATCATACTAGATTTTCCATACACGCACAAGTACTATATATAATATCACAAAAAAATTTTCCCTCTTATTGATGGTGATGGTATATTTTGCTCAGAAGTTCTGCTCAAATCTACCATGATGAAAACAGCCGGACAAAACCCGGTGTCTGAATAACATTAAAGACTGTGACAGAGATCAACAAAAGGCAGGAAATTCAAAGGTGACCTTTCCCCGCACCATTATGTTTTTTTTTTTCCACCACAGTGCAAGCGAGAGCCTTAACTTTTGAATTTCCTGGCTTTTATTGCCTGGCGTTCCCAATCCGAACACTCGCTCCAGCCAGGTTGTTTTGGATATACACTGTGACCTTTCCATTAGGAGCAAGTTTTTATATTGTGTTAAATAACGCTACATGGGTTTGTGTGTTTTTGTGGCATGAGGAAAACCCCCTCAGGAAAACACTCATTCCTGGAGGTGAATTTTGCTCTGTTTGAGGGTAAATTTGTACATCAATTTATACAATTTCTCCATTTTTTATTAGGCACGGCGATGACCTGATTGTCACACCTTTCGCCCAGGTGAGTTGGTGGTGTACTGGCCTCTAAAACTGTTTTTAAAGCACTAAAGCGGAGAAGGTGACGCCTGTGGTTTTGTCTCCCCTCAGGTGCTGGCCAGCCTAAGAAGCGTGAGGAACAACTTCACACTCCTCACCAATTTACACGGCACCTCCAACAAGTAAGCCTGGCTTTTTAAGTTCCCTTTTTAAGTTCCCTGAAGTTCGCCCAGAGGAGGAGCCGGCGGGGGCGGCGGGGGCCGGGGAACGGCGGTGCCTGAGGGTTCCTCCATCGCCCCCGCCCGGCTCGCCCGCCGCGGTTTGCGCAGGACGCCAGGGGGCGCCCTGTCCTCTCCCCTCGTGCCGTCCGTCCCTCAGCCCCTTATGGCGTCCGTCCCTCAGCCCCTCACAGTCCTCACCTCCTCCCCAGGGACAGGGCAAGGGGAAACGGCCTCAAGGTGTGCCCGGGGGAGGTTTATTTTAATATCGGGAAGAATTTCCTCACATAAATGTTTGTCCGTCCCTGGCACAGGCTACCCAGGGCAATGGTGGAGTCCCCATCCCTGTGGTGATTTAAAAGACATGTGGATATGGCACTTGGGGACATGGTTTGATGGTGGCTTTGGCAATGCTGGGTTGGACCTGGTGATCTTAGAGGTCACTTTCAACCTAAACAATTCCATGATCTTCCTCACTTTGCCACCTTGGCCGTCCCAAGGGTTCCGTAGGTGCCCAGCTAAGAGCAGAGACATCATCGCTGTTCAGTCAGCCATGGTGCTGCCCTGCGTTTCCACCACTGATTCACAAGAGAGTTGATCGTGGCAGATGCCGAGGATGAAGACCCCATGCATGAGGCTCTGGGGACAGCAGGAATTTTCTGGAAGGTCAGGCAGCAGTGTCCTGCAGCTCGGCTCCACAGGGGCTGCCCAGGGAACTGGCCTGTGCCACCCACATTGCTTCCTTTGCTCTGAGTGGGGAAGGTGATGCTCTCAAGAGGAGAATGTTGGGGTTTGTACCTGCTGAACGGGAGAAACAAAGCAAACTCTTTTTTATGCCTTTGTCCAGAACCACCGTTTCCCCTTGCCTATTTAAACTGAGCCAGTCGTCATCATCTTCTGGCCTGTTTTGCCCTAAGAGAGCTGTTTTGTGTGAAACCACCATCGTTCATTCCTGGCGATGTTGCCTGCGCACCCACCCATCCCATTTATCCCACCCTGAGACTGGCAGGCGCTGCTCACTCCAAGCATCCTGCTGGCTCCAGAAGCAAAGGATGAGGTGCAAGAATCCATTCCAGGCGGACACCATGGTGTCACTTCACTTCTGCAGGTGTGAGTGGCATCACCTGGATGCCCTCCACGAGCTCTGCATTCTCCCTTCCAACTCAGTATTGTATTTTACATAAAGCCCAGCATTTTAGCCAGGCTTTCCTCCTGTTGATTTCTGTTTGCAAATTTTGATGGGAAGGAACCACTGCATTCCAAGATGGAGGTTAATAGAAAAACAGATGGCTGAAACAGATTCCTTTTTTTTTTCTTTTTTTTAAAGCTTTGCTTTTTTGAACAGCTCGAGCATTTCAGCAGTTCCTAATGAGGAATCTGAAATTGGACAGGGCCGGAAGGAAGCGAGGGCGTAACCTGTAGGACACACAGGCATCTTACAGTGTCCTTTTGAAAACATTCCCAGATTTGATTGAGGTATAAAGTTGTTTGCCCAGCCAAAGTAGAAGTCACTAAATGTTTAAACCATTATATGCCAAACATCCAAATCCATGGCAGAATGTGCTTCCAGGCGCTGAGGAGCTTCCCGCACAGTTTCCAAACAGCTCTACTGGGTCACAGCCCTGCTGCCAGCTCATGATTTTATCATATGTCTCATGATATGTGATATTTTACTTAAACTTCTGCACTTCATGAGAATCTCAGCTTTTCTTTAACCCCTCCTCTCCCTTCTTTTTTCCTCCTCCTCCACCCATTTTGGCCTGAGAAAGAAAAAAGAGAATGCTGTCCCACATATTTGCTGGAAAATATGAATGTTAAGGACTGGAGGAAAAAAAAACAACCAGCAGTCATATTTTTTGGACTTCAACGTCAGGATTCTTAAGGCAGTTTCCTGATTGGAAAAGAGGAGAGTATGATTAATGGGTTTGGAGTGCCAGAGTTTGGCAATTGTGGCCCAGGACATGGTCAGAAAGCATCCAGCGCCTGCTCCTCTTCATACCCGCAGGCAAGAGGGAAGGAGCGGGAAGGGGGAGCCATGAACACTTGAGCGGAGTGATGGCCAAGAAGAGATGGTGCTGTCGAAAGCCACATCTCTGGGTCTCTGTTTGCCTTCACCCTGGTTGCCACAAAAACAGGATGGGCACGGCCATAAATTTGAGGATGCCGGGAGCAGTTGTTCCCTTTCCAGGCTCTGGAGCGGGGAATACCCTCCTGACTAGCAGTTCATGCCTCCCCGCCCCCCCAAAGGCATGTCTGTGCAGCTCAGGGTTTGGAGATACCTGGAGCACATCTCCCCCGATACTGGAAGCTCTGCAGCCGCGGTGTGGTGTCCCTATTGGGGAGTTTCTGTTTTTGAGAGATTTCAAGATTTGCCTTTTCAAAGGCTCAGCAGAGGCAGGTCAGGGCAGATTTTCAGAGAAGTGTGTGCCCTGTGCTGAACCCTTCGAAGAATCTGGGTCCTGCACATCCCTCCAGAAGAGCCAAGCCTTTGAAATCCCAGGGAGCCTGCTGGTGGGAGCAGGCTGTGGAGGCCGGCTGGCCCCACGCTGCCGGTGTGTCCAGGGGCCGGGATCGAGGGTGGAACCAGAGATCTCACCTGGGCAGCAAGGCCTTCCTGGAGCACTTCTGAAGAACCCCCCGGAGCTACAGTTGCAGCAGAATTGAGCTGTTTGCCTCCTTTGATTTTAGCTTCAAAGGAGAGCTGGCAAATAATGGATGTACAGTTCAGTGGCTGACTCAAAAATTGGGGTTAGGAGGCTGGCAAAGAGAGTGTGGGGAAATCTGGCTGCAGTTAAAATGTATCTGAAACTTCTTAGGGAAGCAGAAGCCCAAAGTTTCATTTTTGGTCAGCCTGAAGTACTTGCCTTCAATCTGAACTGAAGTATCTCAATTTTGGTGTCAACTCTTTTTAACTCCTTTAAAAAAGAAGTCTCTGATGATGGTTTCAACTTGAAAAACTAACAGCTTTATTTGGCAAATCTCACAGGGAACTACGTTGACATTTGGAGAGATACTGCACCTTTTTCCACTCAGACCCGCTTGGCTTGACTTGAACCAGTTTTCCAAATAGGTTTTGGTCCTTCTGAAACCGAGGCTTTGCTGATGACATTTTTGCTCCCAGTGAAAAAAATGTCCTTCAGCTGTTTCAGAGCTTAATGCTGGTAACTGCAGCATCTTTTTACTCACTTCAGGAGCAATTAAAATGTTACCTGCAGGGTTTAAAGAGACACTTCTGACCTTACCTATGGCATTGCCTTGCAACAATTTGATACTGCTTCAGGGTCCATTCCAGACTCTGTGGGGAAAAGCTTTCTGGGAGAAGGCCTTGACCCTGGGGAAGCCACTGACCCTTTCAGCCACAGAGACAGGCCTTTGCTGACTTCCAGGTGTATTTTGAGCAGAAAGTGGCAGAGGCGGCCTGGGATAATGGCACATTTCCAGCATGTGTTTGTGCCTAGCCAGAGGATGTACATCTTTGGGTTTTCCTAACAGGTCTGCACATAGTGCTCAATAAGTCATTGTGGAGTGTTTTGGGCTTCTTTGTGAGAGTGAAAAAGGATTTTTAACTGGGGGAGTAGACAGTTAGAACTGCCAGCAGGATTTGAAATGATAATACCTATTGACAGAGTATTCTTTATCCCTCTTAGGAGATCTCCAGCCACCAGTCAGCCACCTGTGTCCAGGGTTAACCTGCAAGGTAGGTGTGGGACTTCGGGAATCACCTGCAAATCACCTGCCAAAGGCAGACTACACTTATTGCACAGTTTTACTCCCAGCTGCTTCTCTGCCCCCTCCCCTGGTGCAATTCTGGGCTCACGGAGCTTCTTCTGGGTTAATCCTGCAAAACCAATATGAGAGACCCATCAGGTTCAAAATAATGTTAGTTTAATCGTTTGGTTTGGGGTTATCCTTGTATGTTAGCTTAGGAGATGAACATGATTTTGGTTTGATAGTCATGGCCACAGTCACTGCTGTTCTTCTGAGTCCCTGTGTGCACAGGCCTGGACAAGCCCCAGCCTACAAGCCTTGAACAGGCTCAGACACAGCTGGTTTTTGTGATTTTGGGTTTTTTTATCCTCTTTATTTCAGTTTGTTTCCATGTGATCTGTGTAAAAATGGCAATCCCCAAAAACCTTTCTGAGGGGAAACTTCCTCTGCTGCCTCCTGGATGACCATGGGACCCCTGAGAGGGCTCAGCACCAAGGCAGGGTGGGGTGGGCAGCGGTGTGAGGGCTGCTCAGGCAGGGTGAAGTACTGAGGATGAGGAGCAGAAGCAGCTGCTGATGACTTAGGACAGGCTTCTTTATTTCAACACCTGGTTTAGCAGTGCTTAGGGTCTGAGGGACCCCACTCAGGATTAGGGCTGGCCCTTCTTGCGCTAATTCAAAGGTTGCTCCCACAAAGAAGGAGATAAGATTTGGACTAGTGCCCATCTGTAAGGTTTAATCTCAGCCTTTCCAATAATTACGTGCTTGGAGGGACTAATAAACCTTAATTTTTACGGCATGTGAAGCCTGGATAACTATCATTTCCTTTCATGCTGTGTATTATTTATTCTCAGGGGACATGTAGAGTACTGGAGACTTCCAGGTTAGGTTCCTCCAAACTTGTTTATGGGATGTGGAAACCTCTGATGCAGAAACAGAACTGGACAACACGATCTTAAACTTCTCTTTCACTCTGTGTCTGTGAACTGTGTGGAGACAGAACTAGCAGGAATGCAATTCGTCACCTTATTTAAAGTTGGTTTTAGCAAGACTTTCATTTTGTGCACATGTGAAAAAAAATAATGGAAAATTTTATAAGCTTTCCACAGCTCTGTTTATATAAGTTAGAGAATATAATAAAAAGGAGAGAATGCCCTTCCAGGAATTTTTAGGTTAATTTTCTTAGCACTTTCTGTGGAAAAAAAACTACTTTCAAATTTTTTCAAATTCCCACTTTTGGGACATTTTTCTACAGTATTTCCAACGTGAGTATGATAATTGTTACTTCTTAGCTAACCCAAGCTTCTAATACTGAGAACACATGACAGTTCCTTTGGGACTGGAAGGTTTGATACACATAATTTTAGAGCAAGTTTTCTTTACCCTGCAAAGGCTGGATTCCTGGGCCCTCAAGTAAATGGGTTCTTAACCATCAATCTTAACTGCTTTTATATTAAGTCTTGCCATGAAAGAAAAAAAAAGGTCAGTTGTATCATTACAAACTAATAAATTGTGACACTTTGTAGATAGGAAAAAGAAACATTTTTGAGATTGATGGGAAATTGTGTTATTTCCTACATGAAAGCAGTCAATATTGACATTATTAGCCATCATAACACTTTGCTTTCTAAGGAAGTTTCCATTTAAATGCAGCAAGAACAGAGATTTTTAGAGATTTTTTTTTTTTCACTGTTTTCAGCTTTTTTTTCCCTTGATGGCTTCTGATTTGGAAATTATGAACGGAAGGAGAGATTTTCCTATCTGAACACTTCCATTCAGTGCCAATGGCTCCTGTGGCTGAAAGGATGCAGAGTTTTTCCTGAAAGTTTTGCAGAAGGAAGCAGTCGTGTTTTGATTGGGACTAGGCTGAGTTACATCCCACTAGATAAAAGAATGTGTTTTGGAAAGAAATGGGTTTATATTCTCCGGGTCGGTTAGTCGGCAAAGCTTGGAATTTTATTTTAGCTCTCCCATGTCCCACATTGATTCGTGGATTTACCACAATGCATTGACATCACCATGAGCACCTCGTATATGTCTCCTTTTATTTGTCATTAGTGGAGTGATTTATATCCTGTTCTGAGAAGTGCAGAACTGAGAGTTTAAAGCAAACGAGCCTGCATTAATAAAATTACCCTGGAGGGAGACAAATTACATCCAGCATTTGCACTGCAAGGAATACATGCCAGCTGTTTACTCCCTCTGGAATATGTCAGGATTTGTCCGTTGTTTCAAATCGAGAGCAGCCAAATATGTTGCTGGTGTTGCATCACTGAGGACCCAGGCCCGTGGTGAGATAAATGAGCTGTGGAGAAATGAAGAAATTCTTTTTCTTTTTTGCTTTCATTTTCTTGAAAGTGCGAAAACTTCTGGCCAGGTTTTTCATGGGACCAAGTGCTTTGAAATCCACTACTGGTGTCACTGTGAATTTCAGCACTTTCTTAACCTTGTAACCACAGCCAGAGAAGGAAGAGGAATATGTATTGAACATCCTGTGTTTTGTCCTTGGTATCAGCTGAAGTAAATCTGGCAGATTTTTCCTGTTATTTTGTTATAAGTGCGGATCACAGGAACGAGCAAAATGGCTTTTATGAATTAACCAAGAATCCATAATACGGAAATATGGAACTGTAGCTAAATCCTTAATTAGCTGGTGAACTCCACACAGCAGGATAATGGGAACACTGTGGGGTGTAGCATTACTGAGTGTAGCTGTGCAGGGCCAGGGTCATAAATGGGTGCTGGGCAGCACCCCGCCTCAGGCACTACAGAAGCAATCATGCAAACACATTGTCACAGACATGGCTGGGACAATTTCTTTCTCCTATTCCCCCTTCATTTCTTTTAAATGCCATCTCTGCCACAGTTATGTTCGTTTACCTTGAGGGGAGACTTCACTGAGTTACAACTTCCTGGGGAGGGGAAGAGGAGGGGCAGGCACTGATCTCTGCTCTGTGGGGACCAGGAACAGGACCCCAGGGAATGGCCTCAAGTTGTGTCAGGGCAGGGTTAGGTTGGATCTCAGAAAAAGGTTCTTCCCTCAGAGGGGGGTTGGGCACTGAACAGGCTCCCCAGGGCAGTGGTCACAGCACCAAGGCTGCCAGAGCTCCAGGAGTGTTTGGACGATCCTCCGGGCACCTGGTGTGACTTTTGGGGATGGGTCTGTGCAGGGCTAAGGGTTGGACTCCATGATCTTTGTGGGTCCCTTCCAACTCAGCATGTTCTGTGATTTTGTGATTCTTTGCTACCTTGGGCTCAGCAAATCCATCAGCACCTTCTCTTTTTGGTTCAGCTCTCCCCTCCTCTGACATCACCAAAAGGTCTGCAGTTCTCATCCAACAGATTCAAATAATAACATCTTTTAGCAATATAGGTCTGGCCATTCCTGCTTAGTTTTGTTCTTTCCTCACATTTATTTACTTCACTGACCCGTCTTCCCTCTGAATTAAATAATCTTTCACTGGCTGTCACCTTCAGTCTAAGCCTCCCATTCTTCCAGCCTTTTTGGTACAAACTTTTCCCCTCTGTTTTGTTCCCTTTGTGTTATTCCCAGGACTTTTTCATATTTTGCCATGTTCTTTCTCTCAGCTCAGCACAGGATCAGTGCTGTTTGCTTGGCTTGACAGTGGTTGTGTAGCTGGTTTTCACCTGGGCTAGTACAGGCTCCTCATGCTATCACCTTACCTGGGCCACTGAGGTACCTGAGCCCCTCCCTCCCTGTCACAGAGGTTATGGAAAAAGCACTGTCCTAGTCATGATATAGCCAGGACTGAGAAACCTCTTGTATGACCAGGGACACAGGGGGAGAGGTGGCACATATGTGAGGGGTGGCAGAGACTCTTCTCAGCAGCAGGCAGTGCCCCTTGGACACTCTCAGCACTGCGTAATTATAGTCTGTCCTCACAATTAATTATATACCCAGCAATATAATAAACCCTGCACCCCCTGTGCAGCCCGAGGCTTGGGGGGTGTAGCATTTTTGGGATATGTCACACATGGGCTTTCCAGGGCTCACAGGATTAAAGCTTTGTTAAAATTCCTCTCTGGGGATGGGAGTAGAGGATTGGTGTTTTTCTTGCTTGTGCCTTAGCCTCTGCTTTCCTGTACATCTGCACGTTTGTCTGCACTTCTCACATGCCTTTACACGACCTCAAAACTCGTAGTCTTTCATTTTTCCTGTGGGTGTAAGATGTACACAGACTCGTGCACGAACATTTGTATAAAGCATAAACAAAGACTGGATAATGCTGGTGCTTGTGCTAATGAGAGCCCCAACTTTTTGTAGGAGTTAACAAGCCCCATGCATCAAAGTCAGCTCTGGGTTACAAATATCTATAAATCCTAAGCTAATTAGTATGGAGCTGGTGCTCTTGCACCATCCTCCCTGCGCTTGGCGTGCAGGGAATGCTCTGGGCACACACGAAATAGAGGATTCATTTTGAAATTCTGTTGCTCTGCTGTGAGTTTGGCTGAAGATTTGACCTTTTGATTTTGAGAGCGATTGTAAAAGTCAAGTAGATGTGGTGCTTTGCGCTTTTACAAGAGCGCAGAGGAACCACGTGTTACCAGGCAGCTGAGCTAAAGAGTAACTGGTTGTGTGCACAACAAATTCGGTGGTGCGATAGCCCTCCCATAAATACTATCACCCACAAATATTATTTTTAAAGGATGCAGTGCTAGGATGATGCAGATTATTCACAAACTAAACAAAACTGTGAAAGAAATCAGATAATCAGCTTAATGACGTGACTGGGTGAAATGAGGGCTGTTGAGTGATGAAGTGATTCTTGCTGCTTGGGAGATTAAAAGTGCATTTCCAAGTGAACTTTAGAAGTTACCTGCAGGAGAAGCAAGTGGAGCTGAGCCGGCGGGGGGGAGTCCTGAGGCCCTTCCCGGCTCTCTGGGGGGAGTTCATTCCTGCCGAGAGTCCGTTTCGCGTGTTGCGCCTGCCTGCGAACACACACCCCCTGAAAGTTGGACTCATGCATCTTAGTAAGTATTTCAGTTATGCTATTGACGTCAATGCAGTCATTAAATAGATTGCCGGCCCTCCCATCAGCAAACCTGTGCCAAAGACCTAGAGGCAGACACATTTTAAAAGAGGAACATCAGGTTTTCTTTTAGCGTTAGAGAGAATAAGAGAAGTTTCTTCTGAAGTCACTGCACTTTGCAATAAGGGTGGGTTTTTTCTTAATTTTCTAAGGTTCATTTTCTGCGAAGATAATTGCTGTGTTTTATTGAACGCACATTTGGTACGTTACTGTGCACATAAACAGCTCCAAATGAGACTAAAGAGTAATTTTTGTGATCAGCTCTGGCTGAAAAATGACACTGGTTTTAGGTCTCCCAGCTAGATTTATTTGTGTATTGAGTGACAGAAGATGTTCAGGCAAACCTGCTTAGCCTTTGACTCCCGAAATTCTGCAAGGATTGATTTCATGACATCTATATAAGAAAATAGCCTTCATTTCTCCTCGGCAGGCTCTGAAGACATACAAGCTAATCATGACTCCATAGCAACGGATAAAAACTGTTTTCCCCTCCACCCCACCTGTGAATGTCACATGAAGATGCTACACGTGCTGCTGCCATCAAGAGCCTGTCACTCTCCGGGGCCCAGCTGCCATCTGTGGCGGGGCCAGCGGGTGCCAGCGGGACTCCCTCTGTGTGCTCCCGCTGTCCTGCTGTATTCCTGGGGCGGATCGGGCTCTCCTGGGCTGACCAGGACAGCCATTCATCCCCCATGGGAGATACCTACCTCCCAGAGGCGCCAGCCTGCCCAGTGCTGGAGGCAGCTCTGAGCTGTGCAGTTCCCCTTTCCCGGTGTCAGGAATGGCTCTGGACAGAGGTTCCAAAGGGGCTGTGAGCTGAGAACCTGAGGACACACATAGATGGCCTCCTCACTCAGGTGGAGGGAGCACCTTTCCTTTGACAAGAGGAGCAGGTATGTTGTAAGAGCAGCAGCAACATGTTTTCAAAGAATAGCCAAGGAGCCAAACCTCTGGGATTTTTGTTTAGGTTGTCACTTCACTGATGATCCCACAGGATAAAGCCATAAAAACAGTCATCAGTTATTAACAGGGCTCTGTCTGATGGATGGGTTCCTTTGGAATGACCCAGGCAGCTGTGGACCCAAGGTGGCAATGAAGAGACCTTCGGATTGGCACCCTCCCGTTGTGTCCCCAGATCCACTCTGCTCTTTAACACAGGTCAGGCCCTGGCAGCTCTGTGTTGCTTTGCTCACTCCCATCCCGTTGGATTGCATCAGGCCTTTGTGGAGACAATGAGGCTTTGCCATTGCTAATATCAGAGTTGATACAATCTGTGTTTCCTTTGTTTTCTGCACAGAATGAGAACAGTTGCTGTGGGTGAGATTTTGACAGCGCAGTCTTCAGCGCCTTGAATCAGTTCCATATGAGAATGAGAAATGTGTACTCGATCGGAGCGAAAAAACAACCCAAAGCAAACAAAACCACCCAAACCAAACTTCTGGCAGGCAGAATTAGTTTTTTAGGTTGCGGGGCACAGTCTGTGAATGCCTTAGTGATGAACAGGGTTCTTCATTGTCCCACCGCTTTTAGCCCCTTCAACTTCCATGTCATCAGCACTTTCCAGCCAGTGGGAGCTGAAACAGACTCCCAAAAGCACCCACCGGCTCGTCCCCACAGCAGCTATATATGTTTCTCCTTCCTCCCCCGAGGTTGAGCTCAGTGCAGCAGCACTGTGTCCTGGACGCAGCTGGCCATGGGATTGTGAGGGACTGTATCCACATATCCGTGCGGAGACATTCCCAAGGTAATGCACCGCACAAGTCCCAGAGCCATCAGCCTGTCCTCGGGTAGTCCCAATATCCAAAACTTTGTCCTCCTGCAGGATCTGATTTCAAGTGTAAGTTGCTTTCTTGTTGTGTTTTAAAAAATATTCATAAGGTTGTGTTTTGGTTCTCAGCAGCCAAATCATTTTGTTTGTAAGTGGGCAGAAATTCCCAAATACTTTTTTTGTATTTATTAGTCTTGGTGGGAGCAGGGTTTGGTCCTAATTTGGAGGGTCATACATAGAGGGCAAAGCACTGACCCTGAAGGACAGAACTGGAACACTCTGCTCTCTGTAGGGACATTTGGCCCACCAGACTTAACTCTACAGTTATAAGATAACAATTATAAAGATTAAAACTTTAAGAGCTTTCAAAATCAAAATATAATTTGCTAAAACTAAAAGAGGCGCTCATGCACTTTTTCCTCTATATCCCTATGGAATTGCATCCATCCTGATGTGGTTCAGACTTACCAATTGCCAAACAGTGATACTGAACAGTGAAATACTGATTGTTTCAGTGTTCAAATCACCCAGAAATGCTCTGGTTTTAATATCATTATCTTTTCATCTCCTGATTAGCTAAAAATGATTTCCGTAGTCAAGCATGGTGCTAATTAATGCAACTGTCAGGTCATTGTGCAACTGGTGAAGCATGTTGCACTAAGAGTTAACAAAACATTTTATTGTAATATTGTTTTCTCTAAGAAGTGGCTGTAAATGACAGCCTTAAGGATGGTATAATTGCAATACTTTTTTGGCAGAAGGGAGAGACAACTGTTAATTATTGATGGTTATTAATCAGACATACCGGTTTATTCGAAGTTCATTCAGTTCACTGGAAATACATATGATTATAAAGATGTAAATTTTTTAAGAAGTGGGCATTAAAAATCAGCCAAATATGCCTGTCCCTCTGGGATATATTTTCACATCTAAAGGTATCATTGATTGGCTTTGGTGTGCATTTAAGGCACTTAATCATTTTAGGAATTCAGAATTTAAAAACAAAAGGGAAAAACCTCCAAAATCTCGCAGGATGTTAATTTGACAATTAATGTCTTTTGATTTTATATTCAGTTCTGTGCCTGAATGTGGCCTGTGGAAGGCCAGTGACAAACATCAGTCAGGAGCAAGATCAGACCCCAGGTCAGACACTAGGTTCTGTTGAACCAGGATCAGCGGCCATTATTCAGTACTAAGGAACTAAACAGTTAAATTTCATTTTGAAAGAACTATGCATTTTAATGTAGATATTCTAGTATAAATATCCTGCTGTCATAAATATACCTTTCCAAGAGGAAATTAATCATCTCTGCATACTAAACTCATGTACCACACTTTCACTCTCTTCAAAAGCTTTCTTAATAGACTTTTTTTGCCTCGTACCTGAAAGACTTCAGGTTCCAGGTGATCGGAGCAAGGCTTTAAATCCAGCTTGCCAGGTCCCTTGGAGCATATTCCACACACCCCAGTGCTTTCATTTAAAGTGAGTTGGATCCAGTTAGACCTTTCATGCCACAAGCATGTGTTAGGCTTAGCACTTAATACCAAAATTGCTCTAAAATGTCACATTTTACAAGCAATGTATTTTACTTTAAATATTGGGTTGACAAAAGCAGGAGGTGTGTAGAGCAATCACTGTGTTGTCTGAAAAACCGGTGTTTTCTGAGAAGTGGAAAAGCCATCCTGTCTTCCTGCTCCCCTTCCCTCCCTCCCTGCCTCCTTCCCTCTCTGAGTTTCAGAGAATTGACTGAAATTGTGGCCCTGCTGTTACTGACTCAAGTACGGGACGTTTGGATGCACACTGGGACAGCCTGGCAGGATGTGGGATACGTGTCTGCTCTGTGGGGACTGTCACCCACTGCACTGAGCACAGCATGGGGCCAGTCCTGCCAGCAAAAATTCCAAGAAGTTAACATACACAAGTGCAGGATTTGCTGGAAATCAACCTTGCTGGCATCTGACAGCTGTGAAATGTTTTCCTCCCTTTCTTCCCAAAGATATTCTTGAAGAAGAGAAATCCAGATACAAGTTTCCAGTGTAACTGGAGTGTTTTCTGCTTTAGCAGTAATACTTTATGGGATGTGGTCTCCGTCCAGCTCCTAGTCAAATACGTGTGCTGGGCCTTCATCTGAATTCCAGTTCTTTGGGCAGGGTATTTCCCGAAATTCCTGTTACTGAAATGTCACGAACTGTTTGCAGCTTCCTGGGTTTCACTGTATTGCATGAAACTTTGAAATATTTCCACCCCCTTCCAGTGGGAACGTACTGTCCAGGTAAAAGCCAAGGAGCTGTAACTCACACTCTATAGATCAGGAAGAAGAAAGTGGAACCCAAGCAGAGATGCTGCTCACACCACATTTTTCAGCAGCAGCTGCTCCCTCCGAGCCACCCTTTGTAACACTTCCAAATGTGGTCAGCTCGGCTCACTGATAGAATGGCTTTTAGAGCATGTTGCCTCAAGTGGCAAGTCGTGTGCTGCCTGAAATCAGATATTTCACAGAAATTGTCTGAATTGCATTGAATTGACTGCACATAATGATGACGGTGTGAATGACAGTGCAGAGACCTTGGCCAAGGCTAACAAAAGTTGCCTCTGTTGTGCTGCTAAATGTAAGAAATTCTGAAAGGTGCCACAAAGCATAAAACTTGGAGCAGAAAAAGCAACCCTTGGAATAACCCACAGTGGGCCAACCCATAGCTGACCTTCAGTGGAGAACATTTCCATTTCCATGTCATTTAATCTGATATTTGAACTGAGATTGTTAATAAGGGGTGCTTTTAATGCTGACATTTTGATTTCCTTGAATGCGGATTGAGGTGCTTAAATAAATTTGTATTTTGAGGGCTTTAATTAGATGTATTTTGAGAGTGAAAGGCTGTTCTTACCTCTGCTGACTGTAACCATTTCAGGAGTGATTACACTTCCAAGTCTGCCTGTCATTGCTGGGGTCAAGTTTAGCCCCATCTGCCCCTTCAAGACACCTCTCCAGTATGAACAGCCTGATTCAGGACTGAGAGCCCAGTTTTAAGGAAAGTACAGGTAGTCATACATGGCTCAAACCTTGAGCTTTAATCACCTTTTGGCTAAAATGATTCAGATATAAAAAGAACCCCACAAATCCATTATTCTCTGGTGTTCTGTGTTATCAATTTCTCGTTATGGATAACCAGGAAATTAATCTGATGTTGTCCCTCTGGCAATATTGAGGAAATTATGGTCCAGTTCTGCCCCATGTCCCAAAAACACCTTTTAAAAAGCTGGTGAGCAGGGTGTGATGGCCTCAGCTTGCAGGTGACACAGAGGCGCAGTGGAGATCAGCACGTGGAAGGATTAATATGGAATATTAAAAGCTGTCAAAACAAATGATGCTGGTTTGTAGGATCCTGACATCTCCCTCTTCCTCCCCACCCTGTTCCTCGTGGGACTCACTGTGTGATTTTAAACAGATTATTCTAAAAGGCTGTACGTGCACTTTGGTAAACATAAAGCACAGTGAGTCACAGCACGAACAGCTGAAGTTGTGCTAAGGGAGATTAATACATATGATTAGCACAGGGGATGTTTTAGCTCTGCTGTCAGCTACTGCAGGCCTTAGGAGTTGGAGTTCTGTGACTCGAGGCTCACTCTTGAGTGCCCAGAGTTACAGCATGTGGACGTACACAAAGTGAATCCACGTGTCTTGGGGTGCTACCACAGAGCTCTCTGGTCACTGGCTGCACATGTGAAATGTTCTGCATTTTCAAAAGAGGATCGTGAATTAAGAAACAGCTTTTTTAATTGCCTGTGCTCTGAGACAATTCAAGCTCTTTCTGCTGGTTCTGCTCTCTGATCCGCAGTGAGCAACACTGACTTCCCACAGTGTCCTGCAGTGCAATCGCAGATCAGTCGATAGGGCTTACTCACAGTATCACTGCACAACCAAATATGTCAAAACAGGCCATTTTTTGCAACATGCTGCATTCTTGAGTGACTCTGCTCAGTGCAAATATCTCTGGGTTTCAGCTGTGGGATGACAGTCCCAGTCATTTCTTTGAGAGGCAAAATGAGGGCAGAAAGTTCAAATGAGGTAAATTGGTGAGGTTGACATTTACCCCTTGGGTACGTAAAATATCTATTGTAGGAAAACAGATTAAAATTCCAAACTAAATCAGTTTTTTAAGCTTCCATCCTAAAGGATAATGCTTTTGAGTAATTACATTTAGCCATGAAAAAAACACCATTTAATTATATTTTATAATTAATATAATTTAAATGGCTGGCATGGTGGCTCAAAACATAAGGGATGACTCTATGTCCTGTCTTTCCACGTCTGCAGACACAAAGGGTGATATGTGTCTTAAAGAATTCCTATGGATTCTGATTGGGATGCTTCCAGGAACCACATTCTTAACCTTCGTTTGTAAGAACTTCAAGAAATTAAATTGAGAGGAAATGTAGGACAATTTTCTGTTAAGTTGTGACCTTTTAACCTTCCCAGGAGCCAAGGAAGCTGATTTAAACAGGTCTAACATTTTACCTGTGTCCTGTTCTACATGGCTGTGGTGATGTGGGTGGCCTCGTTCTGACCCTTGTTTAACATTTCTGAATAATTTTCCTCATGAAGACCTAAGGATTGTTAATAAACTTTGTCTTTACATCTAATGCCAGTGGCCAAGTGAAGCTTTTCAAGTAGATCGGCATCGTGCTTTGAACTTCCAGGATTCATCCCTGAGGTTCCTCTTCCATTTCCTACTCCAATATTTGTTTCACCACAAGGGACTTTCACTCTTGACAGGCTATTTACACCGTAAGTTTTACTATCTCCAAGTTAACCCGGTTCAAACCTGATTTAATGGCTCCAGATAGGCATGTGGATGAAAGTAACACCTGGATTCCGGGGCAGATCCAAGCACAGACCTTCTTGCTTGTGGTTTGCAAAGCTCTTGTGAAGCAGTGAGACAGAGTACGGTTAGTGCTTTGCACTTTTCATGCTTTGGGGTTGTTTTTTCCTCTTGTTGAATTAAAATCGTTGCTGTGGTCTGTCTGGGGAGTTCCTCCCGTGTCGCAGGCCTGTTGTGAAAGTCAGCTCACGGTTTCGGAAGGAGGAGTTTTCGGTGCAGCAGCAGAGGTGCAGGCACGTGGTTCTGCACAGAGATGTGCACAGAGGGAGCTCGGCATGGGCACTGAGTGGCTCTGGGGGCTGACGAGGGCAGAGCCCCTGTGCTGGCATCACAGCCTGGCACCAGTAGCGCTGTGCGGGAGTGAGTCCTTGGATGGGCTCTGGGTGAGCCAGCTCCAGAACCGGAAGCTGTCTAGCCACAACAGCACAGGATGGTGCCCCACCTAATTAAGTCTGTTGAAAGGCAGGGCTAATTAGCTTAGGTGGAGTGCCTTGTTAGCACAAGGATGTTGCTTCCAGGATCCAAGTTGGTTTCCCTGCACGTGGAAGCTCCCCAGCCCTCTCGGAGCCAGGCCACATATGTGGAGGGAGATAATGCCCGGCGTGGCACAGGTAAATCCTAGGTGGATAGCTGGGTCATTTCGTAATCATATCCTGGGTTTTCTGTGTCTTTCTCACACTCGTGCATTCACATGTGCTCGGGAAGAAAACACTGCTACTCACACGATAAAATGTTCTTGCTGTGACCCAGCCTGGCCTTGTTTAGCTAAAGAAACAAAAACACAGTCCAGGCACCCTGTGATTTGCAGGAAATTGGGATTGGGATTTACAATCCTTAGGCTCAGCTCTTGCTTCCTTCTGCAGCCCATCCAAGTCAATGGGCATCAGCATCCCAGCTCTCTGGGCTGTTTTCACTGCACTTTGAGGACCATGTTGAGTAAAGGTGTGATGGGGATTCACTTAATTTAAAAATTCACCATGACCTTGGAAATTGTGATCTGTCTTCAGAAATTTGTTCAAAGCATGTGTTTATTTCCTCACAAAACATCATCTGGCAAATCATTTTCAGTGTTCTCCTAGCAGATCTCTCATTTGCGTGCACTGTCCATCTTCTACACTCTTTGTCAGACCCTTAGTAGGAGAGGAAGTCTCTTGCATTGTATTTTCCCTCCTGTCTCGTGATTAAAGCAAGAATCCTACAGGACAACAAGGAATCAAGCCTGGTCAGTAAACCAATAATGTGCCAAACCTTATGTTTGCTCCCTGAGATAACGTTGGAACTGAGGAATCTTTCCCATTCATTTGACAGGCCAAGATTAGATTCTGCCCTTCTTGCCATTTCTGTTTCTCCCTGTCTGTGGACCGAGGAATTCCTACTATGCAGGCAAATCCCGTTCCCAGATTCCCCCGTGATATCGCTGCTAAGTGACATCTGACAGGATGCTTCCTGCATTTTGTTACTTCCATTTGGCACCATAAAAGCACTGTCACTTACCCTTCTGATTTGTGGCAGCTCTGCTGCATTGTTCCCTGCACGTGGCTGCCTGCCGTGGGGGGAAGCACACTGGGAAGCACTGGGAAAGGGGGACTGCCTTGGGGTAAAACACTCCATCCCACCCATTGGAGAAATATCTCCAATCTAAATCCTTCCTCAGAACTTCTCCAGTTTTCCTCCTCATTAGCATTTCAGATTAAACCTTTAGGCTTATCTCCAGATCAGAAATTACCTCTCTGGGAAGCTTCATAAGCTTCTATCAGCCACCTTAAGGTGTTCTTAGTGTTTACACCTCATTTTTGCACTTCATTGTCATGCAAAAGGTGCAGTGTTAACTTTGCTTTGGGAATCTGCATCTTTCATCTCTGTACTGTAGAGTCTTCAAAGCTGATGTAGAATGTAATCAGACACATGAAAACTCACAAAATAGATGTAAGAGTGCTTTTTTAGTTTTTATTAGCTGACTTTTTATTAGCTAGTCCTTTCCAAGTGTTTCTGATGCTCTATCTTTGTTGAAGAGCTATATTAATATTATTTATTCTGTGGGAATGAAGATTCATGCTGAAACATCATCTGTGCTCCGCTGCAATGCCCACTGAAGCTCTCATCCGAGCAACATTTGGGAAATCCAGTTCTTTGCAAGGCAACACTTGAGTAGCATCATCTCCCTGTTTTCTTTGCTCTTTTTCAGTCTGTTTTTCCGATGTCTGTGGGGGTAGTGCTTAGCAGGGGTTATCCCAGGTGGGCATCTGGCTGTTGGTTGCCTCTGCCGTGTCATCCTCCTCTCCTAGAAGGAACATCCCATGTCACTATCCTCTAATAGAAGGAGCTATGCTGTTGGCACTCCTTGTGCCAGGGAACACTGACCACTGGCTGCCCTTGGAGGCCTGACTGTGCTGGGAAGTGCTGCTTGTGGGCAGCCGCAGCCATTTCCACAAAGCCTGGCAAAACTGAGCGCCTTGTCCAGCTCTGGTGATAATCATCCACAATCACCCTGCCCTGTACTAATTGCTGAGCAATTGCCTGGTTCCTGCTAACAGTCAGTGGGCTGCTCAGTGAGTTGCCAGCCCGTGGCAGTCCCTGGTGACCTGATTCTCATGACCTGGGTGGTGATCCACCCCAGCCGGTGCTGGTGGGTACAATCAGGACTTCTGCAGGTTTGTCCAGTTCTGCCTTAACTGGCTTCATCAGGGCTTGGCTCTGGCTCCAGGCTGACCTCTTGGTATGAGCTTCCTTGAAATGCTTCATTTTTGCTTTAAAACAGTGGCTGGGCCCCCGTGACTGATCTGCTGCCGCTCACCTTGGGGTACTTTACAGGAACTGGGATCAAAGCAAACTGGGAGGGGACAGACTGGCCAGCACCAGGGCTCTGCCCAAACTCCTCTGTTTGCTGCTGAGGGCTTCCATTACTGCTTGGTCTCAAGACTCTGTCATTGTCATAAGATTAATTTCACCCTACTTCAGCCACCTAAAAATTATAGACCGATCTTAAGTGATGGCTGCTTTTTGAAGAAAACAAATTGTGAGCTTGGGAGCAAACTATCCTGTTGTGCAGGAAGATCAGGAATTTCAGCAGAAGCCAACTTGGTGAAGTGAGGAGCTTCTTAGCGAGTCGAAGTGCAAAAAAGAGCAGACAGAGTGAGAAGAATTGGAAGCAAGGGAGGCGTGGGAAAGTGTTTGGGCATGTGGGGTGAGCTAGACTGACCAAAGGCTGATGGAGCTGTGACTAGTGAGGGGACTCCAACATGGGTATGGAGTAGGGAAAGAAAGGTCAGAAAAAGTGCTGATCTATGAATGAAACAGCCTTGTGACAACTCATACCTGAAAGGCCGAAGTACTCGGTGTCTTTTTTGTCTCAGTCTTCAGAGTCCTCACCCAGGCCCTGGTGACCCTCCAGCCCTCTTGGGAAGGAGAGGGATGGAGGGCAATGAGGGAGCAGAGGATTAGGGGCAGCCTGAAGGAGGTGGATGTGTTCAAGTCTATAGCATTTCCAGGCTGGAAAAGCTGGGTCATGTGACTGTAAGGTCAGTGTGTGTCATTCAGAAACATTGTGGAGCTTGGGAAGATCTGTGTCAACAGGAAAAAGGTCCATCTTTGAGAAAGGCGAAGGGAATCTGGGGAACTATGGACTAGTCAGACTCTTCTCATCACTGGAGAGGTCACTGAGGGTGTCCACTGGAGTCTGTTTCCAAACACAGAGAGGACAAGAAAGTCAGACAGGAATGGTAGATGCAGATTTTCCAAGGGCAAATTGTGCTTGAAAGCTCCAACCTCCTCCCCCAAGGGCTGTAGGGATGGCTTGGCCGTGGGGACATGGAGAGCTGTGGGTGGGTGTACCTGCTGCAGTAAGCACTTTGGCACCATTTCTCTGAGCATTCCCACCTGGCAGTGAAGTGACATTGCCAGACAGACGGGCTTTGACAGGGCTGGATATCGCTGGACCACCAGGCTCCAAGGATGGTGATGAAGGCTGCGTGTCCAGTTGGTGGCTGATGACAGGGAGGGTGTGGGGTATCTAACAGTGCCCTACAGCTGCTTGAGAACTGGTGGTGCTGATGATTAGCTGGGGATCGTCCTGCAGTGGGTGGTAGAACAGGTGACCTCCGGAGGTCCCTACCAGCCAGTTCCTGTGACTAGGGTAGAGAGGTGCCTTCTGCAGTTAGTGGAGAGTGACAGGCACCTCCGGGAGGTGATTCAGCCCGTCACAGCAGTGTGCTGAGAATAGACCAGGATCACCCCTTGGAGGTCCCAGCCACTTTCCACTGACTGTGTGGGGAGCTTAGGTGATTAACTTTGAGATGGCTAAAGATAGCTGCGATGGGCCCCCCCCACGGCAGTGACATTTCTCCCGGCTGCAATCGGGGGTGCTCAGGTTACACCGCAGCTGGCTCGGGGCTGGTTGGTGTTGACTCAGAAACATCACTGCTACTATGGCAGTGGGGTGACTCGCAGACGTCTGCTGCTCTTCACGTCGCAGCCGAGTCACGCTGCAGGCATTCCTCCCGTCACCGGCAGCCTCTGCCTCGGCGGAGGCATGAGCTGTGCCTTCTTCCTTCTTGGGACGGCGTGAAGTCCTTTGGTTTTGTGTCATTCCCTGCAGACAGGAGGTTTTCCTTTCTCCCTTTCATCCTGCTTTCCACAGTCCCTGTGCCTTCACTAGGTAAGGCATCTCTGCTTTCTCCCCACAGTCTTCCAGTTTGAACCTGGATGTGTCCTCGGTGTTCTTGGCGAGTGCTGGTTTAATCACTGCCTTGACGTCTTCAGCAGTTTTGGAGACGTTTTACCCAGCAGCCTTTCTGGGCAGCTGAAATGGTGTGTCCCAGAAAGGACCTGTCTTTAATTAGGGAACTTAGAATGTTGGGCTCCTCAGCGGTGCAACACAAGAGGTTATTTCTCCTGCTCCTTGTTTTGAAAATAAAAGCAGAAATGAAAAATGCCCCCCAAATCTTGGCCGTATTTTGCCAAAGGCTGTAGCGCCTGTCAAACACTCTCATCACCAATTTCGGTCTCACGCATTCCTGGCAGCACCATCTCACTCATTTCCTGGCATTTTTCGCAATTAGCAGTAGAAAGCTTTCACTTAATTTTTTTGTCTCTATCTTTCTCTGTCATCTCTGAATGCAGCTTGAATACAGGCTCCATTGTTTCCACTGCTTTTGAGCCCCTGTTAGGATTTTGTCCGTGTTCCCCCACAGCTGGATCTTCTCCAGTGCCACCTCCTCAGTGTACCTCTACCAGTGGCTTTGCCAGTTAATCCTGTCACCTCCCTCCACAGGGATTTCATTCGCAGGCCTTTCTGACCACATCTCATATATCAGCCCTGGGTTACAAGAAAACCCTACGTTTCCAAAGTATTTTTTTGTTCAAAGTGTTACTTTGAGCCAGCTCCTTGTTCATTTGCATTCAGTGCCCGTTCCCATTCCGGCTGCAGCCAGCCCATCTCCCGCCGCGCTCTGGCTCCCGCCGGCCCCACTCCACAGCTCTCCCGGTGCCCACTTGCTGGGCACCCAGCAAGAACCCTTTGCTCTTACTCCCACCTCCCCTGCAGGCTAGATGAAGGCTGCAGGTGTGAGAAATGTGAGAGGGGGCAGCTAGAGTTACTGATCGGACCAGAGTCCCAAAAATACGATGGGGCAAGGGGAGAAGGGCAGGCTCGTCCATTTGTTCGGGAATTGCTCAAGAACAGACTGGCTCCACCTGTTCCGCGGGTGCCGGGGCTTTGTGCCTTTCTTAGCACATCTGCACTTATCTTTGCAAAAGATATAATTAGTTTCATTGCACACAATGAAGTGGTGGGGAGGAGGGGAAGTGCATCTAAATGCTCTGGTGTTCCCATGATTTTAGATTACTCCTAATTCCAGCCCTGCGGTCCAGCGGACTGAGAGTGCGCAAGTGTCCATAGACCTACAAGAGGGAACATGTTCGGGCTCTGGCAGCGTTGCTGGCATGTGTGGCATTGGGTGGTTCTGCCGGATACATCTTGCTTTCAAATAACACCTTCTTTTAGGTGCATGTGTAGCTTTTGTGCTTGAAAAAGAAACTGGAAATCTGTTCCATTGACTCCCTGAATATTGGAGGATGCACAGGAGATCTGTGAAAGAACTCTGTAATTACAGGGTACAGGGTTTTTTCAGTGCTTGCAGTTTGTAAGCTGGTACTATTAGACTTAGACTTTTTCATTACAGATTTTAAGTGAATCCTGGCAGTTGTGCTCTGTGCCTTTGATTTTGTTTCCTGTGCATTTTCAAACCCATCTATAGAAGAATTTTCTCAGATCTCTTTGCTGGATCTGTTAGAACAATAGTTTAACTCAAGGAAATAGCTCTCTGCTCACAGGTAGCCAGGAATGCACTAACAGGATACATTAAACAAATATATCATTTGGTGTCAGTTATTCCCTTGGCATTGTCAAGGATAAATATGTAAACATGTCCACACGATCTGTAAGCAACCACAGATCCATTAGGGAAGGCAAAGGGTAAACGGCTGACAGCCTTCACAAGGCCCTATTCTGTCAAGTTTTGGCATGTCCTGTGTTGATAAACCTGTTTTACTGAACATGCTCCTGGGTTTTGGAGTGATGCTACACACTGGCTGATAATTATTGCAGGGCAATATTGGTTATAATGAATCTTGCTTTCTGAGGTTAAAATAGCCATTGTCTGTTGTTGACAGGCAGGGAGCACCTTTGGTCATCTGGATCTGTGGTCCTTTTATTTAAGTCAGGACCACATGGGTGCCTTGTTAAATCATGCAGACCACCATTCCTTCTTCTCCTCCTTCTTGTCCTTCTTCTCTTCCTCCTTCTCCTCCTTCTCCTTCTTCTCCTCCTTTTTCTCCCCATCTCTTCTCCTTCTTTCTCCTTTCTTTTTCTCTCCTCTAACCTTCATCAGGATTTAAGTTCAAGCAAGTCTCAGCTGAAGCACAGGTGGGTTCAGCTGATGGATCAGCTGGGATGTGAGGCTCCCACAGAGGGGGCTTCTGCCACCCTCCTTAGACACAAGCTCTAGTCAGGAGTAGTCAAGGAGTAAGAAATATAAATGAAGCCTTCAGTGACATTAATAATATCTATCCACTCACCAAAAAATAATCTGCCATTCCCATGATTAACTAGAGGATCTGCCTTCTCAATCTTTTTTGTCATCTCTAATAATGACAACAATTATGATAATCTAGAATAAATATATTATCATTAGAAATGGGTTGTCTTCAGGTCCTCTGATAAATGCTAATTCTGGGCTTAGTCCTCTATAGTCTTTAATGCTGAGTCCTCTGGCTTCACCTGAGAATTAGGTACATTTTAAAATTGCACTCGTAATGTATTTTCCAGATGGGAGCCTGGGAGCTTCTTGCCAGACATTTCCTAAAGCATAGTTTTCAGTGCCTGCAAGTGGCTTCATGCATCAGGATAAACATTTACATGTTCCCATACAAGGACATGGGGACTCCAAAAGCCCCAGCTCACCTAAGAGTGGTGGTGGAGCTCAGTCACCAAATCTGCTTATTACTGACCTAATTCCCTGTCACTAGTGAGGGCTAGGAAGCATTTTCTCCTATAATAATTATATTTTCGTCTTTCTTATGAGTGTTAATTTGCTTCAGGTTTTGTTGCATCTTATCGGTTTGTTCAACGTTGGGGGAACATTTCAGTGCCTGTCTACTACCACTTTGTACACACTGGATTTGGGAACAGATCCAGAATCAAAGCCTTTCCAAGGCAAAAATGAGCAACTGCTCACATTAATTTTCCTATTAAATGAAGAGATTTGATCCTGAATCTGAATTGCTGTTGAGGTAAGGTTACGATAGAGGGATAATGTATTTTATTAAATCAGTTGGAATCACTGGAAAATGCTTTTGGTGACCTCAGTGGCCAACTCTGGAGTCTCAGCTGAATTCCTGCTCCAAAGGCAGGCTGGATGTTTGGAGTGGGAAGGACAGCCTCAAATGCTGAAAAACTTTATAATTATAAGTAGTCGCAATTTATTGCAGCCAAGATGCAATGAAAATAAATAATTCAGAAGATGCCTTACTGACACTGTAAACAAGTGGCTGTGCATGTGGAATAGGATGGATAAAGTTTGGAACACTGTTGGAAGCTGCAGTGCCTTGCTTTTAGTCTTCCCTGCAAAAGTTTCTCTTGGAATTTTTCATCAGCCTTTTTTGACAGGAACTATTAGAGGTTTTTTTAAGTCTTAAACTCCACATGCCTAAGGTTTATAAGGAAAGTTGTGATCCATTAGAAGTAACTTTTCCTTATCCTTGCAGAATTAGAAGTTAAGTCTTTTACCAGTACAGTCAGTCCATAATTGGACTTTAAGAGCTGAGGAGAGCTGAGTTTGTACAGATATTGGCAAATATTTGTATTCAACATTTCTCATCCGCCGAATTGGACAATCTGTTCCCAATATTGAATCCTCTTGGGAATAGTAACCTCCTAGATCATGGAAAGCTTACATATTTGTCACCTACCGTATTCTGTTGAGCAAAGAGAATTGCAACTCCTCTCCAATTTTTTAAACTTACCTGTTTGGGATGTGGTATTTTGACAACTCTTAAAACTTCTAAAACTTTTTAGCCTTTACACTTTCTGCCAGAAGCAAGACATGGCACATCTTAAAGTCTTTACTTAAAGGGACGGGGATGGCAAGAGACAATCATGGGGGAATCAGGAGAGAGAAAACAAACCTCACTTTAAATTTGGGCATTTGGATCTTGTTTCAAAATGTTTCCTAACTTGGGTCATCTCCTGTGTCAGTTAAGGGCAAAGCCATCATTCCCTCCCAACAGCTTGGGGGCTGGGGTCTCTGCCCCACCATCCCACCGTGCTGCCACATCGGGCTTGTGGCGTTTGGTCACCGGATGGGGACAGTGGGTTTCTGGGATAAGAGAGGAACCAGGCTGCAGCTGCAGATAACATTGCCCTCGTGCTCAGAGATTTCCTGGCCAGCTCTGAGCTGGGAGAAGGATGGTACAGATGAGGTTGGTGGGAGAGTGTTGGGCAAGAGTTTGTCGTACTAACCCCCCTTCCTATCTGCAACACTTCATGGGCCTCCTGATGAAGTGTGCGTTTGCTCTTGTGCTGAACTACTCCCAGAAAAGAAGATGATCTCCAAAGCCTTTCACTTTCCAAATATTCAAGAAGAAAAAAGCCTGAAGTTCATATTCATTAACAGCCCTCACTCTTTCCATTTTTACTGAGTACTGGTGAGGCCATACCTCAAATCCTGGGGTCAGTGTTGGGCCCCTCACAAGAAGAAAGACACTGGAGGGCTGGAGCATATCCAGAGAAGGGAGCAGAGCTGGTGAAGGGTCTGGAGCACCAGGAGTGGCTGAGGGAGCTGGAGGGGCTCCCTCCCGAAAGGAGGCTCAGAGGGGGACCTTCTGGCTCTCTGCAACTCTCTGACAGGAGGGTGGAGCCAGGTGGGGGTTGGGCTCTGCTCCCAGGAACAAGGGACAGGACAAGAGAAAACGGCCTCAAGCTGTGCCAGGGAAGGTTCAGGTTGGACATCAGGAGGAATTTCTTCATGAAAAGGGCTGTCCAGCCCTGGCACAGCTGCCCAGGGAGGGGGTGGAATCCCCATCCCTGGAGAGATTTCAAAGCTCAGTGGATGTGGCACTTGGGGATATGGGTTAATGGTGGCCATGGCAGTGGTGGGGAAAGGGTTGGACTCAATGATCTTAAAGGCTTTTCCAACCTAAATGATTGTGAGAGAAAAATGAGAGAATGGGCAAGTCAGTAAATGGGAAAAAGCTTCTAAAAACAGGCTGCTGAGTCACTTCTCCAGTGAGAGATACTGTGTCATCCATCACCTTACAGAGCTGAAAAAGAAATAGATGTCAAAAAGTACAAAAAATGCAGTTGTTGCAAAATACTGGCACATAACTGAGTTGCATTTCAGTACATCGGAGCATTCCGAGTGCCAGTGGAGAACATGAAGTGGTGTGCTGCTTCTGAAGGATCAGCCAGTCTGTCCTCAGAGGGACTGGCAACAAGTCAGGTCTTGTGATGAAATGTCACCTCAGTTCCTGCTAGATTGCCACCCTGATCAAAAGGCCTGCGCAAACACCATTTAAAAACTGAAACTACCTCCTTTCGTTACTTAGTTCCCTATTCTGTCTCAGAAATGATTTCATGGTAAGGCCCTAGAAAAAATGACAAAACAACGGTTGTAACTTTAGGGGTTAGGGCTTGGTTATGCAACACCCAAATATAAACTGAAACGTGATACACTTGAAGAGGCGTCATGTAGGATTCCAGGAGACCGTATCCAGAAATTGCAGGACTGTTTCCGTAAGTGACCATGTGCCTCAGCTCTACCAGGAAGGTTATCAAAGTCCGGGAGCGGAGAAGGTTTAGGAGTGTTTCTGGCAGAGGCCATTGCACTGCTGATGTCAGTGTGATGCTCACGTTGGATTCAGGAAAAGAACATGTCATGTAGCATCTAAACTTCTGTTTACTGTTTATGTGAATCACTGTAGCAACACAGATGCCACTCGGTGAGAGAATCCCAGGGCACTTCATCTTTGTCCTCTGCTCTGGAGCCAGGCTGGGAGTGTTCAGCCTGGAGAAGAGAAGGATCCAGGGAGACCTTAGAGCCCCTTCCAGTGCCTAAAGGGGCTCCAAGAGAGCTGGAGAGGGACTTTGGACAAGAGCCTGGAGGGACAGGACAAGGGGGAATGGCTTCCCACTGCCAGAGGGCAGGGTTAGATGGGATAGTGGGAAGGAATTCTTGGCCAGGTTGGATGGGGCTTGAAGCAACGTGGTCTAGTGGAAGGTGTCCCTGCCCATGGCAAGGGGTTGGAACAAGATGAGCTTTAAAGTGCCTTCCAATCCATCCAAACCATTCTATGATATCCATGAATATTAAATAATAAGAAAGCTAGAAAATGTTTGTTATTCCCTTTTAAGATCATTTCCACACAAAATTTTTACATTTGTAGAAGAGCAACTTCTAACTGGTCTTATACCTGCCTGTTATTTTTGGGTAGCTGTGTATCTTACAACATTTCCCAGGGACATGAACTATGTATTTTATTTTTACGTTCTGTTTTGAAAAAAAAGCATCTACTGCTTAGCCTTATGAGTGGAATCCTAGCGTGTGCCTTCACAGTTTATTTGTGAACAGCCAAAACAGGTTAACGAACAGAGACTTAGTGGAGCTGCACTAGCCAGGGAGGGCTGTCTTGATAAGAATTGGGGTTTCCGGGTCGATTGTCTCAAACTGCGTCACTTGGTGGCTTTGGGAGACAGTTACAGAGTTTCTAAGAAGGGGTGAACTTGGGCTCTCTTCCTGCTGTCAAGGAGGATAGTGTCTCTTCTTCTGCCTGACTGTCTAATTTCTTGAAATGGGTGGGAATGTGGTATCTGTGACGTACTTACTGACCAAAGCAACTGGAGCCAAAATCAGCAACAGGTTCAGAAATGACTGACCAATGACCACAGAGGACAGGGAGGGAGGAGAAGCTGGAGGGCACTTGGTCATCCTCAGAGCACCATTTCACCAGTTTCGTTTGCTTAAGAAAATGAGTGAAAATAAAGAAATATTTGGATAAAGTTGAAACTAAAAGACACCTAAGGGATGCGGGTGGTGCATCTCTCCTGGGTCCCAAGATCCAGAGGGAGCTGTGGGCAGGCTGGCAGTGTCAGAAAAAAAAAGCAAGTTCTGAAATAAAATGTTCACGGTGCTTTTATATGGAAATCCACTTCTCCTAGACTGGAACAGCAGCAGAACTCACCCTTTTTAACCCTTAAAATGATATTTCACAAGAACTGTTTGCTCTCACTTTAGTGTGACTTTGCTATTGAAATGCAATATTTTAAGTGGAAGTTTTCATCTGCATCTAAATTGTTAATCTATTGGCCTCTAAATGTTTTTGATGAAAAGGCCCAGGCAAATGATAATGCTCGTGTTTTACATGACTAAACCAGGCTTCAGCCTCAAGGGACCCCCACTGTTCACAGGAGCCTCACTGGAATGAAGCAGAACAGCAGAAAGAGAAGGAAGGAGGATCCTTCTCCACAAGTGTCCTGATACACTCTGCTAAAAATTCTGAAAAACATTGCAAATGTATACAATATTCACTCTATATTTGTCTCATCTTCTGAAAGCCAAAAATAAATATAAAATATTTAGAGCCAAATCTTCTTGCTCTATACCTAGAAGTTTCCTAATTCACATTGATCTTCTTAGTATGTAATAGCTTTCCTTGGTTAGGTTTTTTTTTTCTTTTATTACATAAAACTCATGTTACAAAGTAAGGGAATCTCCTGAAACGTTTGTCAGCTCTGGGGAACACAAATCCTTCAATATCAAGTGTAAATTTCTATTCTTGGTCTTGCTTTGTCCTGATGGTTCTTTTGGAGGTGAAGATTCAAAGCAAAGTGACAAAGGCAGCGGGTCCTGCAACCCCAGCCCTGGGCAAGGCTGGAAATCCCCCAAAAGACTAATATTAGGGTCTTGTGCCACAGTCTCTGTGAACCTGTTCCTTCCTTCTCAGGAATGCACAAACGCTGTGGTTCTTCTTCCTGAGGAGTCTCAGAGCAGGAGAACGCAGGAAGATAACACAGTATGGTTCAGTATTTAAAGATATGGTCTGTAGTTTGTCTGAGGAGATGGGTTTTTTTTCCTATTCCCAAACTCATGATTTAGCCTGTTTAGTTTTATCGATCTAAACATTTTCTGCAACAAGGAATTTGAGTCCTTCCAGGTCAACTAATTTACATGATAAAGTAGCTGATAAGAAATATGCCTGTTAAAAAGGAAAACACACCGAGTTCTGTGTGTTTTGGCCATTTCCACCTGCTTTTTAATACATGCAGCACAGAAGTATGCAGGAATGAGATGACTTGCCATGTTTGGAGCTCTGTGAGCACAGAAAAAACACCATTAACTTTCATGCCAAAATGATTTGGATTTACCAAATCTTTACATGTCTGTGCCAAGTTTATTGCTGAATTACCCTTTGGCAGCATTTATTTTCAATATTTAATGTACAGTCTCTATCCAGTGATGTCCATTGCTTTATGGTGATTGATGGAGGGGATGTGTCCTTAGGAAGACAGATACCAGCACAGTGTGGTTCCTTCCCCCGAGGACAGGAGGGTTTGGTAGGGAAGGCAGGGGTGCACGTCTGGAGCTACAACGTGTGTGCTGTAGAGCAGATCCTTCACTGAGTGTGTATCTTAACAATCCTGACCTCTGATGTCACTGTTACCTGCTCAGCCAGTGCCATTAGAAATGCTGAATCCATTAACTTTGACAGATTTATGGGGTAAGCATATGTCACCAGCATTATGAGAAGCAGTTACATTCATGGGGAGATTTTATGATTCACTGTATCCGCTTATGTAAACCTTAACTTTTACGCCGAGAGCCGCTTGGGAGCATGTTGTCCTGCTGGCCAGGGTCAGGGAGCACAGCTCGGTGGGAGCAGGGAGCAGGAGCAGGGTCGGGGTGCGGGGCCTGCTGGGGAGCACAGCAGAGAGTGGGACCAGTGGGGTGTGGGGCTGATGGGCAAAGCTGGGAGGGAACAAGGCCAGCAGAGCCAGCGCTGACAGGGAGCAGGGCCAGGCAGGGTTGGGAAGCAGGGCTGCTGGGACTGGGGAATGGGACCAGGCAGGGATGGAGAGCAGGGCTGGAGAGGTTGGGGAATGGGACTAGTCAGGGTTGGGGAGCAGGGCTGGTGGGGAGGAGAAGCAGGCAGGGCTGGGGAGCAGGACTGTTGAGGTGCAGGGCTGTTGGGAAGTAGGACTGTTACTGGAGAGCAGGACTGTTGGAGAGCAGAGCTGTTCAGGAGCAGGACTCTTGGGGTTCAGGGCTGTTGTTGGGGAGCAGTGCTGTCGTTGAGGCTCAGGGCTGTTGGGGTGCAGGCTCTGGCAGCTGCGGGGCCCGGCCGGGCAGGGCGCGGGGCTGGCTCAGAACCATCATCCCGGGCGCGGGCAGAGCGGAGCG
>VXAY01006780.1:1325939-1401007 GCA_013399855.1 Oxyruncus cristatus | reverse complement strand
GGCCGCAGCGCCAACCCGAATACATGTCCGTGTGCCTCTTCGCAGAGGAGCCCTACCAGAAGCTGGCCATGGAGACGCTGGAGGAGCTCGACTGGTGCCTGGATCAGCTGGAGACAATCCAGACCTACCGCTCCGTCAGCGAGATGGCATCCAACAAGGTGAGCCCACATGCGGGACGGGGATGTGGAGTGGGGATGCGGAGTGGGGATGCGGGACGGGGATGCGGAGCGGCGCGGGGCAGCGATGCGGGATGGGCATGCGGGACAGGGATGCGGAGCGGTGCGGGGCACGACAGCCTGGTGCCCGACCAGTCTGCGCGTCTGTCTAGGACAGCAACTCCAGGTTAGTGTCGGGAAAGGACACGCACGGAGGCACGGCCAGGAAAAACTCGCGGTGGGCGGCGTGGGGAGAGCGATCCGGGACGGTGTGGGGAGAACGATCCGGGGTGGCGTGGGGAGAGTAGAGTGATTGCTGCCGCAGGCTCATTTCTGAGAATTAAAGAGGTTTCAGTTACCGCTGGTCCCTTGGAGCCGACATGACCAGAAACACTGTGCAAACGTATTTACCAACTCCAAAAGTCAATTAACTTGATTGTTGTCTGTTCGTAATAACGTCGAACTGTAAACATTGTGGTCCGGTATTTTATGGCTGTTTTGTCTTTCGGTAACGTTTTAATTTGGTTTTTAATGCGCTGGGCTGGCTCGGCATCACTTGGCAGCACATGTTGAGGGTGTGAAGGCAAGGGTGGTGCACAGGGAATGATCTCCGAGGGCAGCAGCTCTTTCGGGGTTTCTAATGTGAGCGAAAGGGGAGTTGCGAGGTTTTTTACAAGGAATAAAGTGCTGAAGTGTGTCTAAAGGCAGGAGGAGAGCAGAGTCCTAGGAGTATCCTGAGAAGCAGCAGAGAGGGAGAAAAGTGAAACGCAAGGTCTGAGCGCCTATGTGCAATTTCTGGGAGCTGGTATTTCAGCCCCGCTCCCCGCTGGATCCGGGCTCCCCCGCATCAGCCCATCTTCGCTCCCGCATCTCCCCGAGCCCGCCCGTCCCTCGCGGGGCAGCCGCTGCGGGCGGGTTGCTCTCCCTGCCCCGGGGCCCGGCCGCCTCCCCGCCGCTGCCCGGGGCTGCCAGCAGAGCCGGCACAGCCCCGGGACGGGCTGGCAGCTCCCAGTCCTGTGCCTGCCTCTTCCAAGGATCCAAGACAGCGGTTCCAGCCCCGTGTTATCCGCTGGAGAGGTCACGGTCCCACATTCCCAGCCCGATCCCGCTCTGGCTGTGGGATGTAGGATGCGGGCTATGCCCGTAGCATCCACGTCTTTGCCCAGTTGCCGTGGGTTTAAACCCAGTTCTGCACGAACTCCATGTTATTATTATTTTTTTTTCTTAATTGGAAATTACTGAAATCAGAAATGCTGAATCATAAACTGAGGTTTTGGAAAAAAAGTTGAGCAAATAAATCCCATGTTGTTTCAGCTTCCTCCTCTGGTAGTGATTACCACGACATGCAGGGGCAAAGGAAGCAGTAAAAGTTTTATAGGTTGAGCTTTCAAGAAAGGAATATTATTTTTTTGTTTGAGTTTGTGTTGAAGGAAGGCCGGATGAAAGTTGAGAAGGGTTTAGGCTGCAACTCCAATATGGACACGGATGGCCTTCGGTTTGAGGTTACTTATTTTTGCTGAGTGACAAATCTGGACTTGTGAAGGTGAAAGACTTAACTAAATTGCTTATGTAGCAATTAAAAGTTGTGGTCTCTCTGTGTGCAGATGGCTTACATCTGGGTTGAGCTAAAGGTTCCTGAAACTTTGTTCTTTCATAACCCATTTCTGAAATGTTTGCGCTTTTTGGTCAACTTCCAGTTTCACAGTTTTCATCTGTGAAAGAGAAGCATAAAATGGCCCCACACCTCGCTTCCCTTTCCTCAGCAGCAGTAAATATTGACACAATTCATGGTATGGTTTGGGTTGGAAGGGACCTTAAAGATCATCTCATTTCAACCCACCATAATTTGGGGGTTTTGTGGTTTTCGGGGTTTGGTGGCAGACTCTGCAGTCTGACAGTCTGACAGTGCGACGTTGGAAACCTGCATCTTCATGAGGAGGCTGCAGCCGTCCTTCATCGGGCAGGTCTTTCCCTGCACCAAGTATCCCCTTCCACTGCCAGCTTCACTCAAAGGCATTTCAATTTGTCACCGGTAAATAGCAAAACAGTCAGATGTTTTGAAAACAGGATGCTTGGGCTCCACATTATTAAAGAAAAACGGAAGGAGAAACAGTATAGATAGGAAGAAAGCAAATAGCCTCGGCATGCTCCCAAGTGCAGGAGCAGTATAAACAGTGACCTATCTTCCTGACCTCCGCTCTCGCCAGTTCCTGGCCCCGCGCCACCCAAGCCAAACTACGTCATTTGAGACTGATAGTAGGCATGGCACAGCTGTTGCAAGTGTGACTCGAATTTCCTGTCTCCTTCCTGACAGACGTAGTTTAGAAAATCCAGAGTTGCAACAACAGCAGAGAGAGAGGGAGGATCTCGGCATACGTGTTCGCAGGGTGATTCTCAGAAGCCCTGCACCAGAAAGGAATCGGTGGCTGGGGGGAAGAGCCATGCAGGACGGCATCCTGGCTTTGAGCTGATGGGTTTCGGAAAGCAGCGGTTAAAACATGTGCGTATACTTTTTTAAGCTGTGAGTTAATGACAGGAGGAGTGAGGAAATGAGCAGCCAATCTTCTAGAGAGCTAACGAGCCGATTGCGCTGACATCAGTGCGAGCAGAGGGAGCACTGCCGCTTGCACAGCGGGACCTGCAGTCCCACGAGCTGGGATCCGACAGAGAGCTGGCAAAGAGGGAACTCCGTGCCCCGGAGTGCTGTCAGTGTTCCTGAGTCCTGACGCATTACTGGAGCAGTGCTTGATCTGCAAACCAGCCCAAGCCCTCGTGGCTCCAGCTGCAGGACTGACCGTGCACAGTGCCCTTATCTTTCTAAAGTAGAGAAAAAAGGAATTACCTGCAAAATTACCTGGTTGCAACTGACATGAAGGGAATTTATTTTCCTAATGTTATACTGATCCTTTGCTGGGAGCTGTTATGGCCTTGCAGCTTTGCAATGAAACAAAATTACCTATAAGAAGCTCTGCAGGCACTCAGTGCTGCCTGAAGAAGCAGACCACACTTATTTACGCTATTGTAACATATATATTCTTTTATTCCTGCATTTATCGTCCTGTCTAGCTCCCAGCTCAGGCAACTGCTGTGTCTCAGAAGGGTTTGTGACTCAAGATCCTGATGATGAGGAAGGGGATATTTTCTCTCTTGGTGGCCACCCTGTAACATTGTGTTTGACATTGGGCAGCTGTCCCCAGCCTTGCTTATCCTACAGACAGAAGTGCAGGACCTGCTCAGCTCTGTTCCCTAATATAGCATTTGGGATCTGGGGGAGGACGTGGTCAATGCATGCCCTGGTTCATAAGAAGGAACAAGTATCTTTCCCAGATGGAGTGCTGGTCTTGCCAGCTCCAAGTTTTTATGGAGCCATAATGTGATAAAATTGAGGGATGGAGTAAATGTATTGTTTCTCAGGAGCTGCCTCCCTGTCGGTGCAGGATACACCCAAAAGGTGCTAAGCAGCACCTTTCCATCTCCTTAAATTAGACCAGTCTCATTTAGAGCTTTTTGCAGTCCGTCAAGTCCAGAAAATGTCATTTGTGATCTGTGGGAATATTCAAAGTTTAAGTGGACAGAGGTGGTGTAATGAGAGTTCCTGCTGTGTGCTCTCCGACTTTGAAAACCCATTTGTTTCCCAGACTGTTCACTGGGGGACCCTTCCCTGCCTGCACTGTCCGTGCAGCTACAACCACTGCAGAGTAAATCTTTAAACTCTGTTATTCCAAAGTGCTGGGTAGCACAACTCAGATCTTGCCACCGAGGGCCGTGTCCAGCCAGCAGCTCGGGGCAGCGACACGACGGGGCTCCGCGCTTGTATCTTGGTAGCTCGTGAGCCAGAATCCACTAAGATAAACAGAACGGATTTCGTTTTGCTTGTGTTTCAAAGGGCATTTCGGTCAAAAAAGAGGAGCAAGGCCGCACCTCGCTTTCAGGAGAGAGTGGCTAAATAAACATCTGGACACTAATGTAAACTGCTGAGGTCCGCGATGGAGGTCGAGGGCGGCGCGGGGCCAAGTGCCAGCGGTGTATGTGCCGGGCTGCACAACGTCCCCGCTCGTCCTCCTCCCTCCTGCCAGTCTGTCAGCCCCCAATATCGTCCCCGTCCTACGTGATGTTTCCCTTAAGTGGTGCCGAGCTGTTTAGTCTTTCCCTTGCTTTTCGCTGTAACTTCCTTTGTTTAATAAGCTTTAAAATAGCCGAGCGCCGCACAAAGAGACGTCTGTTCGCTGGTGCAGCAGCCGGCGAAACAAAGAGACTTCCACGTCTCCTGTTTTTACAAGCCGGGATGAATCACTGAGCTCCGCACGCGGTTCTCCGGCCGCACGCCGGTATTCCCCTCGCCCGGGGACACTCGCGATACGGAAGCGGGGGCTGGAAAGCTGGGAGAGCTGTGCTCCGGGAGCAGCCCCTGGCACTGCTCCCCGCGGTCCCGCAGAGCCGGTCCCCGCAGAGCCCCGCGCACGTCGTGCCGGTTTGACGTCGGCGCTCCGTTAACTGTTTCGTTCACGTCCAGCTGCGGGCGGCGGAGCGGGACACCACACCAGCGGGATGCTCCAGGAGGTAGGAGCTCTTCGGGGCTGACGATGGGAATGTTATCTCCATCTTTGCACTGTCTGATGGGGTTTCATTCGTGGTGAGGATGTCCTTGTCCTAGAGGACAGGGCACTGCGTTTCTACAGTGATGCGGGAGCCAGGGTTTGTCACAGAGACACTCAGGAGTGATGAACAGGAGGTTCCAGAGAAGCCTACTGGGTGAGAAGGGAACTGGCTTTGACCCAGACTGTGAAACCCCTCAAAGCTCTTCTTGGCTGCTCAGGATTTGGGGAGCTTGATCCGAGTCAGCTCCTCTGTATCAGTTCTGATCATCATGATATATGGACTTCTAGAGTAGCTGTCTATATCCATCATATTCTTCCTCCTTTGCTCTTTGGCCTCTAAAATATATCATTCTGATTGTATCAGTTAGCTTATAGGTGCATAAAAATCAGGAGATGGACTCAATGATCCTGATGGGTCCCTTCCAACTCAGCATATTCTATGATTCTATGAAATATGCCACAAAAGTGGGGTGGGATAGTTGGGGTGATATGTATTTAACAATCTAATATTTTGCTCTTGCCAGCCCTCTGGGCTGTCAGTGCCCAGATATCTTAATTAAACCGAATCAGATATTTAAAAAATGAAATATTGGAAATCTGCAGTGTTGGCCGTGGGAAGTGTGGGTACAGGATTAGGAGTCAGTGCTGCTGTTTCAGATTCCCTCCTAGAGCAAAGGGACTCCCAGTGGAGGATGCTTTCTCCTGTTCTGGGACTGATGTGGTAAACGTGTGGGAAAAGCCCATCTGAGGGAGATCCCATGGCCATGCACCATATGTGCTGCTGATGCAGAGATAAAGGCTTCGGGGGTAGAAATTTGGTTCAGATCCCTCTTCCCAGGAGCCTCTGTGGGGAGCTGTCATCTATCCTTCGGGACACAACGGTGCCCAGGACCTTCTGGCATGTCCTCTCAACAATCCTGCTTTTACTAGGACGTGATGGTTTTTAAGAGTTCTGCATTCTCAGACTTCTACGTTATAACATATTAGGGTGGGGCTTAAATAAATAATAGCTCAAAGGCAGGTTCTAAATGAATCATGGTCTGAGGGCAGGACTAGAGAGTGACTAACTGTTCAGAGCAGGGACCTCTCTGCAGTGAAGTGAGGATACTGGAGACGTGTGACATCCCAGAGGAGAAGCATCACTTAAGGTGTGCTGTGAAGGGTTTCAAAGCAGGGTTTCGTACTTGGAGCAGTCCTGCTTCTCATCCTGATTTTGTGGACCAGGCCAGTTTCCATAATCTGACTCCAGCCCTAATTTTTCATGCAGTTGCAGAGCAACTGCATTCAGTGGAGCAGCTGGTGATCCAAATATTTGCACTAAGTGAAACCTAATTGAAAGATGACGTGTTATCAAAGGCAGGACATGTTGTGGAGATGTATTGGGTTGAAGACTCACCATCAGAGCTCTTTAGAGGGAGAGATTCCTCCGATTGAAGCCTCTGCTCAGTATTTAAAGCCAACAAACTAGAAGTGCCTCACCTTGCTGCTGGTTTAGCACAGCTAAATGATGTGCTGGTTTAGCACAGAAAAATGATTCTGCAGAGCATTTTCCTATCTCTATGTGAGAAGGATTTTTCATTTAAATGTATTTACATTAATTAGTGCCTTCTGTATGGGTTTGATGCTTGGATTAGGCTCCTTTTCATTTTGGCAGGACCTACTATCACATTTTGGTGGGGGGGATACTGTATTGTAGAGCTATCCTGACTTTTTGCCAGGACTTAAACTGACTTCTTCCCAGGACTCACTCTTTTGTCCCGTGTTTTCTGAGGCAAACAGACTTCTGTTGATTAAAAGTTGCCAGAGTTTTTTTCATCATGGGCATCTTTGAAAAGTCATCTCAGGGCACAAAGTTATTTGAATTTTCCAGAGCCTGTTCTCCTACTCAGGTAAAACCCCATCTGGATTTGCCTAAATGATGACTGCAGAGCTTGATTCAAATTTAAATTAAATTTAAATTGCTGCTTCATACGATTAACAAAATCCTGTGTTTAATTGCATTGCTCTCTTGTTAAATGACAAATGCTCTTCCCTCTGAGTAGTTTGTTGTTTGTTTGGTTTGGTTTGGGTTTTTTTTTTGAAGATTGAGACTATAATCCAGGTTATTTAATCCAAATGTCCAGCATCTCCTGGTTCCATGGAAGAGTAGGGATGGCTCTGCCTGCTCCCTGTGAGTGGCTGGGTGGTTTGTGGGCTCTCCTTACGTAGTCGTTTGGCTTCCTCTGGCACTCAAGGCCTCAGCAGTGTGGTTTGCATGGGTGTGACTGACACAAGATTTTGGTCTGAGATCTGCAGCCTCCTGCAGCACTATCTGCTCTCCAGGCCACAGATGTTGTCAGCTGCATCAGGTCTTTCTTTAATCAACTTTATGTCAACAAACAAGCTGCTGTAGGTTTTAATTTTGCTGGTGTTTCCTTGCCTTCAGCACGGGCTGGTTCTCATCACCTCTCCTTCCCGATTCTCCTTTTGCTGTTAACATGGCAAACATTTTTCCACCTGGTAAAACTCTAAAAATGATTTTGCAGAACAAGTGTTTTTGCTTGTTTCTGCTTTTATTTTCTCACCTCTTATTGGAGTGAAGAATAAAGGCAGTACTGGGATGAGAAACTGGTATGAACACTCATGCCACTGCAGAGCTGTGAGCTTCTGGGTGGTTCTTGCCCTGTGTAGTTTGGTATTAATGGGGAGGAAATCCATAGAAAATTCAGTAAGATGAGAGGTAGACTCCAGATATTAATTAAGTCTATTAATTGGCTAGAAAAGACCTAGTCTTCATGTAGGAAGATCATTTTGGATGACACGGAAATCAACCCAAGCTTCTTCCAAAGAAATCCAAAGCTTCAGTTCAAGCTTCAGTTCAAGCTTCAGGCTGGACCAAACCCCACTGACATGGTTTTTCCACCCAAAGAGACACACAGTGTGTGCTTTGTCACATCACAGAGAGAGAAATAAGTGTTGGATGGGGCTTGAAGCAAGCCGGTCTAGTGGAAGGTGTACCTACCCATGGCAGGGGGCTGGAATGAGACGTTCTTCGAGGTCCCCTGCCAATCCAAACGATTCTAGGATCCTGTGAAATCTTAAACTCTCCCGGTCCTGGTATTTCATATCAATCCAAATGTAAATCTAACCCAGGGTCTGTTGGATCCCAAATGTAAACCTAAGCCAAGGTCTCTTGGATCCCAGGTGCATCCATGGTGTTGGATACGCCGAGGCTGGCATTCCTGGGCCGGAGCTGCTGCGGGACTGCCCGCCGGAGGAGGCGGCAAGCAGATTTGGCCCTGCAGGCATTGCTCTGTGTGCCAACACAAACCCAGGCAGGCACACCTTATAAACACATGACACATTCATTTTCAGGAAAGCAAACGGGTTGGTTTCTCCATGACCTTACCCATTCCCCCGCAGCGGGTGGAGGGGTTTTTCCTCTGCCTTACTCGTTCCCAGCAAGTGAGTAACATGCCCCGAGCCTGCTTTGAAATGAAGAAATTCAGTATGGTTTCGGAGCAGCGCTAATCCACAGTGCTTTCCTTGGGCAGGATCCTATAGGGAGTTTTTCCTTTCCGGCATTCGAATGCAATTTGCATATTTCAAGTCTCATTTGGCTGGAAATGAGCTGGAAAGGCACACTCTGCTTCAGGTTCCAATTCATCACTTTTTTAAGCCCCATGTTGCGTAAATCCGTCCCACCCAAGGGAGGTTCTGCTGCTCTCAGAAATGCTAAACTTCACGAGTAAAATCTGAATATTGTTCTGTCTACATCAGATATATGTTATTGCTTTCATGAGCAGCCACATGCTGATTTATGGCAACATGCTATTTATTTATCAACATTTACATTGTGGATTTTTAAATTATTCTAATAACATCAGGCCAACAAGTTGGTCATGATGTTGCTCCTTTAAAGTCTTCCTTTGAACATATATATAAATCAACTCTGCTTTGATGTGAAATTGGAGATTTCATAACTGTGTGTTTACTTTTTGGTTTAAAAAATAAGCTGAAGGGAAAACAAAAAAACCCCAAAAAACAAATAGTACTTTGTATCTCATTAAAAATAGTTTCTAGCACATTAAACATGATATTGTTTTAGGAAACAAGAACTAGAAAGAGTTGCAAAAACATTTGATTTTCTTAATGACTGGTAGTTGACTGCAACCATTCCACTTTTCTTCAGGCACTGAAATACAGCTGAAAACTTCTTCCTTTAGTGCTGATTAGGGTGAAACAGGCTCGTTTTTTTTATTTAAGCATTTAAATGCACCTTCCCATCACCCTCCATGTGAGTCCCTACAAAGGAAAATCAATAGGAATTATGAAGTAACAAGGACTGCTGCAAATTTGTTTGACATGGTCCTTTCTGTAAGTGATGTAAGAGCAGGAGAACACGGATAAGCAGGGTTACTGCTCCTACAAATTAAAGAATTTTAACTCTTGACTTGCAGACTTGCCTAGGAACAACAAAAGAAGTGCTCCATACTTCCAAAATCCAGGAGTTTGGTCTGCTTACGGTTTAGGTCTTTGTGCAATACGGGAATGAGGTCTGTCAGGATGAGAGGGCTGGGTATAACAAGCTTCAAGCTTCTCAAGCACAAGGATGGTATTAATCCCATTCTTTTTTAAATCTGCAGTGGAGTGTCCCATCCGTCCCCTCTGTGAGCACCCAGAGGTCCAGACAGAAGCATTACACACTGGCTGTCTGACCTGGTTGCCGCACACACGGATGAGTAATTTCCCTCCTGTGTGTAAATAATTTCCGACGGGACTCTCATTCCCGCTCTGTCACACGGGCAGGTGAGCGTCAGCTCTTCCCAGCTCCCAGAGCTAGGCATCCGACTATTCCCAGGAGAAGAGCTGTTAAATGGAATTGCACCAAAGTTTAATTGCGCCTCTGGACCTGCAGTAATTTAGCCGGGTAATTAAGTGAGGAGGATTCAGCCCAGCTGCCTCTGCATGGAATCAAAGGCGAAAGTAACCCTTGTACCACAAATCCTTTTGTTCTGGGGATTTCTAGGAGCGGTGGAGGAGCGAGGGATGTAACGTTTGCGTCAGAGGGGTGGGTCACCGGGAAGAGAGTTTATAAACACTTTAACACACTGGAGATCTGGACCGAGATTCCTCCATCAAAGTGTGGGGTGGGACCCCTCTCTCCGTAGGTACTCCAGGATGGAGCCCCACAGCATCTGAGCAGCTCTTTTATCTTGGAATTGCCCTCAGCTCCTGCAAATGACTAAAACGTTTTTAAGCAGCTTCTTTGCATAAGGACTCTTGGCCTCAGGGAACCCCAGCTGGTATAAATTGACTTCAAAGGATTTACATCAGCAGCAGATACATCCTTCTGTCTTTATTCTGCCTGTGATGCACCAGGAACACCTCTGCTGCTGTACTCCAAAGGGGAATAGGAACAGGAATAACAGCAGGATTTATCACTGGAGCCAGTGCGGGACTGAAAAGGCCAAGAACTGTGTGTCCTTCTTCATGGCTTTCTCTAAGAGAGAAATGGAGTTGTTCCTTCCATAAAGAGCCAGAAGAGTGGGAATTTCCATACTGAAGCACTGGGGACATTTCCCCGTTCTCATCTGAGTCATACCGTAGAATCATGGAATGATTTGGGTTGGAAGGGACCTTAAAGCTCATCCCGTTCCACACCCTGCCATGGGCAGGGACACCTTCCACTAGACCAGGTTGCCCCATCCAACCTGGCCTTGGACACTTCCAGGGATGGGGCAGCCACAGCCTCTCTGGGCAGCCTGTGCCAGGGCCTTCCCAATGTCCCATCTAACCCTGCCCTCTGTCAGTGGGAAGCCATTCTCCTTTGTCCTGTCCCTTATCCAAAGTCCCTCTCCAGCTCTCTTGGAGCCCCTTTAGGCACTGGAAGGCCTCAGTAAGGTCACCCTGTATCACACACAGTGACCCCAGAGCCAGAGCCCTCCCAGTGCAGTTGGGCTCCTACATCTGGCAAATTCTATCTTAAATTAGGCCAGAGTTTCTTCTTCTGCCCCACACTGCAGTGAAGGAGTAAAAGCAAATATTGCAACTTCTGGTGGAGAAAAACCCTAAGCAGTGACGGTTTGGTGTGGGCAGGCAGGAGGGGAACTGTGAGTGAACTTTCCCAATGGTAATCAAGGAAATTACCGCCCGCACGCATGACTGGAAAGCTGGAAAGAAACTGTGATTCCCTCAACCAGAGGATACATGGGATAGGGTCACTGCTGGTAATCAAAGAATGATTCAATTCTGGTAGACTTAATTTGGTGCAGATGACTTCTGCAGTTACTTCAGAGCATGCAAAACAGGAAAGCTCCACGCAATGCCATGGCTGTTTCTCACACAACCCTCCAGATGGTTCCAGAGCGTGGTGACTCGCTGGGGAAGGTCGGCTGTGCCGCCATGTGCCTTTGGATATGGAAAACTGCAGTTGGGCTTCATCTTATTTCTATTATCTGCACTCTTCTCATCAGCTCATTGTGTTAATTGCATGGTCCTGTGGTTGGAATTTGGGGTAGAGGGAAGGGAGCACTGAGCCCTTTTCCTGATTTAATTCTTTTTAAGGGAAACACCCTTGAGTCATTCCCTCCTGTGTCCACCCTTGTGCATGCACGTGCCTCAGCTCCCATCTGCTAAATTCCTTTGGAAAAGGCACTGAGATGATTATTAATAATGAAAATCACAGCACAGGTCCATGTGCTCCTGATGGGCATTACCGTAATTGCCCATGTTGATGATGGGCATTACCATAATTATGAGGGGACAGCACAAGCTCTCTGAAGCTCCATCCCTGTGTTTGCCTGGCATGGAGCAGTTGGCATTTTCTCATCACTACCTGCAGTCTGTTTGTTTTACCCTTTGCTGTCACATCGATTTAAGGACCTGATCATTACAGAGGTTTGCTCGTGACATCAGCCACTGATCCCTGCAGAGGCAGCAACCTGCTTGCTCCCTGCGGGCTAGTGGCAGAGCACTTCCCAGGGCATCCTGACATCAAGGGTAGCTCAGGAAAAATCCCAAATACACCCCATGAGCAGTGAAGACAGCCAGCATGCCTTGGTCCATGCTGGACTGTATGTTTTTGAAAGGGCATCGTGTTATGAAGTAAATCTTGCTTAGGTGCCAGCATAGTTCAGATGGCAAATCATAATAAACTTTGCAAAGCCTGTGGGAATTCCTACAGCTCCGTGGGTGTCTCTGGGTTTGGCCCTGATAGTCCTTTTAGCAGTGCTGTGATTCTGCTTGTGTTTATAAAAGGTTGCTGATTAAAAGTCTGGAAAAGTGGAGGAGATTAAGGCTGTTGGAGGAGCTGTGCGGGGACGGATTCCCTGTTACAGATCGGATATGAGGATCCTGAGGTCGTTTATCTGTCCTCATCTCTGCTGCAGATGGCTTGGGTGACCTTGTACAGACCATTTAATTGCTCTGTGCTGCTGTGAAAAGGGAGCAGCTGCCCTTTGCGCTTTATGGAGCCAGTTGTGAGGTAAAGGCATTTTTATCAGATGTTTGTCCATCACTTGGGATCGTTTAACTGAAAGGGGCGATTGTATAGAAAACCCAACTGATTCAGTAGTGCTTAAAAGTCATTTGTGTGATCATCTGATGATGGTGTTTTCCTTGTAAAGATAAAGGCCTCGATCCAGAGAATTTTCAGCACATGCTTGGCTGTCAGGCTGTGGGAGTGCTCACGTGTCACTGGCTGGTGCTTGTGACCAGGGAAAATACGTCACTGTGAGGAGTGATGGGGTCAGAGCTGTCCTCCCCTCCCACGGCCTTTCTCTGCCTTGGTTTTCATCCTTGCTGCCACTCATGCTCCAGCACTAAGGCTCCTCTTGGGAGTTTAAAAAGGCTTTTGTCCCTCTTGGGACATGGAGTGTAGAGGAGACCCTGTGAGCCAAAGCCCATGGCCCAGTGCTGTGGAATGTCCTCCTGGGCAGCAAGCATCCTTCACATCCTTCTCCTGCCCATATCCCATGAGATATCCACCTTCACATCCTGTTCCTTCCTGTGTCACATGAGACAATATTTAAGCTGTTTGAGTAACATGGAAAGTGAGGCCTCACTGTGTGACACTGAGAGTAGGTTTGGATTAGAGATTGGGAAGGAATTCTTGGCTGTGAGGGTGGAGAGGCCCTGGCACAGGTTGCCCAGAGAAACTGTGGCTGCCCCATCCCTGGAAGTGTCCAAGGCCAGGTTGGACGGGGCTTGGAGCAACGTGGGATAGTGGAAGGTGTCCCTGCCCCTGGCAGGGGGTGGAATGAGATGAGCTTTAAGGTCCTTCCCAACCCAAGCCATTCCATGATTCTATGACACTGGCAGGGCAAGGCAGAAAATGCTGCAAGAGAATCATGGAATCATAGAATGGTTTGGGTTGGAAGGGGACCTTGAAGATTGTCCAGTTCTAACCTCCTTGCTGTGGGCAGGGACACCTTCCACTATCCCACGTTGCTCCAGGTCCTGTCCAACCTGGCCTTGGACACTCCCAGGAATGGGGCAGCCACAGCTCTTCTGGACAACTTGTGCCAGGGCCTCACCACCCTCACAGGGAAGAATTTTTTCCTAATGGGAAAATAGGGAAAATTTCCTGAGAGGAGAGAGCAGGGATGGTGGTGGCAGTGTTCCCAACTGGTAGCACCCCATCTTTGGTCTGCACAGACAGCCACAGGGTAAAAGGGAGGTACCTTCAGCTTCCCACCTCTGATAATAATGAATTTAAGGAGAGAAGAAGGTGGGTTGCAGCTTTCTTTGCTCCATGTGCTCCTTGTAGCTGAAGGCTGAGGTGGAGTCCCATCTGGATATTCTGGAGCCATGCCTTGTCCAGCCTGGGCAAGCAGGGAGCAGGGGCACAGGCTGCCCCCATGACCCACGTGTCCCACAGCACGTGAGGAAGCCTCGAGCCATCCTGGCAAGCCAGGCTGGTAACAGTGAATGTGACTAGAGACAGGAAAATATCTCAGAGCAAAGATGGCCCTTTTATTTTGGGAATCCTGGGCACTGTTGTGCGGGGTGTTACAGGCAGCAATCACCAAGGACGTCCTGGAACAGCGGGAGAGCGGCACATCCCAGTGATCCCGTGTGGGGGCTGTGTCACACACACAGCACAATGGGCTTTTCTTTTGATTCCATGCTAAAAGGACAGCTCCAGCTTCCTAATAAAGGGATTGCTTTTCAGTTTGAAATGAAAATTGTAGAAATCATTAAGTCTTGAAATTTGGATTGTGAATCACAGAATGGTTTGGGTTGGAGGAGACTTTAAAGCTCATCTCGTTCCGCCCCCCTGCCATGGGCAGGGACACTTACAAGAACATATTCTTGTGAGGAAGAATTTATGAATTGCATTTGTTACAGATTTAAGGTTATTATTACTTTATACCTCTTACCTAGAAGATATTTCCAGTTTGTAGGGGTACATTTTGCTACGTTGCTACATTTTGCCCTTTACCATGTAGGAGAAAAAAAATGATCCCACTGAAAATGTGAAAATGATGCTTTTAAAAATCCATATAGGAATACCTGCTTTGAAAATCACAGTCTCTGTAAGGATGAGGGTTAAACAAAGCAGGAATGGAGAAGAGATTGCTGCCTACTTTTGCCTTATTTAAATATTCCCCGAGCTTCCTCCATTTTAATCTCCCTTAAAAAGATGGCTGTTACTGAAGCTGGCAGCCCCTCCGAAAGCAGCATCGTTTTTCTGGCATGGTGTTCAGCTGAGCGAGACTAATGTGGAGTGGGGACCCCCTTCAGCCAACTGAGCAACCGGGACGATTCCCAGTTCCCCAGTGCTTCCAGGCATTCGGCTGAATCCGCTCGGATCGGTCCTCGCTCCTTTGTGCAATCCCTGATTTCATTCCTCTCTCCTGCGAGCACGTCCACCCACGGGCAGGCTCGGCAAGGATGCGATGCCAGGCTTGGCTTTGTCTGGGATTAGCAGCTGCCGGGCTTTGGGGGATCGCTGGCTTTGGTGAACGCTGATTTTTTTCCTGGACTGGGGAAGGGGGTGTCCTTGTTCCCAAGGAGCTCTCCTGTCTGACTGGCAATTTCTCCGGGAGGATTTGTGGACGGTAGCGAGGAGTTTTCCAAAATGCCTGAAGCAAACTATTTGTTATCTGTATCTTGGGGTTATATTAAGGTGGGTTTAATTCCTGAAGGATTATTGATGGCTGTTTTGTTTTGTGCTGTGTTGCTTGGATAAAACCTCTGTGAGGAAAAAAATGCTTTTTAAATGGTTATTTATGTGTATTTTGACAAGAACTCGTCATGTGTGTAGTGTGAATGCAGAGTACATGTATGGAATTTTTTTATCCCTTTGGAAATTCAGTGTTGCAGGATAAAATGATGCAGCAATGAAAATGTTTGATTATAAAATCAGGAGGATCATAGCATGTATATGTGGGGGAATAATGTCTGAATCCTACATTTTACTATAATGAGCTGAGCAGATCTTCAGATTTATGGCATATTTCTCCTCTGGATATGCGGTTGTCTTTTCCTTGCATAATACAAAATGGAGAAAACTTACAAAATCCAGAACAGGAGAAGGTTATAGGATGGGGAATTCTAACCCGGACAAGAATTTGAGCTTTCAGAGCATTTACCTGAAATGTTATTTCCTCATTTGTGGCAGTAACAACTAATATGCATCTTCAGAGGAAATTAATTGTGTAGTTTAGTGGACTGAAAAGAAATATCTAGTCATGGTGATGCTGAACAGTATCTAAATGAAACCAAACCATGGCTCGAACTCCATTCCAAATATCTCCAGAATTTTGCTTTTAACATCCTGTTTGTGGACTTGCCTGCGCTAACACTGGATTGATTTGGGAAAGGATTCAGAAAAATGCCATCTTTGTCTGTGCTCTTCCCCTCCCAGTTCAAGAGGATGCTGAACCGGGAGCTGACACACCTCTCCGAGATGAGCCGCTCCGGCAACCAGGTGTCTGAGTACATTTCCAACACTTTCCTGGGTAAGGAATCACATCCCAAGCTTTCGGGTGATTTAGAGAAGGATCAATGGCAGCCTAATCACTGCTTGTGCCCAGCTTTCCTTAGGGGCAGAGCGTTACTGAAATATGTTGGGTGTTTCACTTTCAAGTGGATATGGGGAGGAAAATGATAGTGTTTGAGTAAGTCTATTCACAGAGGAATTCCTTCTCTAAACCATTGGATTTTGCTGCGCAGACTGAATGAGGCTCTTGGTAGCTGCCTTATGCAATACTTGATTTTTGTGTTGACCTTATTTAAAGGACAAAGTCACACAAGCCCAACTTGCAACTACTGCTTCGTTCAGCTCCATCTTCCCCTTCAGAGAGAGGGTTCAGATTAGATTCAACCCAGACGTTTTATGTATTACTTTGTGCGAATTTGCTCATTTTGCACCAAAAGTCAGAATAAAGACTAAAGAGAATATTTTACATTTCATTAGTTTTGCTGGAGCTCACATCACTACTGACATGAATGAATCCTCTGTGTTAACAAATGTATTTATTATGAGAAATAGAATTTTCTGTGGAAGTAGCTTCAGAATTTGTGACCATTTGCATATAAAATGATACGCAGCAAAGTACCCTCATACATATCTCTGAGTCCATCAGCTCCAAACAATGAGAGATTTAGGATACTGGAGCTCATGGAGAATCGTGCCCTGGGGTTAAGATGACCCTGAATGCATTCACTGCATGACACACAATTATTTCCATTAAGGGATTTTTAAGTGATTCAAATGGCCAGTTGCAACTGCAACTGCTGTCTGCATTTAGGACACATCACATCATGGAAGTCTGGAGCTGCTTTGTGGGATCCAATGACCCTGTCTTAGTGCTCAGCTTAACCATGACATCCAGAATATGAATTAAAACAAGGAATTAGGAGCAAGGCTGTTCAGCTGCCAGCCAGCAGCCACTGCTTGGAGAGCCTGGGATACACAGCATGGCCACAGTGGCATGTTCAGGGATCTGGTTGATCATCAGCTCTTCCCAGTAGGCACAAGTCCGTGGAGCAGGATGGGCTTCAGCTGGAATAGCCTATGTGGCCACCAAAAATAAACCACACATACACTAAAGTCAGGGGAGTCTGTAGTTCAACAGGGGCTGATTAGCTGGAGCTGCTGCTGGTGCTAATGGGGTTGTGTTATTCATGGAATCCCAGACTGGTTAGGCTTGGGAGTGACTTTTAAGACCATTCAGTTCCACCCTCTGCCATGGGCAGGGACACCTTCCACTATCCCAGGTTGCTCCAAGCCCTGTCCAACCTGGCCTTGGACACTCCCAGGGATGGGGCAGCGACAGCTTCGCTGGGCAACCTGTTCCAGGGCCTCCTCACCTTCACAGGGAAGAATTCCTTCCCAGTATCCCATGTAACCCTGCCCTCTGGCAGCAGGAAGCCATTCCCCCTTGTCCTGTCCCTCCAGGCCCTGGTTCAAAGTCCCTCTCCATCTCTCCTGGAGCCCCTTTAGGCACTGGAAGGGCTCAAAGGTCTCCCCAGAGCCTTCTCCAGGTGAACACCCCCAGTTCTCCCAGCCTGTCTCCAGAGCAGAGGGGCTCCAGCCCTTGGAGCAGCTCCATGGCCTCCTCTGGACCTGCTCTAACAGGTCCATGGCTTTCAATTCTGTCTATTCCCATACTCAGGCTGGGTCAGGCAACTTCATTTCCCTTTGCAGGTCTGGACAATGGTCTGTTCATTCCTGTTCTGCGGCTCCTTCCATGCTTGGTGACAGTGACGTCCCTGTGTTTTGTGGCAGTGTGAGGCCACTCAGCCACTCAGGGCCGTGGTGGTGCTGAGTGGTGCAGGCTCTCCAGACTGGGCCAGATTGCAGCCTGATTGCTCACATTAAAAAAAAAAAAAATAAATGAGTAAAGCTTTTAAAAGGATCATCAAGCTATTTTGGGAAGTCATGCTGTTACATTTTTTATGAATTACTTTTTCCCCCCTGAAATTTGGTTTAAAATTAAATGAACACACAAAATAACAGGAGTCTGCAGCTGAGGAGGTTGAACAAACAAACAGAAAAAGAAATACGTGGGTAGGACGTTCATTTATCTCCAAGCAGCATTTGTTAGATCGGGATAACATACAGATATTAAAATCAGATCATGTGACTTCATTCAGTCTCTTTATTTTATTAGAGCCTGAAGTGACAGGACTAGGGGGAATGGCTTCCCACTGACAGAGGGCAGGGGTAGATGGGATATTGGGAAGAAATTCTTCCCTGTGAGGGTGGGGAGGCCCTGGCACAGGTTGCCCAGAGAAGCTGTGGCTGCCCCACCCCTGGAAGTGTCCAAGGTCAGGTTGGATGGTGCTTGGAGCAACCTGGGATAGTGGAAGGGGTCCCTGCCTATCATGGCAGGGAATGGATCTGGGTGACCTTCAACGTCCCTCCCAACTCAAACCATTCTGTGATTCCATGATTAAATGAGCTGAGAAGGCACCAAGAAGTGATGTCCTTTGCAGAGGGTCCAGTCCTGCAGTCACTGGGCACAGCTTTAGATCCATGTGAAGGTCAAAGATGACAAACAATGGTTTTATCATTGGCCCCATCACATAAACAGGGAAGATCATGGTGCCCTTTTGGGACAAGTTCTGCCTAAGGTCCGAGGAGTGTTGCTGCCACCACCGGGGAGACTTGACTTAACAAATCAGAGATTTCTGTACAAGAATGTCCATTTTACACTGCCTTAATGTTAGTAATTGCTAAGGAGATTATGTAGAGGAAAGTCCTTCAGTGGTTCAGCAAAAACACACAAGGGAAGCACCCACTGATGTCAGCCAGGCTGTTGCTGTGAATAATGGCTTCTTTCTTAATTGCAGTGCTGCAGACATACTGGTAGCTCTGATTTCAGAGGGTTTTAATTAAGCCAAGGCAAAACTAACTGATGCCTACAGGTCTTGTCCCTCTGAAGGTCCTCAGGGATGCAAAGGTGCAAAGAGATTATTGTAGCCTTTTCTGAAAGTCCATGAAAAATTATTTGTATGGAAGTAATGAGCCACTCTATCTCCACTTTAATGCAGCAAATATATCAGCTGTAAGGGCACTAAATAACATATTTGGAGATATTTATTTGTTTATTTATTAAACACATCTCCACAGCCAAGTTTGTGCCTGTTTCATGTGGACTAATATTGTTATTATCTCTGAGAAGGGCAATAAGAATATGACCTGTGCTTTTTATGTTATTCACCACATATTTGTAAAGGACAAATCTTTAATAAATCAGTGTCACCAATTTGTTACTGTGTTGGTGTTCTAAGAGCAGGGGATGTTGACCCTAATAACTACCAACATAGGGAATGGGAAAAGACACACTTTTTAAACTTTAATGAGGAAAAGTCTGTTGTTGGGATATATATATATATTTCCCTTACAATAGGTAATAAAAATTAATTGGGATTTAGCCGTGAACAGAACTTGGTGCCCTTCAGTCACGGAGAATCACAGAACCATTTAGGTTGGAAAGCCTTCTTAGACCATTAAGTCCAACCATTCCCAGCGCTGCCAAGGCCACCACTGCCCCATGTCCCCAAGTGCCACATCCACACATAGAGACACATTCCTGGACATGTGCTGTGTCCCCAAGCCGTGCACTGTGAAAATGCTACAAGGAAAGCAGTCTGGTCTTAAACAACCATAGAATAAGCTGAGATGGAAGGCACCCATCAGGATCATTGAGTCCAACTCCTGGCCTTGCACAGGACACCCCCAAAAATCCTACCAAGTGTCCCAGCAGGGCTCAGTGGCAGGTTCAGTCTTTCAGAGGGAAACAAGACATTGTGTCACTGTTTTGCTTTGGTTTTTGGGTCCCAAAATACAAGAAGACCCCCAGCAGGAATACTTGGGTTTGAACTGGTATGTGGAGCCACTTAGTGAGCAAAGCCAAGGGTTGATTTTGGGGGGTGTGATCAGTGCTTGTGCTGCAAACAGTGTTGACTCATTTCACCTTAATTTGTTACAGACAAGCAGAACGATGTGGAGATTCCTTCTCCCACCCAGAAAGACAGAGAGAAGAAGAAAAAACAGCAGCTCATGACACAGATCAGTGGAGTGAAAAAATTAATGCATAGTTCAAGCTTAAATAACACCAGCATTTCACGTTTTGGCGTGAAAACAGAAAAGGAAGATCATCTGGCCAAGGTATAACAGATTCTTGCCATTCAGGGGGAATCTGGAAGCTGGGAAAGGACTGGATGGATGGATGCCCCCCTTGTAAAACTGTAATCAGTAATCCTGAAGTGATGTGGCTACTACAAATGTTGCAATTAATGGCAGCAGGCCCTAACAGCATATTCTGTGTTTATAAATACTTGTAATTATCTCTAAAATAATAAGAAGAAAAGTGATGAAGGCTGAGGAGAGCAATTATCAAACACCAAATCAGCCCTTCACAGTTACTCTGTGTTCCTGTACTTTATTAAGTGCACATATTCATGCACTTACATAATTACAATAATTATTAAATTTGCATATTTTGGAACCTTTTGGAAAGTTCAAAGATAGAACTTCTTCACACCAGAAGACGTGGTGCAAGTCAGAAATGCAGAATTGTCTGGAAAAGTAATGTAACCATTCTCTTTTTGTCCTCTCAAAAGGAACTGGAAGATCTGAATAAATGGGGTCTGAACATATTTAACGTGGCCCGGTATTCCCACAACAGGCCCCTCACCTGCATCATGTACGCCATATTCCAGGTTTGTCACTTCCTGCCCGAATTTGCTATTCTTTTATGGCACTATTTTAATTTCTTATTGCTTTCTGATTTGTTTTCTTCTCCAGCATGACCTCCTTACCTGATACATGCCTGTATGTTTGTATCTTTTATTACACAGGAGCGAGACCTCCTGAAAACATTCAAGATCTCCTCAGACACGTTCGTGACGTACATGATGACACTGGAAGATCACTACCACTCGGACGTGGCCTACCACAACAGCCTCCATGCTGCTGACGTTGCCCAGTCCACCCATGTTCTGCTCTCTACCCCTGCCCTGGATGTGAGTTACCTTGTTTGAGCTGAGTTGTGTTGGGCAGGGTTGTGTTTGAAGGTGGGATGGGCACTTCCTACTCTTCCAAGGGCTCAGTTTGGTGCCAGGGACTCCTTCAGACAATGATCTCTTCTCTGTGGGGACCAGGGACAGGACCCCAGGGAATGGCCTCAAGTTGTGTCAGGGCAGGGTTAGGTTGGATCTTAGGAAAAGGTTCTTCCCCCAGAGGGTGGTTGAGCACTGAACAGGCTCCCCAGGGCAGGGGGCACAGCACCAAGGCTGCCAGAGCTCCAGGAGCGTTTGGATGATCCTCTGGGGCACCTGGTGTGACCCTTGGGGATGGTCCTGGGCAGAGCTAAGGGTTGGACTTGATGATCCTTGTGGGTCCCTTCCAACTCAGTATATCCTGTAGTTCTGTGATTAAGAAATCTCAGCAGCAGCTCTGCCTGAAATCGCTGTTTCATCTTCAGGAGCACAAGCTACTTGCAGACCTTTCTTATGAGTCAGTGGCTTGTCTTCAGAAAATTAATTTTAAAAAGCACAATTCGTTTCTCTAAATCAGCTTCCCAAACTGTTGAGGGATAAAACCTAAGGACCTCTCTGACAAATTCCTTCTTTCCTTTGTAGGCTGTCTTCACGGATTTGGAAATCCTCGCTGCAATTTTTGCAGCTGCAATTCATGATGTGGATCACCCCGGGGTCTCCAATCAATTTCTTATTAATACAAGTGAGTTTTGTTTGGAATTCAATCATAACTTCATGTACAAATTTGGAAAATAGTGGAAATGCTTTTTCCATTACATAAATGATGACTTGCAGACTGAATTGCCTTCTCAAAATATTGTGCGGTAAATGAGGGAGACATTTGGAAATAAAGCAGTAACTAAAATGAAATTCCTAACAAAGGGAGCTATTGTAGTACAATTTGTAAAGTACTCTTGTGAATATTACTACTTGCTAACATATAATAATTCTTCCAGTCCCAAGTGCAAATTTTACCATTAATATAAGAGCAATAATGCTATTGCTATTGACAACCATAAAGCTAAATATTGTGGGTCATATTGTGTTCTGCGACAGGCTGAGCATGTATCTTGATTCCAAAATATGGGTATTGTTCTGTTTTGGAAAGACTGTTTGCAGGATTCTGTTGTCAGTGACTCTGAAGCCGTAACTAAGTCAACTGAGCATTATTTTGTTCACTAAGACTGAGCAAAGGCTGTTTGTATTATAAACATTCATGCTGGGGTTATCAAACCACAGGCTCTTGTCACTCATGGAGCAAAAAATAAGCACAGAATCCTGGAATCATTTCCTTCCACCACCTGTCATGGGCAGGGACACCTCCCACTATCCCAGGTTGCTCCAAGCCCCGTCCAACCTGGCCTTTAACACTTCAAGGGATGGGACATCCACAACCTCCCTGGGCAAGGAAACCCTCCCTGATTTATTGCACACAGATAAAACATTTCAGTGCCCAGGACAAGTGTTGCTGTTCAAAGTCACCCACTTCACATGCTGGAGTCAGGTATCTGTGTTACTTTGCTAGATTCCGAGCTGGCCCTGATGTACAATGACGAATCCGTCCTGGAGAACCACCACCTTGCTGTGGGTTTCAAACTGCTTCAGGAAGAGCACTGTGACATCTTCCAGAACCTGACCAAGAAGCAGCGTCAGACGCTCAGGAAGATGGTGATTGACATGGTATGAGCTGTGCACACTCTGCTCCTCTTCCTAACCCAAAAACTGGCTTCTTCGTGTGGCTGCCCATACTCACATCCTGGTTTTCCCACTTCTGTCAAGGTGTTGGCCACTGATATGTCCAAGCATATGAGTCTGTTAGCTGATCTGAAAACTATGGTGGAAACTAAGAAGGTGACCAGTTCAGGAGTTCTCCTTCTGGACAACTACACAGACAGAATACAGGTATGGCAGCCAAATTTCCTGGATTTTGTGTATTTTTCTTCAGGATGAAGAAACCACGTTCCTGTTTTTATTGTGGCTGTTAAATTGAACATACATAGAAGCTACTGACATAAATTTTCACCATTTTCTTCTGCAATAAGAATGGGTACAAGGTGGTTCCCATATGTATTTTAGGTGAAGGGGATTATGGTTTTTGTAACACTAAGAGATCTAAGTTCAAACATGCACATTCTTCTGAGGTTAGTCCATAAGGCTGAGTTTTTGAGGGCCCCCAAATTTCCGTGCTGCTTTCTCCCATTTGTTTCTTCTGCTATAGCATTGCAAGAATTTTAATTTATGGCTCCATACCTAGAAGCAACTCCCAGTGAGCTGAAATTAGTGACATGCAGTCTATTCCCTATATAATGTAAATTCTTGATTTACAGAAATGGCAAAGCAGTGCTCGAAAAGGGTTACACAGTGAGCAGGACAAGATACATTCTGATCTGCTCTGCAGTTTGATGACCAAATTCTTAAGAACAGGCTCATGGGAAAACTCCTTCAGTTTTTATTTAAGACTGCTGATGTTAAGACAGGTCATTTTGCTGCTGTCTCAGTCCTTCTGGCCAGTTAGTCAGGCACATCTTGTGTGTGTCTGGAAGGGATATTACTCATTTAATCAAGTAGGAGCATTTAACCTACTTACATGGAGAGCGTGGAAATGAATTTTGAATGGTGGGAAGCACCTGCATTCAAAACCAAACCTGTGTGATGTCATTAACATTGTCACAACTGCACCCCATGTAAGTCTTGAGTTGTCTGAACACCAGAGAGCATGTGTTGCCTCTGTGAAGGGACTGTGGCAGCTGGGCTCATATGTGGATATATAGAATCAGAGAATCACAGGCTGGTTTGGGTTGGGTGTGACTTGAAAGCTCATTTAGTCCATCCCCTGCCATGGGCAAGGACACCTTCCACTATCCCAGCTTGTTCCAAGCCCTGTCCAACATGGCCTTGGACACTCCCAGGGATGGGGCAGCCACAGCTTCGCAGGGCAACCTGTGCCAGGGCCTCACCACCCTCACAGGGAAGAATTTCTTCCCAGTATCCCATGTAACCCTGCCCTCTGGCAGTGGGAAGCCATTCCCCCTTGTCCTGTCCTCCAGGCCCTTGTCCCAAGTCCCTTTCCAGCTCTCCTGGAGCCCCTTTAGGCACTGGAAGGGCTCAAAGGTCTCCCCAGAGCCTTCTCTTCTCCAGGTGAACACCCCCAGCTCTCCCAGCCTGTCTCCAGAGCAGAGGGGCTCCAGCCCCTGGAGCATCTCCATGGCCTCCTCTGGACTCGCTCCAACAGGTCCACGTCTTTAACGTGGTATGATGGAACAATGTTAATATTTTTATGGACTGTTTCATAATCAAGGAGTCTTGTGGTCAAATGTTCTGCAAGAAGTGAGCAGATACAGCTTGAAACGGTCTCCTTTTTCCATTTGACTTTATGAGTTTTCTGATTAATGTAATTGCAGGTTCTCCGAAATATGGTACATTGTGCGGACCTGAGTAATCCCACAAAGTCTCTGGAGCTGTACCGACAGTGGACAGACAGGATCATGGAGGAGTTCTTCCAGCAGGGAGACAAGGAGAGAGAAAGAGGAATGGAAATCAGCCCGATGTGTGACAAACATACCGCCTCGGTGGAGAAATCGCAGGTAATTGGCCCTGAGCTGCAGTTCTTACTGCCTGAGCTTGTAGTTTTAAAGCAGAGACAAAATTCATCTGCTTTCTCCAGCACAATTAGGCAATGAGCCAACTGTTCAGAGGGTTGGTTCTGATCGACCCTGACATCCAGCTGTGCCTGGAGCTCACACAGACTGATGAGGCTGCTCAGGCTCCTCTCTGTGCCCCTCGGCATCTCCTCATTTCCAAACGCGTGTTCATCTTGCTCTGTTTGTGTCCCAGTTTCCAGGAGGAGTTGGTTTCCTTTTGTTCCCCGGGCTTGAAAAGTGCAATTCTGCTCTCCCCATCCTCCTGCCAGGTCTTTCCTGCTTTCACACCCTCTGTTAATTAGCACCTCCTAAACGTACTGACGTTGTACCTCGGGTTAGACATTTATAGCAGTGCCAGCCCCATTGAACTGCAGGGTTAGGAGCTTTTCCCAGCTGAGATCCACTTCAGGACACTGGACAATATTCAGGACAGTCTGGTAGTGCATGATCCATCTGGTGAAGTTAGAGGACTGCTGGAACTGCTGTGTGCAGGGTGAAGTCACAGAAATATTCATTTATGTCAATACAAACCTTAAAAGGAGCTGGATTTGCCCCATTTTTTGAGATGAACTGGCTCATCCCTTGTTCTGATTCATAAATTATATGGTTTCAAGCTCAGATTTTGTTCTGACCTTTGTAGTACAGGCCATAAAATTTCACCCAGATAGTCTGTAATGAAACCAGTAATTTATGTTTGCCTAAACATATTCCAACTTTTATATAATGGTGTCTTGGTTGTTGTTCTTGAATGACTAGAGCAAGTCATCATTGAGGTTTTTCAGCTTGAATAAGTAACAAAATTGATGATAATTATTTCCAAATGTCCTCTCAGGCTAAGCCAAGTGGTTTCAAAATTATTCACTCAACAGCGTGGTGATTTTGTTGGAAAAATCTGTCTTATTTGTTAACCTAACAAGAAATGAATCCTTCAGCAAGGCTTGGCCAGAAAATGCCCATGTGCTCCGCATGTGAGCTCCAATTCATAATTTGTTTCACATATGATCTTCACAGAGGCCTCAAAATGGCATTTTTACTATGCAAAAAGGACAGGAATTGCACAAAATGGCCCTCATGAAAATCGCAAAGGAGAAAAGGGAGGTGGCATGTCCGTGCTGGAGGGAAAGAAGGAGTTCACTGGAAAAGTATTGCAAAGCTTGAGATGTCACCTCTTTACATCAAAATATTTTAGGGTCAATGCTGAGCCATGTGGTTATTCCATGTTATTCCAGTTTTCCCGTGATCTGTGATGTTTTTAAAGAGACAATGACCCTATTAATGAGTGCCAATCTTTACCCATTGCTGCTGTACAGCCCTTGAGCATTTGGGGTGGCAGCAAAGCCATGAGCCAACCATACAGAATCCTTTTTTTTTCCCCCTTAAAAGTGCTCTGGAACATGTGCTGCAGGATATTTTCATCACCTTTTTGTTTGAGCTGCCTCAACTGCATGTTACAATTGAATGTTAATGGTTCTATTGACATCCTGTTGTGTCTGAAGGAGCCATGTGTGATTTCCAAAGCAAACATCTGCACATTGGGACTGGCTCCTCGGAGAGCCATTTTCCTGCACAGAAACCTTGTCCAGCGGAGCGAGGAGAAGTGACACATTCTGCCAAGAGGGAAGAATTTCAATCCTCTTTATGGCCATTCAGTTTTCTCCATCCTGGACGTACGTCCTCTCTTAGTCAGACAATTGAAGGATGATTTAGCTCAGAGCTTACGCCGGCGGAAGGACTGACAGACTCAGCCACAGCTCTCACTCTTTCCATCGCCGACACGTCACTCCAGGGAAGTCAGACAGCAGTGGCCTGTCCTCTTCACGCAGGAGGAGGATTCTTGGGATGAGCTGACCTGCTTTCTGGGCTCTTTCCAAAACAAAATGAAAGGAAAGAGAGTCTCTAGCTGGGCCAGCTCTGCAGAGAAACACAGTGGCTGCTTTGGCAGAGTGGAGGAAAAAAACTGAAATGTTTAAAGCTGCAGGAGCATTAAACAGTTCAGAATAGGCACAAACCAGACACTGTAGTAAAAGACACCTAAAGCTTGAACTGAAGTCCGTAAGGCAGGGACATTGGGTCTTGGGATGGCTGCTTGCCTTGGGAGCACTGGTGTATTCCCAGCTCTCAGCCAAGTGTGTACCCTGGGGTAAGGGCATAGTGGTCCTAAATGCACCAGCCTTGTCCCCAGTCACCAGGGAATTCTGAGAGGAGCAGGGATATTTAGCCACATGCTGTCAGGGATGGAATTGGCAGTTCTGTCTCTTGAATTTCCTGTTGACTCCTGCTTTTAGTTAAACTTTAATCCAAGGTTTGATGTTGGACAGCAACCTAACCCAAGGTTGTAGATGGAATTCTGGGTATCAGATGATTTTGTCTGTGATTACACTCTGCTGGTTTGGGGACTTGCTCTGGGGTGGATATTTTGCTTGTAAAAATCAGGTATTACCATAAATTGAACTTTTTAGACACCCACCTTCTCCTAGTTATTTCCTTCCCCTAAGTGTGAGCGTTCCTGTGTTTCCAGGTGGGATTCATTGACTACATCGTCCATCCGCTCTGGGAGACGTGGGCTGACCTGGTGCAGCCCGATGCCCAGGACATCCTGGACACTCTGGAGGACAACAGGAACTGGTACCAGAGCATGATACCTCAGAGCCCATCCCCTCCCCTGGAGGAGCGGGGCCAGGACTGCCAGGGCCTCATGGAGAAGTTCCAGTTTGAACTGACACTGGAGGAGGAGGACTCTGACGGGCCGGAGAAGGACAGCGAGAGCATCGGCTACTTCAGCAATACACAGACACTCTGCGTGGCCGAGCCGGGGGAGGAGGAGCCCCAGAGGGAGGCAAACATAGAGATTGTGACAGAAGACACATCTCCTGTCGACACATAATGTCCTGGACCCATGTGAGTGGATTTTAACACTTAAGGAGCATGCAAGCAGTCTCACGGACAGCCTGCAGCGGGGTCTGAGGCCTCTGTCCCACAGTGGCTGAAAGACCCTCCCAGCTACTTGAGATTGGAGTCAGGGTTAAAGATCGTGTAGTGAATGATTGCTCAGGAAATTACCAGGTGATTTACGTTGTGGTTTGAGCCTTGTCAGCCAAGAGCATCGTGTTGTCCTGGAGCTGGCTTGGGTCGGGACTGAGGCGTCAATGACACACAACTGAGAGATTTTATACTGTTAGTTTTGGAATTTATACCAGTTAGACTGATAGAAACTACTGATTAATAACTCTCCATATAAAACCTGTCCACCCAACCACCTGTCTGCAGACCTGTGTGCCTTCTTTGTAAACACTTTCATGTCTTTTCAAGAGTCTGTTAATTAAATACACAGAGTTTAGTATTCAAAAGCGACACAAAGTGTTTCAGAATTGACGGATACTTTTTTGATTCTTCCTGTTACAAGAAGCAGTCTTCCTTTTTTTCATGGGCAATACCTGTCACTTTATTGCAGTTAATCACTTTGACAGACTAAACAGAAGGGGAAACCCTCTGGCTTGCATTACTGCACCTTTAATCGTCTTCTTAATACCCCCGGTGACCTAAGTCACTTCATGCCATCGTGCACCGTCTCTGTTCTCTTGCTTGGAACAACAGTATTTTTTCCTCACAGGGTTTGGTTTTGTGGTGAGCAGGACAGAGGACAGGTTGTTTCCATGGCACAGTGCAGTACATGAGTAAGGCAGTGTGTGACACACGTTCCCCCTCGGCAGCTCCTTGGAATTTGCACGCTCGGATATTTGTGTTTCTCTCGCCTCTCGTCCACGTTTCCTAGGTTTAGGTCCACCATCCTCCTCCTGCACTGCCTCGAGCTCTAACACCTCCATTACTGTTTATAACAGTGTATTTATTACGTAATGTATATACTGTAATGTTTTGTAAGTTATTAATTTATATGAATTAGCATTGCTGGTCGGCGGCGATGTTAACGGTGTAGAAAACTCGGAATAAGAGTTGCCTTTTTTTCTTGTAACCTTTTGTATTGCATAAAGTACAAGAACCTGAACATAGCTGGAGAGACAGACGCAACCCAGGAAGGGCATTTGGGTGGCAGCCGCCCGTGGGAGGGGGTGACACCAGACCCCAGGGCAGTTGGGAGTGAACAGAGAGACGGGGAAGCGAACAAAGAAACCCCCCAAGAACGGGCCGGCTTTTAAATGTCACGTTCCAATTTCTGAACAACCCAATGTGAATTTCTATGACAAAAATGTGAACTGATGTAATAATTGTGCTGTGAAACTTCCTCTGACAAAGCTTGTCCGGCATCGTGAGCGGTGTCAATCTCAGTTTGTAAAATATGTTTCAAGCTTTTTGGTCCAACTTGTGACTAACTAGTTAATGACAATAGCACAGTTGTGCATGATCAATGGGTTTGTTTGTCTGTTGAACACTGCATTGTTCCAGGTGGTTATTTTATTGTTTCCAAAAGTTTCACACAATGTATGTTATAGTATTATATATTGTGTTCAGATGCATTCTTAAGAGATTTTTATATGAAGTGAATAAATGAAAGCATGACCCTGCCTATGGCTTTTCATGATGCTGTTGTCAACAAGACAGTGTGAGCTGTGTCACCACCGTTTGGGAGACAGCAAAATGGAACCCTCCAGGCCCAGAACATGCCCGTGGCCCAAAACCAGAACATACCTGTGTCTGAAACCCAGAACCCTCTCTTGGCCAAAACCCAGGACCCTCCCACAGTCAAAACCCAGGACCTTCCCACAGCTGAAACCCAGAACCTCCTACAGCCAAAACTCAGGACCTTCCCACAGGCAAACCCACAACTGTCTCCCAGCCAAAACCAGAACCTCCCACAGCTGAAACCCAGAACCATCCTATGCCCAAAACCCAGAATCCTCCTACAACTGAAACCCAGAACCTTCCTGTGGCTAAAACACAGGATCCTCCCACAGCCAAAACTAGAACCCTCGCATGGCCAAAACCCAGACCTCCCTCGGCCAAAATCCAGAACCTCCCACAGCCCAATCCCAGTGGACACGGAGGAGCCCTTGCCTTACGCACGGGAAGAGGAGGGTTCCTGTGTCCGGAGGGCACGGCCACCCTCCGTAGTGGGCTGGAGCCCGTGGCCTTCCTGGCGGGGCCGGTGTGGCGGCGACAGGAAGGCGGGCACAGACAGGAAGCGATGGCCGTGCACCAGGACGGCCCCCGGGCTGCTTTCATGTCCCAGCCTGACCCAAAACAACCGACTTTCCAGTAAAAAAACATCCTGCTGACAGGCACTTGTGGGGACACGGGGACTCTGTTCTGCCTTCACTGTGGGCAGTGCCGGTGGTGCCCCCACTGTGGCACCGCATGACCCTCCATGGGCTTTTTCTGGATTCTCTGGCTCCACAGTGAAGCCACGTGAAAGCAAGTGTAGATCCCTCATCCCACACCCATTTTCCCACCCAGCACTCCATGGGAGCAGCAACTGCCAACCCACCTTCCTGCAAATCCCTCCTATCCCAGCGGAAGGGGCTTCAGCCCACCTGGGCTTGGCAGCTGACATCAGCACCTCCCGAGGGACTCTCCCAGCACCATGCCAGGGGGTGAATAGTACTTTCTCTCCCAGTGAATTCATGGAATCCCAGAATGGTTTAGGTTGGAAGGGACCTCAGAACTCATCCAGTTCCACCTCCTGCCATGGGCAGGGACACCTCCCACTATCCCAGGTTCCCCCAAGTCCTGTCCAACCTGGCCTTAGACACTTCCAGGGATGGGGCAGCCACAGCTTCTCTGGGCAACCTGTGCCAAAGCCTCACCACCCTCACAGGGAAGAATTTTCTCCTAATCTCTAATTGAAGTCTCTCCTCTTTTAGTTTAAAACCATTCCCCCCTTCACATCCTTTCCACACTCCTTTGCTGTGCCTGCTGTGTCCTTCTGTGGCCAGCACTGTGCCCACGGCTCCCAGGGATGTGCAGAGATGGGAAACGGGTTATTTGGCTGGAAAAACATTGGCAGTTCTGGGTGGGGAAAGTGCCTAAGTAGGACAGAGCTGGGGCTGCAGGTGAAGCACCCGCCCCATGTCCAGAGGTGTGTTAGGGGAGGTGATGTGCTCGGTGCTGTCCCTGGCTGCAGGGCCAACGCGGGGGCTCTGCCCTGGCCTACTCCCCGCTGCCCACACCCCCTCCCCTCCAGCCTTCCCTTGCTTTATTCCTGTCCCTTTTCCATGACCTAGTTCTGCCAGGCAGTAGCTTCCTCGTGAACATGGCAACGAAGCAGCGCAGTTCTGGTGCTGAAAGCAGCTGCCTTTCCCTGCTCCTTCCCAGCAGCAGCAGGAAAATGCTCCTATGGCTGCTATGCTGCAAAACCAACCCAGATCCCTTCTATTTCCCTTCCATTTTTGGGGTGGGAAATCCCAGTTCAGGTGTGAGGTAGTTTGCTGTCCCAGTTTCCTCAGTTCCTGGGGGGATGATGATGATGCCTTGGCTCTGCTTCCCCATCCATACATCCAGAGCTCCTGTGGGGTTTTGCTCAACATGGGAAGCACGCCAGTGTGGAGGCAGCAATGCTGTGCTTCCTCCTTGCTCCAGAGTGGCCTGGAGAGACAGGGCTGATGGATCCTGCTCCCCCTCCCTGGTGGTCTCCCCAGTCACTTCCAGTAACCCCCCAGCAGGTCCTGGAGGGACTGAGGTGTGCGGGGTGGATGGCGTGGAGGGGCTCAGGACCTCCAGCTGCCTGGGACACAGATGCACACCCTGTCCCCTCCATGCTGCCAGCGTCAATGATGGATGTTCCCCACAGCCCCCGAGTGGCAGCTGTCCTTGTCCCCAAGGACATAGTTTCCTGCTGAGGCCATAGAGCTGGGGTTTCAGGGGGATTTCCACCACCCACAGGCGTCAATCCTGGGGATGAGCACTGGGAGCAGAGCTGGCCCTTCCCAGCTGCCCAGGGAGTGGGGACAAGGGTCCCGCAGAGCCCCCGGCGCTGCCAGGAAACTTCTGACCTGGAGGTCGGAGTTGTTCATGGAAACCATGATGCAGAGAAATAAAATAATAAACCAGCCTTGTTGCTGTTTCCCATGGAGCACAGGCTGCACTGCTGGGGGTGGGGCTGGATTTCCATGGTTTTTTCCCCCCAGTCCATAGGAGTTATGAGCGTGGGTGTTCCCACCTGTCCAGTGATGTAAGACAGAGCTGGAACAAAGGACAAGTGACAAGACAAGAGGAAATGGCCTCAAGTTGCACCAGGGGAGGTTTAGTTTGCATATTAGAGAAAATTTCTTTGTGAAAAGGACTGTCAGGGCAGTGGTGGAGTCCCCGTCCCTGGAGAGATTTAAAAACTGTGTGGATGTGGCACCGGGGGACATGGGGCAGTGGTGGCCTTGGCAGTGCTGGGGAATGGTTGGATTTGATGGGCTCAGAGGGCTTTTTCTGCCTAAACAATTCTGTGATTCTGTGATTCTATGCCCGTGGTCCACAGCCCCTTCTGTGTGCCAGCCAGCAGGACAGAGCATTTCCCAGGTTATAAATGCAACCATAAGGATTTGCAAAGTGCTGGAAGTGGTTTGCTCACCGGGGACATTTGGGTGCCACTGGTGCAGAGTTCACCTAAAGGTCCTACAGATGAAAAAAGAGAAATGAAAATGCGAAGCACTGACAGTTTTGCAGTCAAAAACAGGAAGGAGCTGGGGGTTGGTGCACAAAGAGCAGATTTTATCGGGTCTGCAGCGCTGGAACGGAGCCGAGTTCTCCCAGCACCGGCACCTTTGTGTGAAGGGGAGCTGGGACTGCCACAGGGACAGCAGTGGGACCCAGGGCTGGCCAGGAAGGACAGGGCAGGTTGTGGCCCAGTTGATGTGGTTCAAGATGTGTTTAGGTGTTTTAGCTCTCCCAAATGTCCCTTTTGGGTTGACACAAGGAGCCCAATCCCAAGGTCTCCCTGTTCCCAAGGGCTTCCTGTCCTCATATGTTCCCCTCCCCCAGGGCACCCTAAACCCTGCTCTTGCTGCATGATTTTTGCTCTGTGGGGGGCATTTCTGTCATCCTTGTCTGATGCTGTCACCAGTTCTCCCATTGCAGTGCTGGGGACATTTGGGATCACAGAGCTCTGGCTCACAAAGGACTGTGGGATGACACCCCTGTTGCGGGGGCAGGATGGACTCTGCAGCCTCCTTATCGGTCCAGAGTGGGGTCTCCTGGGACACCCCTTGGTGTTATGGGGTTGCCCATCCTGTGATCTACTGCTGGGAGCACTGGGATTCACACGCTGGGAACTGGGCAGAGCTTCTCCTTGTGGCACGGTCATGCAAGAGGGGCCAAACACCCTCCTTGTCCCCGACTGCTGGTCCAGCTGTGGTTTGACGCTGTTTTGGGGGCTTCAGGGGTGCTGGGGCAGGGAGGACACATGGGGGGCAGCAGGACCAGCTGTGCACGTGCTGCCTGCACATCTGTACAGCCCCATCCTGTCCATGCACAGCTGCACAGCTCCATCTGCTGAGCTCCCAAACACTGCACAGCGCAAAGCGCTGGGAAACTCCACCGGCGGGATATGCACGGCGGGAATGGGGAGTGTCTGCTGTAGGGACATGCCCTGCAAGGACACACAGAGCAGGGACATGCTCTGCAGGGACACACACACACAGTCGGGGTGCGGCTCAGCTGGCGCCACGCACAGCTGGAGCCCCCAGACAGCTGGAACCGTTTGTGGCAGGGCCCCAAACAGCTGGAGATGTGTCCAGCTGCAGTCTCACACAGCCAGGGCTGTGCACAGCTGGAATGGTGCACAGCTGGAGTTCTGCACAGCTGGGTGCTGAGCACAGCTGGATCCCCACATAAGTGGGTGCCTGCACAACTGGAGCCGTACAGAGATGGATTCGTGCACATTATAACCATTCACAACTGGATTCCTGCACAGCTGGAACTCTGCTCAGCTGGAGGCAGTGGCTCCAGGACTGTGTTGGGGTGCTCACCTTTGGGAATCCCTCTGCCTTCACTGCCCGTTGAGTAGATGCTTCCCAGCACAGCCTCTCACCCTCTCCCCACTCCAACACACTGACATCTCTGAGGTGAGAAACTGTCAGCAAGAGGCAGCGTGATGGGAGCTGGGCTGGGGAGGGGAGTGGGGTGTGCACCCCGAGGGGGTCTGTGCCAGTGAAATCCCTGGGCAAACTGCACCCACCCACATGGAAAACGGGGCTCCCGCCTGTCCTGGGCTGTGTTGGACCTGAACTGGGCTGGTTTCATTCCCATGAGGATGCAGCCGAGCCCTGGTGCTCTCCAGGACAGGAACATATGTGCTCCTTCATGGTCAGAGCAGTCGGGTTTTCAAGCTGTTTGTAGTTAATCAACTGTCAGACCTCGAGGGAAAAACATGGCTGGAATATGGTTGCATTTGGACCAGGGCAAAAATTCCTGGTTTATCTTCCAGTGGGGCTTCCCATCACAATGGGAAGGGCACCCAAGGGCACCCAGGGCTGGGTTCACCCCCTCCCCCAGCACTCCAGGGAGAACCCCCCCGCCGAGGTTCAATGTTCCCTGAAATCCCCACAGCCAACAGTGTTCCTACAGAGTTTATTTTGGCCCCCCTGCACCACTGACCCCCCCTTTCCTGCTTGGGGTGCAGCCTTTCCAATGAAATTAATGCCATTTGGGGCTGAATTTAATGAAATGGCATTTTGGGGGCTCCTCTGTCCATGAATGCTCAGGGGATATATTGGGTCCCTGTTCTCCAGTGGGATGGAGCCACTGGATTCACAGTGGGTTCCCACAGCCAGGTGAGGTGCCAGGAGCCAGGGTGTAGTGCTGACCCCGTAGCTGGACTTTGGAGCACACGGAGGGGCCATTCCCATCCTGAAAACACCAACGCCCTCAGTGATCCAGTCCCAAACTGGCTAAATAATATTTAGGATGAGACATGTGGTGTGGAATGGGGGTGCTGGATGCAACCCCCCATGCCTGTGGGGCATATGAGGACTTTCTCATTGTTCCTGAACTCCTTCTTTGTGGGGGGAAAAAAAAAAAAAAATCAATTAACAACACCCTGGAGCATCCCAGGGCAGCTGCACCTTGTCCCCATCAGGGTGTGGTGCTGAGGTGCTGGTGGTTAACCTGATTAGCCCCCAATTATCAGGGATGTAGGTGGGGCAGGAGAAGCTCCGGGTGTAGGAGGCACTGCTGAGAGGAAGAACAGAGGAAGGTGAGGTTTGTGCATAGCCTGCAGGGATGTCCTGCTGAGCTGGTGGAGGGGTGTTTCTGGATGTGGTGCCTTGTTGCCATGAGATTTGTGGTGATGTGGAGCTGGCAGGAGCAGCTCCCAGGGTGTGTGGGGGGGGTTCCCATCCTGTCTTTGCACTCTAGGGCACAGTCCCACTACCTCCACTTCTGTGAAAGCTGGTAAATGAGGCAGAGCTGGCTCTGGTGGTGTTAAACACTCCTCCTACCCCCACCCCTCCCCTCAGTGTGCCCATTGTGTCTCTGCTCCACCAGCACCTCTGTGCCATGGGGACACACGGCTGCCACCTGGCAGAGGGGCCCTGCTTGCCAAAATGTGAGGTTTTGGGGGCACTTAATAGGGCTGTTGGCACAGGGGCGGGTGCCACCCTTCCTGCCCCATGTCCTGCCCAGTAAGTGGTGGATCCTGTTGGTCTCACAAGATGCTGTACTTGGTTTTGGGGGAACTACTGCCCTTCTCCAAACCTGTTGTGATTGTGCCATGGCCTTCATTAGGGGGTTTCTCATGCCCGGTATGGTCTGGGGTCCTGTAGGATGCTGCTGTGCTGGGTCTCACCATGGGCTGGGCATTTTAGGGGTGGTTGGTGAGGTGTAGAGCATGTTGGAGGTGCAAAGCACCTTGTAGGGTGCCCCATGGGGCTGTTTCCTGGGTGCTGGTGGGGGCAGGTGNTTCTGTGCTCAGCTTGTGTTGCTTCCCTGGGGAGCTTCTTCCATGCTGGAATTTTGCTGCTCTTTGTATCCAGAGAACAGTCTGGTGCATTGAGTCTCCCTTTAAATGCATGATAAATACACTTTTTCCCAGTGCTGTTGGGAAAGCAGGAACCCCATCTAGGTCTCCTCCTCTCCCCCATATGTCCTGGGGGTGAGGGCTTGCTCCTGCATCTCTTTTGTCTCTCCTTGGAGCAGCTCACTGAGATGGGAAGGACTCAGTGGGAAAACTGAGGATGAATAGAGCAAAAAACTGCTACAGCAGAAGGTAACAGGCTCCATTGTGGAGCCAGGAGCAGCTGCATCCAGAGAGGGCTCTGTGCCTGGGCAGGGAGTACGGCATCTGCTCCACTCCTCCTGCCAGCAAGGGCACCCAGGCTCCTTCCAGTTAGCCCTGGGATGAGCAGGATGGGATGACATGGGCCTTGGAAGGGCTTGTTCCCATGAGCTCCTCAGGCTGGTACAGCCCTGCTCCTGTCAGGAGATATGGGATGCACATGCAGTGCCCTGGCTGTGCAAAACAGAGTGGGGTGGTCCCAGGAGCATCTCCAGATGGAGCTTCTTTGGGTTCTGCTTCACAGGCAGTGGCATCTGAGGAGTCTGTGCAGGGGCATTGGGTGCTTGGGACCTGGGTCATGGGCTGATCCATCTCCATGCCCTCCTGAGCTCCTGGAGACTTGGCTGATGTGCTCCTGGTGATGCTTCACATCTCACAGCCTTCTTCCTTTCGTGGAGATATGTTTTGAGTAAGGTATCCTGTAAATAGGTTACAGGGAGACCTTAGAGGCCCTTCCAGTGCCGACAGGGGCTCCAAGAGAGCTGGAGAGGGATTTGGGTAAGGGCCTGGAGGGACAGGACAAGGAGGAATGGCTTCCCACTGCCAGAGGGCAGGAATAGATGGGATATTGGGAAGGAATCCTTCCCTGTGAGGGTGGGGAGGCCCTGGCACAGGTTGCCCGGAGAAGCCGTGGCTGCCCCATCCCTGGAAGTGTTTAAGGCCAGGATGGTGGGGATTGGAGCAACCTGGTCTAGTGGAAGGTGTCCCTGCCCATGGCTCCTGTGAACTCAGTTTTATAGGAAAAGAAGAAAACAACTGACCTTTTTGGAAAGCCTATTTTGCAGGTGAGGGGGGAGCAGTCCCCAATGCTGTGGTGATGGGAGCTACCAGTAAGGAGGGGCTGGGGGTCTGTCCCCTGCATTCCCACCAGGAGCAGAAAAAGGATGAGCTTATTCTTCGTAGAGGTTTAATTACGGGTTAGCGAAAGGGTTGTGGGGCCATGTGTGGGGAGATGTAAACAACCCCCTGGCTGCCCTTAATGCCTGGGGATTTACCAGGGCCAGATCCTGGGTGAGGATGAGGCTTGAGGATTGGGGTTTTATTTAGCAAATCCCCCTCCACGCTGCTCGCCCGCTCCAGGGCCACCGTGTCCCTGCGGCCGGGGGCCGAGCCGGGCTCCTCCGCTCCACTGTCACATGGACCTCCAGCATGACTGTGCTGGGATGTGAGTAATGCACTCCAGTGACTCATTTGCTGCTTCTTTATTTCTTTATTTATTTATTTTTTTAATCTTAAGGCCCTTGGCTTCATCTGTTGCTGTTTGCTGGCAGCTTCCTGACGTGTCTCCTGCAGGAGCTGCCTGAGATTTCCAGTGTTTTTGCTGAGAATTGTCCTTGTGTCAGCTGGAAGGGTTGGAAATAATTTGGAAATCTGTAAATATCAGGTTTACCTTGAGCAGAGGGAGGTTTGCTGGCGCACTGCCCTCCCTGGGGACATGGGTGTGCTCTGCCAGGGATCTGCCTCTCCCTGTGCCACCTGCCTTTGGGAAGAGCCAGTGCCAGGAGCAGGTTTGTGGTGTCCTCAGTTTGGGGTTAATTTTGCCCTCAGGAAGGTGAGTTTCGGTCTTGCCACATAACAGGAAGGCTTTCATAAGGCCAAGAACATCCTACAGAGCCGAGGAAAGCCGGAGCTGCACTGGGATGAGCAGTAGCCGAGGGATCTCAGCTGTGCTCAGGCAGCAGGTGCCAGTGTGATGGGACACCTGCCCAAACCCAGCACTGAAGTGGGGGAATTTGGTAAAAAAACTTATTTACCCATTGCCCAGCCTGGGAGGGCATTTGTAGGGGGGTATCATGGCTCTTCTTGCTTGGTTAAGGAATATCAGCCCTGTGGAGCATCACAAGAGCTGTGGGTCTGTCCTGGCTGGCAGTAGAGCCATTGGGATGCAGGACCACAGAATCCCAGACTGGTTCGGATTGGAAGGGACCTTAAAGCTCTTCTTGTTCTACCCTCTGCCATGGGCAGGGATACCTTCCACTAACCCCATCCAACCTGGCCTTGGACACTCTCAGGGATGGGGATACTGGGACTGTGCCCCGCTGTGCAGCAGCTGTATGAATTTTTGGAAGATAAGTTATTTTAATGTGTTCAGGAGGGATCTGGATGCTGCAGCTGTGTGCTCATCACTGGGACATTCTGCCATGTGTGCCAGTCTGGCTCCTTGGGGAGTTTTGGGATTGGGCTCAGGGGACAGGAGGGTGACATTCAGTGCTTTGTGCTTACCCTGGGATTACAACCGGAATTCCTGAAAGCACTGGGCACCCTTCCCTGTGCTGGAAGCACAGGCAGTGCAGGCAGGTCACAGGAACTCCTTGCATGGATTAAAGGAACCATCTGTTAAATAATCCCATCCCTTTTCCGGGTGCTGTGGCATTTCTCGCCAGCTGGGGTGGGTGAGGGCTGTGCTGGAGACTCTCGATCTGGAGACCCTGCTGTGGTGCTGAAGCACATTTCCTCACGGGTGTATCCAGACCCTTGGAGGTGCTTGGCTTTTGGATTAATTTTTAAAGGTGGAAAAAATATTTAGGGTTTTTTTTAATTGTAGAAAAATGGGTGGGGGAAACTGATGGTGGGGGGTTTTTTTGTTTTGTTTTTTGGTTTTTTTTTTTAGTGGAGAAAAATGGATTTCTTTTTTTTTTTTTTAAATGAGGAAAATGATGTGGGTGTTGCTGTCCCTGTTTGTGAGTGAAGTCCTGAGAAGCACGTGTGGCTGACTGGGATGATCCTAAAGATGCTGATGTGGGGTGAGAGGTAGAAGTAAAGTTTCCATCACTGATACAAGGTCACGTTGAAAAGCCACATTTGCGTGCCCTGAAAGGGGCTAGTTGTCCTTAAAACGCCGCTGTTCTGCCCGGCGGGAGAGGGGGAGGCAGCTCCTCCATCAGGCAGGTTGGAGCTGATGGTCGTAATCTCGGGTTTTGCTGGGCGCTAGAATTCGGTGGTGCCCTCGGGGACAGATCCTGGGTGTCCCCTGTCGGGGATGGGGTTTTCCCTGCTGTCCCTTGCAGTAATGGGTGCTGTTTGGGATGAGGATGCCAAAGATGCACCTTCTGCTCCTGCAGCCAAGCGTGGGAACGGCTTCAGGACAAGAGTGAAGAGTTTCCTGCCAGAAAGAAAACAAACAAACAAAAAGCCTGGACTCTTGGAGCTACTTAGAGCCAGTTCGGCCAGGAAAAATTTTATCTCGCATTTTCTTGGATAATCCCGGTAGTGTCCCAATAACTCCTACGTTGGCACTGCCTGTGCCTCCAGCCGAGCTCCCCTGCTCTTGCAGCAGCTCTGAGAACTGTTTTGAAGGTGGTGAGGGTCGCACACCCTGTCGGGGCTGGCAGAGGCTCGGGAAGGCTGGATGCTGGGGCTGGCAGAGAAATGGGATGACAGGGTGGTGCTGGGTGGCATCTCTTCGGGCACCAGCTGGTGAGGGGACATGCCCCCCGCTCCCTCCCCAGCCTCCTTTGTTCCCCGCTCCGGAGATGCTTCGGCTTCTCTTCATGCGAAATTAATTCCCGGGCGCTGTTGGAAGGCAGTCGGGGAGAAATTTCTTCCCGCATCATCCTTTCGCGGCTAATTGCTGGCGATGTGACGTCAGCCGATGGATTTCTCCCTTGAATGGCTGCGGGAGAGGCGAGGAGGGCCCAGCACCCGCGCTCACAGCCCTTGTGCCGGAGCGAGCTCCGCTGCCTTATCCAGCCGGGCTTGATTTATTCTCCCCCTATTCCCAGCCGGGCTCCCCGCACGCTCCTAATCTGACAGCGCCCGGTAATTAATCTGGCTCCCCCGGCCGCTGCAATAGGATTAAGGGAGGGGAAGTGCGTCACGAGGTAGGAGAGGGGTTATGCTTTTGGTGAAAGTGGGGGGGAAAAATATGGGAAATAGGTTGGTGTGTTCCCGGGGGGTGTGTCGGGAGCGAGCGCGCATGTGAGGAGGTGCGGGGCGGGAGGCATCGGCTGCGCCGGAGCCGAGCCCGGCTCGTCCTCCCTTTCTCTCAGCATCCTCCGCGATGCGATCCTGGAGGTGATACAGGCACAGCAGCATCCATGGCCTGCCCTTAGCGCCAGCATTCCTGCTTTATCCTCCGTGATATTCTGGCAGCGAACCGAGCCCGGCGTCGGAGGCGTTTGGTTGGCGAAGGACTGACGCTGAGTGGCTTGTAACCGGGATCGTATTCTCCTGTATTTTTTCAGGCTCCTTGGAAATTGAGGAATGCAATTCTGCCACCATGATGGAAGGTAGGTGATGAGCTGAGCGTGTCTTTCGGGATGGCTGGAGTTTGCAAAGCCACGGTGGAGGATGCACTGAACCTGTGTATGGGGATCCTTTCCCTTTCCTAAATAAAATAATAATAATAAAAATTAAATCCTCCCCTCCCCCTAATCCCAGCCCAGCCGGAGCTCCCTGCCTGCTGCTGAGGAGCTGGCGGATGGTGATATAATATCAAGCCCATCAGATTATTTGCAATTCCATCCCCAGCCCTGTGTAGGCAGCTTGGGGTGTGCAAACACCCGGTTATCCACGGACCTGCCGGTTCCTCCAGAGCCCAGACCGGGGTGGGTTGGTCAGAATTGGGGAACCTGTAAGGATTATTTTATCCTCTGCCTGGAAACCCTGATTCTCAGCCTGATGTGATGCATAGGAGGATGAATTTGGGTGTTTTCAGACCTGGGCTGTGCATCCTGATGGGGTTTGGTGCTTTTAGCTGGATGGAGGAGCATCATTTCAGTAGGAAACAAGGAAATTGGAAGTTCAAGTGATTTTTGCCATGTCGTGGCACTGGTTTGGAGATGCAGGCTCTGGGGAAGGGGGGTGGGTGTTGGATTGAGGCTTATTGGAATAAAAAAGGAAATGTGAAGGAAATATGGGCTCCAGGCACAAGATGCTTCAGGAAGCATTGGGAGACTGTGTCTGATCCTGTGTGGGAAAAGCCTCTGGGCATTACAGGAATTTTATCCTATGCCGTCTGTCTCGGCCGTATGTAAAGCTCTTTTTTTTTTTTATCATTTATTTTTTAATGCCTTCTGGAGTAAGATGCAGGAAAGGATTACTTTAATTGCATAGTTTTTGTTTTGTTTTTTTTTTTTTTTTTTTAGCAGAATAGATACTTCAGAAAGAGATCAGAATATCTATTTTTTGGTTTTATGGCCCGTTGGTGGCAGCAGCAGGGCCTGTCTCGGCGGAGCCACATCCAACCCCGGGCTTGCGGCGCTGCCGGCACATGAACCAGGCAGCTCCCGGCCTTCCCGAGATGACAGGCAGAAATTGGGCTGCCTCTTGGTGTGTCCCTGGAAATCAGGGTCTGCTGCCCTGCCCAAATGAACCTGGAAAGGCGTCAGGCTTTGTGAAACCAGGACTTCTTCTATCGGCTTAAAATATTTGCCTAATCTTGGGAATTCAGGTGTAGTCATGGCCATGTGTGGACACACAGGAATGGCTTCTCCCTGGGTGTTTTTTTTTTTTGTCTTAAGAAAATGAGTTTGGTTGTCCTTTGATATGAGGAAGTGCCTTCAGTGTCTTGCCTAATACCAATTAGCAAAAGAGATTTTAATTTTAGCCCATGACATCAAACTCATCCTACCGTGCCCACAGACACGGCACGCTGGGGACCAGGCACAGCCTGGGCAAGAGCAGGGTATTGTAGAGAATATGTCATTAACAACGTGGCTTCTCTCAAAAATTCCAGTATTTATGGAGGAATTAATGCAGATAAATTGAAGCTGGCCTGTTAAAACCTTGGTTTGGGTTATTTAATTACTTTTGAGGCTGGTTGGGGGAAGTCAGTTGCTCTTTTTAGGTTCTTTTCGTGCCCACAGACACGGCACGCTGGGGACCAGGCACAGCCTGGGCAAGAGCAGGGTATTGTAGAGAATATGTCATTAACAACGTGGCTTCTCTCAAAAATTCCAGTATTTATGGAGGAATTAATGCAGATAAATTGAAGCTGGCCTGTTAAAACCTTGGTTTGGGTTATTTAATTACTTTTGAGGCTGGTTGGGGGAAGTCAGTTGCTCTTTTTAGGTTCTTTTGGGATTTGGGTGGGGGTTTTTTTGTTTGTTTTGGGGGGTTTTTTGTAGTTTTATTCCTTGAGGATTTTTGCCTTGCTTATGGAATGCCCACAACGTGCTACTGTGCAGGAGCTTTGACCACTGTGGCTGAGGCAAGTGGGGGCTGGCAGGGTGTGCCCAGTCCCAGAGTGGAGGTGCCATCCAGGGCGGGGGCATCTAGCTTGTTGTGCTCTGGCAGAGGTGGAATCACCTTTCATGAACCAGTCTTGCACTTAAAAAATCAGAAACAAAATAATAGTCACAAAAAGTGACTTATTAAACTGCTTGAGATGATGTTCCTCAACTAGTTGATGCATACGGGAACCTGGAATGGAAATGAGAAAACTAGAAGAAATGATTACTGCTTTCGATGAGTTTTAAATGCTTGGAAGCTGGTTGTATTTGTGGAAGAGTGGAACTTCTATCCAAGATCCTACTGAACCACTGGCACTTCTCAGAGGAGATTTATTTTAATATAAGAATGGTTTTAACATGCTCAGTTTAATTTGGTCTGAAACTCTTAAACCTGTACAAACTGCTGAGAGTTCCCTACAGCAAACATCTTAAGGGGGGTTTTATTATTATAATGAATTATTTAAATAACTTGTCTGGCCGAAATGTTGGACACTGTGCTGGAAGTGGAGGGTGGAGCTGGGCTGTGACAGTGCAGGGTGTGAGGCTACCCAGCATCACCCATGGCCAGCAGGATGGACCTGGTTCAACTGATGGGTTTGGATCCTCTTCTTTGGAAAGAAGATGATTTGGCTCATTGGGAATGGTGCAGAATGAGCAATTTGTTCTGGATATGGACATTATACTCATTTATATGGGATATTTCTTCGTTCTCTTGGTAGATGGGGGAAAGTGCATATTTGTCACTCTATGATTAAAAATCATGATACCTAGAATAACTGTGGATGCTGTTTTAAGAACCCAGTCCTTGCTGGGACGAAACCAAAGCTGTGCCACGTGGTGTCTGAGCCACCAGAAGAGGATGGTCCTCCCCCTCCGTGTCACGGTGCGTTGCCATTGCCCACCATCCGCGCTGGGAACGGACTTTCTGCGCTTGGTCTTGCTCAAACAGGTGGAAAGAAGGCTTTGGGGGTAGGGATTAAACCCCATCATGTGCTGGAGAGGTCCCTGCATGTGTGGCTGTAGATGTGAGAGGTGTTTAGATGTTTCCTTTGATTGTAAAACAACTCTCCAGTCCTCGGAAATGCGCTGGGCGTGTCGTCGAGGTGAACAGCCGAGCACAAGAACAAGTTTGTCTCCTTTTTTAATCCCTCTGTTGCTTCTCCAGTGTACTGAAGGCACTTTACACAGCTTAATTAAGTTTTGAAACCACTGCTGCACCATGTCACTCGAGCCAGAAGAGCTCCACAATGTGTGGAGAGGTCGGACAATGATGTGGCAAATGGGAACAGCCAAGGGTATTTTGGAGAGGGTTGTTTCTTTTTCTGTGGGAGACGGTCCCTGTGTTTCTCCAGACCCCAAACCAGATGTTTGATGGGGAGAAGCCTTCTCAGAGTGGGAATTTCTCCATAACTCTTTTTCAGGCTTTTTGCACCTGTTTCTGGGAAGTTTGGTCACTCAGGATGTACCATCCCTGCAAGTGTCCAAGACCATGCTGGATGACGCTTGGAGCAATGTGGGATAGTGGAAGGTGTCCCTGCCCGTGGCAGGGGGTGGAATGAGATGAGATTTAAGCTCTTTTCCAACCTAAACCACTCTAAGGTTCTATGACTAGTCACATCCAAAATGGTAAAAACCTTCTTGAATCATCTTTTAGCACCGGTTGTCTCCAGCCTTATGTTTTCATTGTCCTGAACAGGTAGAATTGGGACCAGAGGCATCTAATGGCACATTAAAAAGTCTTTTTCTTGATGAGGCAAGAAAATTGACTTTATTATATTTTAGGTGGTCTTGTTTCAGTAAATGGTGTGTTTGAATGTGCTCGGTGTTGTCTGTGGGACGCAGCGGGGAAATGACCTGGTAGAAAAACTTGGTTTTTGAGAATGCCTCAAACGTTCTGCTGGCTATGAACATGAATTCAGACATGGATGACAAAACCACCCTGGAAGATACATGGAGCATATAACACTAGATTAGGACCTGTACTTTTCCACATGTTTTTTGAGCAGAAACCCATGGCCGAGCTTGAGCTTGCGAAGAGAATCACGGCTGTGTTGTTTCTGGGCATCTGTGCCCTGTGAGATAGAATGGGGGTCTGCTGGAACATTCTGCTGAACTGACAGGTGAGGGAACTAGTTTTTCATAAATGCAGGAGATTGTTTGACCCTTCTGTCATGCACAGGGTGATGCTGAATCTAAGCCAGCGGCTCAACTCCCCTTGTAGCCCAAAGCGGGCAGAGGGATGACGACATCCCACCACTTCTCAGGTTCAAAGATGTGCATGAAGCCTTTTGGGATGTGTTTGAAGGGATGATCCGGGGGGCATTGAGCTCCCAAGGATGAGGTACGTGGAAATGGGGGCTTGGGAAATAAAAAGTTTGGAACAGGAATGGGAAGGAGCCGCGTAGCTCTTGGTTTTGAGGGTTCAAAAGCAGGAGATGGGGTCAGTGTGTCCAGCCCAGAGCTGCTCAGGGGGTGGTGATGTGCTCCCACACTGTGTTGTGGTGTTTCCAGAGGTGTCTCATGCACTCCAGGATAGGGCTGGACCAGTGGAGCATCCCCATCAACATAGGTTGAATTTGTTCATCAATCTCTACTTAATGGGGGAAAAGAAACCCAAATAATTCCTTTTTTCTGGCGTTCAAACCCTTCCCACTGAGCTGGTTTGGGTTTTCCAGCTCTAGTCCACTGGCAGTATGTCTCTTCCCGCTAAGGGAGAGGAGGGAGCAATGGCTGTAGCTCAAAATTCACAAAGGCCCCACCCAAACCCTGGGAATTTGGAAAATGTTTTGTATTGGGGCTGGTGGTACTTGCCAGTTAAAATGCAGATGGTGCCAACGTGGTGGCGTTGAGGGTTTAAACCAAAACATGGGCAAGGTGGCAAACCCTGGGTTTCCCTTGTACCTGAAATGTTCAGTGGAATGGAGGGGTGGAAGCAAAATGCCAACAGGATTTCATTTTGAGAAGAAAGGGTAGAAAATATGGGAAAACTCAACTGCTTCATGTGATGCAAGTCTGCAAAACTCCTCCTTGGAGTGAACCCCAGTTTAAAATGTGCCCTTGGGCATCTCGAATGGCTGCCCAAACATAGTAATTTGGGTTTGTCTGCCAAGGCAGAAACTTTCTGCATGATTCATTGGCCTTATTCAGATTTTAAAGACACTGCAGAAAACAAAAAAATACAGGTTAAATCAGGTGTTTAGTCACCTTGAACCTCCATTCCAGGGTATTCTGTTAAAGGTAGAAAACCATGGTTGGTGGACCCCCACCCACCACTGGGATGGGAGAGGAGCAACGTGAAGGAAAAAGTGGAAAGGAGGGGAAGGCAGAGCTCCTCCCCAAACCAGTGACCTGGAACTGTTTGGATGCCCACAACCTGTCACTAAGGATCCATCTGCCTCGGGGAAGCAATGGGGATGGGATGCTGGCCATCTCCCTGCCTAACTGCCAGCAAAGCTCACGTCTGGTAGCATTCCCGTATGTTCCCTGCTAGCCAATTATTTTCTTTTTTTTTTTTTAAATTTCATTCAGTATATTTAAATTTTTACATGTTTGGTAGGAGAAAGGCGATCTCTGGGTGCTGTGCAGGTGGTTTATTAGAGGAGTGAGTTGCTCACGTGCAGTGCAGGAGCACAAAGTGGGGCCCTGTTTGCTTTGCCAGCTATTGAGTAGCATCAGCTCTTTGTTTTTAACCGAAATTCACTTGCAGGCTGATGTTTCTGGGGGCTTCCGAAGGTTCTTTGGCTTTATCTGTGTGAATGGAAGAGGATCAAGGCTGGCAGTAGTTACAGCTGCTGGTTTCTCGCACTTTCAGCCTCACAAAATGATTTATTTTTAATCTCCAGTTTAGTTTTAGGTGTGTGTTTTTTTGGTTTTTTTTTTTTTTTTAGGGGGGTGTGTGCTTTCCTGGGAGCCAGAGATTTTGGGGCTGTCCTTCAGGAGCAGGCATGGAATTCTCACCCAGTCCTATAAATCCCCATCCCCTCCCCTGGCGCCAGTGGGCTTTGCTGCAGGGGTGGGAAGGGGAAATTCCCTCCCACATCCCTGTTTACACTGAATTAGTCCTGATAATGATGATAATGTTTGAAAGCAGTGAGATACCAGTGCTGAAAAAATCCTCCTGTTTTATCTGGGAGCCATTACTTGCCCATCCTAGCCCTGGAAGAGCCCTCTTGACACTGGCACGTCGTTCTTGGTGTTTAAGCTATGACTCTTTGTGTGTGTATTTTGAGGGGTTTGTTTAGCGATGGAAGGGGGGGGGTTGGGGGGGAACCAGTCTCTTAAAATTCTCCACCCACGTCTTGCAGGGAATTTAAAACATCAGCTAGAGATTAATATCACGTGTAGGATGCCTGGAAATAATCTTGCAGGGAGGGTTGGGATGGGTTGGGATGAGGAGAATGGAGTTTCACATCCCGCCCTTGTAACATGCTTCAGGTGCCTCAGGGATTTCGTGCAGCCCCACAAATATATTGGTTTTCTAAAGCTGGGTTTTAAGAAGTCATTGAAGATGCACCTTGTTATTAGAGCTAATCAATAATCCTAGAATGGTTTGGGCTGGGAGGGACCTTAAAGCTCATCTTGTTCCACCTTCCTTTAGTCCAGGATGCTCCAAGCCCCATCCAACCTGACTTTGAGTACTTAAGGAGGCTGTTTAAGTTTATTAATGAGAAGATGATTTTTACTGCATAAGTAATTCATAGTAAGGTCGTTTCTGCTTCATGTTTACCTGGCTCCTTTCACCTGGGGACCTCGAGCTCCTCTCCAGGGACACAGACGGGTGGAAGAAGCTCTGCCAGTTTTTTTTTTTTTCAAGCCCTGCCTGGAAATTAAACCTTTCTTTGGGTCATGTCTCCTGCTCCTATTTTTGCCTCCACGGTTAATCACTGCTTTAAAATCAAGGTGCTCATTTGGCAGATCATGGAGGAACAGGACAGTTTGGGGAACTGGAGAGAAGTGTCTTGGCAGGCTTCATTTTGGGTGTAAATCCTCATCATATGCAAATGTGAATATTGCAAATCTTGGTTTGGATAAGCAAATTGAGGGCCAGTGATGCTTTTCCCTGGCAGCTTGCCCAGAGTTGTACCTTGTCCCCTGCATCACACAGGTGACAAAAGCCACCCTGGCAGCCCAGGTCTCCTGTTTTTCTCCTGGGAAATTGGGAGTGGGAGTTTGAGGATCACAGATGTCCCCTGGAGTGGGGTGGCTAGACAGTTGTTTTAATGTCACACCCAGGCAAGGGTTTAGGTGGGTTTAATAAGTCCTTATGTTCTGCATAAACAATACAACACCAAAATTGGTGGGTTTTCCATAAATATTGTCAGAGTAGTTGCTGGGAGTCTGTGGTGTGTGCGTGAAGGTGATGGATTTTAAGGAGATGCCTTTTACAACTGGGCTGTGAGATAGGACAGGCTGTTGGCTGAGGAGCAGATGGAATGGCAAAGCCTTGTGAAGAAAAATAGAGGTTTACAGTGAGATTTTTTTTTTCTTAGGGGGGAATAACAACATGGGGTATTTAGCTGTATTTTAAAACATATTAATGTATATTTATACATATAATGTACGTGGGTTTCCCCTGGATGTGCTATGTGAGCCCAGTGCCCTCCTGCCCCTGGAAGGAGCACTGTCACCTCCCTTTCTTTATACACCAAAACCTCCTAAAAATAGAAATCTAGGTGTCATTTGGGAGGGAGAGCCTGTCCTGGAGAATTTCTTAAATAGCACAGCAACCTTTGGAGGCGCATCTGGCGTTCCTGTGTCTGTGCCAGCCAGGAATGAAAGCCACAACTGTCCCCAGCTTTAACTCCCTGATAATATTAGAGGGGATGTTTGTCTTGTGGCCCTCGATTGCTGCACATTCGGGATCTCAGAGCTGATATTAAAAAGCTAATCTTTGGGGAAAGTAGGCGGTGAGAGATTCCTGCAGCTGCTTCACTGAGGTGGGTGAGTAACCCATGAGCACCAATTTGCATCCTTCTGATGTTAAACAGTCCTGGGATGCTCAGCTCCTTTGCAGGAGGATGAATTGATGCCCTGTTTATTGAGATGCATCCTGCTGATGCTGCCCTTGATTTTAAGGACAGCCTTAAGCTGCTGGCCCAGTCCCCAAGCTTTGCTTTGGGCTTGGACCTTGCTCTGTGACATTTATTCCATTTATATATGGAGTATAGATACATTCCCATGGTTAGGGGTGTATTCCCACATCCTGGGGCTGCAGTTAGGGGATGGGGTCTTGTTCCTGAGCTGCAGGTACGAGAGGTATTTGAACTGAGTTGTGCCTGCAAAGTGAAGGGATTGGACTAATGCCCAGGCACAGGGTTTTTCTTTTTTAACCTGAGTGTGTTGAAATGCCAGGAAGGTTCAGGCTGGATATTAGGAAAGACTTCTTCACTAAAAGTGTTGTCAAGCATTGGAACAGCTGCCCAGGGCAGTGTTGGAGTCCCCATCCTTGGAGGGATTTAAAAGCCATGTGGATGTGGCGCTTGGGGTCATGGGTTAGTGGTGGCCTTGGCAGTGCTGGGGAATGGTTGCACTTTATCTTGGAGGGATTTTCCAACTTAAATAGTTCTGTGATTCCAAATCAACCAGTGTGTTCTCCCTCACCGTGCTGAGGGTGTGCAAAGAGCAGATTTTGACTCCAGGGCTCTGGCATTTTAAATTCCTGGCCCCAGCTACTGCAGTGGGTATTTGGGTAGTTTGCAAAGGGAAGGAGGTGCAGGTCATGGGAGTCCAAACCTCTGTGAGTACATGGGGATGGATGCTGGACACGTGTCAGCAGCCACAAACCCAGAGATGGCCACAGGACTTCCTCTAATTCCTTCACATCTCATAGCTGGAATAAGGTGTTTGTTTTTAGAAAGGTGTTGGGTGTTAATTAAAAACCTCCTTAGGCAGAGTTTGCCACAACTTAAGAGACTTAATTACTGTCACATTGGAAATGTGACTGTATTTTTGAGTCAACCATGGGATCTTGTGTCACCTCTGTCCTTTGGAGTGGAGATCCCTCATCACCACGTTTCCATTCCTGGGTGGGCACTTGGACACCAACACAACTGTTCTAGATGTGGTTTTGGAGCTATGCTGGATGGATCAACTCCTGCAGGTGCCCATCTCCATCTGCTCCAGCTTCCTGGCTGCCCTGGTCCCTCTCCCCTGAGGGGGAGTCCACGTGCCAGCCCAGGGGTCACCCCAGGCTGAGCAGGATCAAGACTGAGTGTGGTGCCAACTCTCTGTTCCTCCTTGGCATGACCCTGCTTGATGGTGGGGCTTGGCTTTACTACGAAACTTTGGATCTCCTTGATGAGACCAAGACCACCACAGCTGGACTTCCCAGTGGCTGGTGACATTTACCACATCTCAAAATTCTATTATTTACAAAGCTCAGCCTCCTGGGACTTTGACCCAGGCCCAAACAGTTCTACTGCAGGAGAAAACTAATCCCAGAGCAGTAACTTACGATATTTTATTTCATTCAGGCTTATTTGTGATTTTGTTTTAGGCTCTCAAACCTGCTAGTCCTCCAGTGTCTTCCAACTGAAATTTCTGATAAGGTCCACATTTTTCAGCATATATTTAAAAAAACAAACAAACAAACAAAAAAAACCAAAACCAACAACCAAGCCCACAATTGTTATTGCTTACTTTTGTTTTCAAGTATTTTTTTTTCCTGAGCGCCACAGCAAGATGCCAACAATGTTCCACTCTGGCAGCGACTGATAGAACTGCAGTGAGGCCACCACCCCTTTTTCCTCACTCTTTTTGTTTTGTGGTTTTTTTGTTGGGTTTTTTTTGTTTGTTTTTTTCCTAAAGGGGAGAAACTGTTGTGAGCGTGTGGAGGACTGTAATCATAGAATCATCAAAAGGTTTGCATTAGAAGGGACCTCAAAGCTCATCCACTTCCACCCCCTGCAATGGGCAGGGACACCTTCCACCATCCCAGGTTGCTCCAAGCCCTCTCCAACCTGGTCTTGGACACTCCCAGGGATGGGGCAGCCACAGCTTCTCTGGGCAGCCTGTGCCAGGGCCTCACCACCCTCACAGGGAAGGATTCCTTCCCAATATCCCACCTAACGCTGCCCTCTGGCAATGGGAAGCCATTCCCCCTTGTCCTGTCCCTCCAGGCCCTAGTTCAAAGTCCCTCTCCAGCTCTCCTGGAGCCCCTTTAGACACTGGAAGGGGCTCTAAGATCTCCCTGGAGCTTTTTCTTCTCCAGGCTGAACAATCCCAACTTTCAAGGTGATGGGTTTATTGCTGGAGCCTGGTGGCACCACAGTGGGCACAGGGAGCAGCAGCAGAGCTTGTGTCCAGAAGGATTTGTGCTACAACCCTTTCCATGGTCCGCTGGGCTGGTGCAGGATGGCTCCCTTTGGCTCCCACGGGAGTGTTGCCATCACTGCCAAACTGCCACTTGCTGGTGTCCCTCAGTCTCTTCTCCAGAATAAGGTCTGTCATTAGACTTGTAAATGAAGGTGGTTGAAATATTCATGACTTTATCAAGGCAGTGTGCAGAGGGCTCCGTTTTTCACTGCATTATTGAGGCCACTGAAAGGCTGGTACTGAGCTTTAATGCAGAGCTTGATATAGGTAAAGCATTTTATATGTTATGAAGACATATAATAATTACAGATAAAGTGGACAAAACAAAAAATAACATGGACTGAAGCAGTGTGACTTTTCTGCTGCAGAGGATGAAGTATTTGAGAATCTCTGGGTCTGCAATAGACCAAAATGCCCATTTTTGTGTCAAATATGTCCTTGGTGGTAGATTCAGGCTGCTGCTGGCTCAAAGCAGGGGAGCTTTATGGGCTGAGTTAGAGAGCATTTGAGACAGGGCTGTTTGGGTATTTATTTGGGGCTTGATGCGGTTATATCTTCACTTCTGAAAACTTAATTTACCATTCAACTTTTCCTCTGGATGTAGCTCAGAGGTTTTCAGCAGTTTTGTCTTGCCTTTGGTTCTGTCTGGCTGAGCAGAGGGACAGCTGTTATTTCTTTACTAGAAAGTGGGCCAAAACCAGAGTTGGTTGGCTATGGAACAGCACACCTCTGGACTCAGCAGAGGGATTTGGTAGGAGCTGCAGGTTTGTGTGTGGTGGGGAAAGCAGGTGGTTCAAATCCAGCTCTGAAAAACCCACACAACCAAATCAAATGAAAACCAAACCTAATAGTGACTATTTTTATATTCCCCTACCCTATTCTTCTCCCTTCCTTCTTTCCCCCTCCCCACAAGTACTTTGGTCTTGAGCCTCTGCCATGGCCATGGATAATATTTATCTCTGTGCACAGATGAAGTAGAACTAATTTTTTAGCATTATTTTCTTTAGTTTTCTCTGAAGAGCATTAATACTCTGTCTCACCTCATGGAGAGATGTGTTGCTTATGAGTTCCACCCTCCTGAGTGAGTAACTCTTTCTCCAGGGGCACCCGTCAATATTTGGGGGGTCCAGAGACAGCAGCTGCTTCCACTGCATGGGGATGGAGGGCAAGGGACTGGGTTTGGAAGAACAGGGTTGTTTTTCTTCTAGAGGTGTAGGAAATAAGATGTTGGTAGTTCTCAGGAAAACACTGTGAAGCTTTACATGTTTTGAAATAGTAGATCCTATTTCTCAGATACCAATTCTTGGTTATACCAAGGAAAAAAAAAGATAATAGTAAATTAAATATGAATTATACCCCACATGGATATACTGTTTTCTTTCATACGTTCTTCCATGCTTTCAGCCTTTCTGCTGCTTCACTGACTCTTCTCTGCTGTCTGTCCCACTTACTATCACCTTTTCTCTTCCAGTGGTTCATCTCTCTTGTTTTGTGAGGTTCCCATGAATCCATAGTGTTTTCATGTAGCATTCCCTCCATGGACAAGATCTTATTATTATTTTTAAAAGAATTGCTTTTGCCAGGACAGGTTTTATCATCCTTCAGCTACTGAAAACAGCTGAAGGGAGACTTGAGGTCCAGAGTGTGCAGTGTCTTTCTGTTCACATCCCTCAGCTCAGGCCCTGCACCATTGGATGGGGCGTTTCACCATGTCAGGGGAGACACGAGCTCCTCTGAGCTGCAGCCACTGAAATTCTGGGAAAATTCTACTCCTGGGAAATCACTGGGTCATCCCCCACTGACCTGAAGACCTTTTGGTGTCACTATCAGGGCAGTCAGTGCCTTGCCCTGCGGTGAGCAGTGGGGTTTGGTGGGGGACCTGCTCCCACTGGCTCCCAACAGCCATCTCCAAAGGAAAATGTCATTTTTTTTTCTCCCTTTCCTAAATATCCCATTTTCCCTTCAATCATAACCACTTCAAGCAGATGGTGGGCCTATTATATAACTGAGCAGAAGGCTGTCTTACAAAATTTAGCCACACTGGGTGCTGCTTCATATAAGACTAAACAACTCATTTCTGGGGGTTTTGTCCTTTCCTGTTCTACTTTAAGTTTCCAGGATAAAGTTATTTGAGGGGGGAGATTAATGGGAATGTTCCTCTGTTATTAATGACACATTTGAGTCCTGAAGACAGTAGGAAAGCTGAAAGGCGTGGATGTAGTAACACCAAAATTGTCCATGAAGGTGCAGGATGAGTCTGTGGGGTCCAGCTGCTTGTGTTGCCCTCGGCAGCTGGGACATATGGATCCCATAGGCCGGGGGTGTATGAACAACCTGGACTCGTGGAAGGTGTCCCTGCCTAGGGATGAGATAAGATTTAAGATCCCTTCCAATCCCTTCCAAACCAGTCTGGGATCCTGCAAAAAGAGGGAGAAGCTTGGAGAAACCCACTCTCCTCCATCTGGCCTCCAAGTGTTGTGGTGGTGGCTGATGCCCTGATGGGCTCTGGGGCTTCCAGGACTTCCCACTTCCCATCTGGCTCCAGCATTACTGCTACCAGGCACCATTTTAAGCACTGTGCAGATCAAGACTCAGTGCAGAAGATAACCAACCTCATGGTTTAAATGGGTTTTTAACACCAAAGAGGGGTTTCCCTCCATGCATTAAAGCCCACATGCAGCACAAGGGTGTGATTAAGACAGAAAGCTTAGAAATATTAACTGTGAAATGCAGTCCCACATGCTGGGATCAAGTTAATAAGTGTTAAGTGAACAAATAAATGGCATAAGCAAATGTACACACAACCTGCAAAGTCCTGCTGGCAGCTTCTGGGGTTTGACTCTTTCCTTGTTTAACCTCATTTATGAATTACAGCCAGTAAGGGAATAAGGAACCTTTTGGAGGGTTTACTTGAAGTGTTATATTAATATTGCATTTTTATTTGTGTTCCTTGTACCCACAGGATTGAAAAAACGTACCAGGAAGGCCTTTGGTATACGGAAGAAAGAAAAGGACACTGATTCCACGTGAGTCCATGAGATGTAAACCATATTAATGTACAATGATGCCAGGGAGCAGTTGATGCCACTGTACCAGGACAGGCAGGAAGCTGGGCCATCACAGGCATTTATTAGATCAAGTCTTTAATAACAACTACATTGGAGCTGCTTCCCCTTGTACATCCAGTGGCCAGCAAATCAGGGGTTTCCTCGGTGTCGCTGCAGAGATGATCAAGCAGGTTCTCTGCGTGTGTGCGGTTTACAGTGGCAGTGAGTGGTGATCAGAGGAAAAGTATTCCTCTGAGAGTTTCAGCAGATTAATCTCTGCCCAACCTACTGATTTGCCTTGTCTGCTGAACTCTTTATAGATGCCAGTTCAGTTTAGACAGATGCATGTGCAGGCAGTGGGGCTGTGGTGGGGAGGGGCCGTGTGGTTGGGACAGGCTTGGGATGATGGGGAGCAGCAGGGCTTGTGGAGCACAAGATCTTTTGCTTTTGCTGTGAGAGATGATTTTGCTTTCCAGGAAAACGTGTGGTGGGGGGAATCTTCCCACATCTGGCAGGGGATGCTGTGTGTGGGTGCAGAGCTGCTGGTGGGGTGCTGATACCAGTTCAGGGATTGCTCTGGGGAAGGGTCTGGAGCATCAGGAGCGGCTGAGGAAGCGGGGTGGGGGGGCTCAGCCTGGAGAAAAGGAGGCTCAGGGGGACCTTTCACTCTCCACAGCTCCCTGACAGGAGGGTGGAGCCAGGTGGGGGTCAGGCTCTGCTCCCAGGGAACAAGGGACAGGATGAGAGGAAATATCATTATCTCTGACCAGGAGAGGCATAAGTTGGATGTTAGAGGAAATTTCTTCATGGAAAGAGCTGTCAGGTATTGGAACAGGCTGCCCAGGGCAGTGGTGGAGTCCCCATCCTTGGAGGGATTTAAAAGCTGTGTGGATGTGGCACCTGGGGACGTGAGTTAGTGATGGCCTTGGCATTGCTGGGAATGGTTGGACTCCACGGTCTGAGAGGGCTTTTCCAACCTCAGTGATTGACCACCAGTGCTGTGGCTTTGGGGTAGATGTCCAAAAGCAGTGTGATGAAGGAGCCTGTGCCACCCATGGGCTGGGAACAGAGCAGGGGAGAGGCAGCAGGGAGTCCCATTCCTCCATCTGCAGCATCATGCATGTGCCTAATGTCTGACACAGCAGAAACTCCAAGGTTTGGGATTTTTTTTAAATTTCATTTGTATTTGTTTTCCTGAGCGACTTTATGTCTTGGTGGCTGTGGGTTTGGAGGTTTCCTGTGCAAAGGGACATCTGCAAGGCCTGGCCATGCTCCTGGGGCCATGGTGAGCCTGGTGCAGGGCTTTGTCTGCTGCAAAGAGGGGCTCGAAAACAGGGGTACATGAAGCACATCCCAAAAGGGGGCTGTGCAGCACCAAGCTGTTCTCTGGGCTGGCAGAGAGCGGCTTGTCACCGGGAATGGTGGCATCCATCCACCAGCCCGGCAATCAGTGGGACAACCGGGAGCTCCAGCCGTGTGTGGGTTCACCTATAATTTATCAGAAGGATGGGCAGGAATCAGTCTGCTTTGATTTTCCACGAGAAGAGGAAACAGAATGCAACAAAGCCAGGTCTCCCTCCTGCCTTACCCAGCGCCGCGCTTTCCATGCCTGCTCCGTCCTGCCCTTCCGAGCGGCTGCGGGAGCCGATGGCACGGGAGATAAGGAATCCCGGGGCGCTGGGGGTGGGAACGAGTTCGCAGAGAGGCCGCTGTGGAGGACACTGCAATTAGCACAGCAGTGATTAGCGCGGCGCGGGGTCGCGGAGCGGTCACAGCCCCGGACGGCTCCGAGCGCTCTCCAAATCCCCCGTCGGGGCTGGGAGGAGCATTGGGAGAGTGGTGGGCTCTGACAGGCTCCTCTGCCATGGCCAGGCCACCACGGCCCCAGGTCCTGGTGGTGGGCGTTGTGGTGGTGGTGGGGCTCTGGAGGTGCTGCCTGGTGCTGGGGAGATGTGGGATGTGCTGGAGCTGCAACACCGTGGTGAGGACCTTCCACCTCTTCCCTCCACCTGATGAGCAGTGGTAATCTCTGCAGCAATTCCAGCCAGGACATGAGCAGATGACATCCCCTACATGGGAAGGAAACACAGAAGCAGAAGAGTTTTTTTTTTTTTTTTTTTTTTTTCTTCTTCCAAAGAATTTCAGAGACCTTTGTGCAAAGAGATTAAGCAGGAGATAGGAGAGACGGGACACAGACACGTATGAGTTGGAGAAGTCCAAGGAAGGGCGTTATTCCCTGGTAAAGCAAACAGCTCCCGGCAGGGTTACCATGATGCCCTGAGTCAGACATGAACTGGTGGCAAATCCCTGGCAATGCATAAAACTCAGGAGCGCGTGGGAGGTGGAGGAGCCTGTCTGGATTCCATAAACATTTGTCTTCACTAAATAACTTGGCATCCCTGGGTAGTGTTGAAATGTGGCTGCGGAGCTGCCGTGACCGAGCCCAAATCCCATAATCAGCTGGGGATTAGGATCCCTGAGGAGCCTCATCAGTTTTCAAATCCATTCCAAAGAGAAGTGACCATCCTTCTGGCAGAAGAAAAATATCAAAATTACTCTGGAAATGGTTTTTGTCTTCTGCAAAAGGATGTAGAGCTGGAGTAGAGATGTGGCTATGGGATGGGTGGAAGGAGCCAGACCAGCTCCTCAGCCAGGACAGACCATCAGCAGGAGCACTTTATCACTAATAAGCATAACGATAGGACAATGGTTCTGAGACCACTGGGTGGGTTTCACAAGGAGCATTTGGGACAGTTAATTTAGTTTTGCTGATAATTTCATAATTGCAACCGTTGCTGCTGTGGATTCATTAAGAAAACCATTTCCAGAAGTTAATTAAGCATTGGTGTGGTTTGGGCACTAACACAGCTTTGTTTCTCTCTGTTCTTTGCAGGGGGTCACCAGACAGGGATGGCATCGTAAGTATTGCCCAGAACCCAGTCCCACTCCTACTGGGGCCCTAAAGTGTCACTTCCCCCACCCACCACCATCAGCATTTTGTGAACAGTCTCCTCATTTCTGTTTAATATAGAAAAGAAATTTCAGTAAGAATCTCTTTGAAACAATGACCTATTCCAGGTTTCCCGCAAAATTAATACGAAGAAAATAACAATACAGGGAGACTTGAGGAGCTCCGGGACGGAGGGACCAGGTGTCCTGCTAAAGCCCTCGGCTCCTCATCCTTGTTTCCGCTCCTGCTAATTGGCTTGGGTCAGATTTGCTGTGTGAGGAGTTAAGGGGAAATTGCCAGAGCAGATGTTTCCAATATCTATTTTTATTTTCTATATTAACCTGAAAACAAGGAGATACTTGAGGTTTTTTTAATTACTTCTTCCTTTATTTCTTGCGTTTTATTTCTTCAGGGGCAGAAATGCCCCTGCTAGGTCTGGGTGGTAGATGGACCCTGTCTGCTTTAGCCACTTGATATCAATAAGTAGGTTGTGTTCAGACTGGGACTGTGCTGGGCTTTATTTCTTGAGCAAATGATGTTAAAATTTCACCCTAAAATAAAAATGAGCCCCTTGGGAGGCTCTGCAGGGAGAACAGTGCTGGGGTGTCTTTTTAAAGCCATACAAAAACTAAGGTACCAAGCTGCTCCTTCCAAGAAATCACTTTTTTCCCCATCTGACTCCAAATCCTTGGCTTTAGGCTTGCCCTGTATCTGTAAACTTGTTCAGAAATAGAGATTATAGAAGTGTCAGCAGCTTAGGCAACACTTTAACCAGGGCTCTATTCAGCAGCAGTAAATGAATAAATAACATCAACAGGTTCAGGTTCAGCTGTGTCAGGGAGGTTTAGGTTGGACATCAGGAGGAATTTCTTCCTGGAAAAGGTGGTCAGGCACTGGAAGGGGCTGCCCAGGGAGGTGGTGGAGTCCCCATCCCTGGAGGTGTCCAAGGAATGACTGGACATGGCACTCAGTGCTCTGGGCTGGGTGACAAGGTGGGGATCAGGCACAGGTTGGACTCAATGTTGGAGGGTCTTTCCAACCTTAATGACTCTGTGAACATGCAGAGAACAGCCCAGAGCTGTTCCCTCTGCACAGAAATGCCATGGGCAGTTTTTCCTTGCCAGATGTGGGTGCAGGGACCTCAGGTGAGCTCAGGTGCCCTCTCCATGGGGCTCCTAGTCCTGTTTCCCAGGTAGCTTGTTGTTTGAGGGGGGTGCAGGGAAGAGTCTCCAGTGCTCCAGCAAGCTGAAGGATGCAGAAAAGCAATTTTTTGGGGTTATAATGAAGCTACTGAATGTATTTGAAGCAGGGGAATTGGAGATGAAGACATTAAATATAACTTTTCCTCCTAAAACCTGTTCTCCCCATAATGTTTGCAGCCACTGGAGTAGCCAAGAGGCAAATCCTCCAACTGCTGAATAGAGCCCCCAGTAAAAACTGTGCTTAATCCTGATGGAGCCACAGCTGAGCCCTCCTTTCCTCATAAATCAGTGTTTGCAAGTTCCTTGTAGCTTATTTTTGTGTATTTAAAAAACCAAAAACTAAGGAGCCGAGACTTTAACCCTTTTTCTGCCACCCCTGATCCCTTGCAGCAGCCCAGCCCTCATCCCAATGATCCATCTTGCAATAGCAAACTCGAGAGTGCGCGGGAAGGAGGAAATAACTCGGTAAGAAAAACAGAGCTCGGTTCACAGCTACCAAAGGGTCCTTAAAAACAGTGAGTCCTTCTTGATTTGAAATCCAGAATATAGGAAAATACTCTTTAGGTTCAGCCAGGATGTATGTGGGTTGATAGAAATGGGGTTAAATGGAAATGGATGGGGGAAAAGCAGGAGTGCCACAGAACTTCATCAGAAGTCCCACAGAACAGCATCCAGAGGATGTTTCTTCATCCTCGAGCCTCTCGGGAAGCTGCTCCATCCTTGGGCAGCATCTTGAGGTCTGATGGGTGAGATATGGATGGTGAGGGTGCTGGGTCCAGCCCCAGGCCAGTGCATCGTGTCACACCCTTGGCAGGGTGCTGGGGTGAGGATGCTCCCTCTGGCAGCTCAAGGAACTGGATTATCCAACTTAGGTGTCCAAAATTGAGCCCAGCCTAAGGTGGGTCCCCATTGGCCTTGCTGCTCAGTGGCTGTGGTGGCCAGTGGGAACTTTGGGTGGTTTTTAGGTGCCAAGAGCAGACCAGCAGAGTCCCCCAGGTGATGGGTGCCCAAAGCCTCCTTCCAAACCAGATTCCCTTGATCCCAAGCAGCAATAACCTCGGTGTTAGTGTGTCATGACATGCACTAACATGTCATCCCAGACACCTCTCACTGCTCCATCCTAGCATCACTGTGGGCTGGGACCATAAATCCTGGCGTGTTGGATAACAGGATCTGAATCCTTCATGGGGGAGGTGTTTGTCTCCTAATAAGTTGTGGTATTACCTCTTGCTCGACAGGCATCGGGAGCCCCCACTCTCACCAGCTCTCCCCATGAGCTGGAACATCCCAGCACATGGAGGAATGGTGCCGTTTGGTGCTTTTCCTTAAAAAATATTGTATTATCAGCTGATGAATGTTCTAAAAACACCCTCTCATCTCTCTGGTATGGGAGACCTTCCAGAAATGGAGAATGCTGTTGTATCTCGCTGATGTGCACGTGTGGAAGTTCCACAGTGGCATCCCAACCATGCCAAGGCACAACTACAAGATACGGTGTCTTCTTGTTTCCTTCATTTAAAACATGGGAATTTTCTTTTCCAATGTGTTGCAGAAGAAGACAAATGGAGCCCCAAATGGATTTTACGCGGAGATTGACTGGGACAGATACGTAAGTGTCCCACAGACCTTCCCCTCGTCCAGCACCCACACAGAACCCCCTGGGGAACCCAGGCTGTTCTCACACACTGATTTTGGGCTTTTTGGGTGATGTCTGGGTGTCAGTTGTGTCCAGATTTCCATTTCATATCTGCAGGTCAATCAGGTTGTGTAAAACTGCCCAGAAATGAGGTGGTTCTGGAGAGCTCTGTCCTGGCCAATGGGGTGTTGTACTTTATCCGAAGAAAACCTTGGTTTACAACCAAGAATTAAATGCTTTCCTGCAAAAATTTAGCACTGCAAAATTAATTGTGAAATTTGAAGGCTGTGCCACAGCACAGGTTGCCTTTCCTCTGTGTAGCCCCAGGGGCTTGAGCTTTGCTGGACATCACTTCCCACAGGAGGAAAGAGCTGCTCCAGCTTTCCAGGAACAGAATTAACATTCCTAATTCTATATTCCTACTCAGAATTCACCTGAGCTTGATGAGGAGGGATACAGCATTCGACCTGAGGAACCAGGCTATATCCTTTATTGCTGGCTTTGTCTCTTGGGTTGCAAACTGTAAGATGAGCTGGGGTTCACAGGCAGGCCACTGGCTATCTTTATTTCATTTTTATTTTTTATCATAATTTATTTCCTCATTTTTATTTTCTTTTTGAGCTATCATTCCACAGCTAAAACGAAATTCCAGAGGGAATTACCTGAGCCATTAGAGCAGAAGGCGATTGTAATTGCCTTTGCTCCACTGGTGTGGAATGAGGAAGTGTGAGGAATGTGGGAGCATCCCAGTGGGATGCCCCATGGAGACCACCATGTCCACCATTAGCTTGGAGAAAAGGAGGCTCAGGGAGGACCTTCTTGCTCTCTGCAAATCCCTGACAGGAGGGTGGAGCCAGGTGGGGGTCAGGCTCTGCTCCCAGGGAACAAGGGACAGGACAAAAGGAAACAGCCTCAAGTTGTGCCTGTGGAGGTTCAGGTTGGATATTAGGGAAAATTTCTTCCTGGAAAGGGCTGTCCAGCCCTGGCACAGCTGCCCAGGGCAGTGGTAGGGTCCCCATCTCTGGAGGGATTTAAAAACCATGTGGATGTGGCACTTGGGGACATGGGTCAGTGATGGCGTTGGCATTGCTGGGAATGGTTGGACTTGGTTATCTTAGAGGGATTTTCCAACCTGAACTACTCTGTGAAATCCAGACATGGATACAAACCCCTGCTGGGCTAAACCAGGGCTAGAATTATTCCTGTGAACACCACTCCCGTGTCCTCCTACCACACACGGATGAAGCAGTGAAAGATCCCAGCAGTGACTGGCCCAGCAGGAGGATTCACTCCTGCCCTTGGGCATTTTGGATAAGCATTTGGGGAACACCTGACTCCTGCTCTCCAGGGAGGCCTCTTCCTTCTGCTGCCCGGGCTACTCCAAGGCTATTTTCTTTAACTGTGCTCTACCTACCAAAGGAAAGCACTTCTACTCCTCAAGTGAATCCGAGGAGGAAGAGGAGGCGCACAAGAAGTTCAACATCAAGATCAAGCCCCTGCAGGCCAAGGACGTCCTGAGGAGCGCAGCCACTGTGGATGAGCTGAAGGCCTCCATAGGCAACATTGCACTTTCTCCATCCCCTGTGGTGAGTCCTGTGTGTTTCCCTCTCTCCTGCAATTCCAAGAGCAGTTGTGTTCCACAGGGATCATCCCAAGCACGTGGGTAGCTCTGCTTTTCATGCTGATGCTACATGAAGCATCGAGGTGGAACTTCCTTCTGCCTGGGTGACAGGGAACTTTTGTAGGAATTCTTCTGCCTGCTTAAGCTGCAACCACTAAGGCAGAAGAGTTTCAGATTCCAACCAGTTTAATGTTATTTTTCCCCCTCCTGAAACACATGACAGGATGCTAAAATGCGGCTTTTTGGTGATGTCTCGGGCCTTGATCTGGGAGTTGGGTTAGCAGGCAGTTGATAAGGTCTGTCACAAAAATTTCTCAGCTAAATTAGGGAGGAGGGAAGGAAAAAGGAGATTATACTGTAGTCTTACTAATGCCTAAAAGTGCTACATATAAACTATAAAAGAACATGAACTGTAAATATTCCCATCACACTATTATGGCTTCGCGTCATGCTTTGGGTTGACATTATACTATAAATTAATGTAAACTATGAGTGAAGTCTTACATATAAACTATAAACCCAGGGGAATGACTGGAGCTGAATCAGGGAGCTTTAGCGTGGACAACTGAGATCAGGATGTTCCTTTTTTTCCCTTTTTCCTCATTTTTCAATCATCATTCAGAAGATAAAACAGAAGGGTCTTGTCCGGATTCCTGTGGGGGTTTCCACACTGCCATGGGATGTTAGAGGGACGTTTCTCACCCTGGGGGTGAATCCAGGCTCCTGAAAGGAGAGGTCATCTCTCCTTAGTCCCTCCTGGTATAAATACCATCACCCTCTGCTTTTCCTAAGGCTTTTTAAGATTTCTGATGTCTCACCCCAATCTGTTCAGCTGGGAAAAAACTGTTTTTTGGTCTTTCAGTGGTTTTTAGTGTGGGCTTCAGTGTCTTTCCAGACGATGCTTCCCATGATTTATAAATAACCTGTATCTGAAGTGTGAATGAATCTCAAACCCGAAGCAAGGATGAAAGAAAAATCAGTGTGTTTTATTTCTTCTTCCTTTTCTGTCTGTTGGCATTCAAGGGTTAGAAATTGCAGTTGGATGCTTTGAGAAGCACAAAAAAAAAAAGGGGGGAAAAACAACCCCAAACCCAACAATTAAAATAATAATAATCAAGTAGCAAATGCAGCAAAACGAGAGAGTTTGAGACTGGCAATTTTTTGCCAAATAGGCAAATAATGATTGCAAGATAATTATACTAAATATAGGAATAATTTATTGTGAAACCAAGTGAATTTTGGGTTTGCAGAGTGATGACCCCAGCATTTTGTTGCCCATGTGTATGTATATAATGTAGGTGACAACATTATTTTTGGGAGGAGAGGGGAAAAAGTGCAATGTTTTAAAAATTGGATAAGAAAGGCACTAAGAACTTATTTAAGGGACCGAGTCTGTCTGTTGCTTAGATTTCTGCATCCATTGCAGGGATGCTGCTGGCTGGGACAGTGTCCCTGCCCATGGCAGTGGGGTGGGAACGAGATGAGCTTTAAGGTCCCTCCCAACCCAAACCATTCTGGGATTTAAAGATTTATTAAGAAAAATTTGAGTGGTCACTCATCTCCTGGCAGCCCAAAGATTTTTGGTGGTTTTAATTCTCATTGATTAAATACTTGAATAGTTTTGCACTGATATATGAGGATTAGGCTGTTGAGATCAGAAGCTCTTCTGCACTTCACTTACTGCAGGAAAACCAAATTCCCTGAGAATGTGAATTTTGCTAAATAGGATTTTTGTCTCTTCTTTTTCATGATGTTTTTCCTGCTGAGGTCGGGGGAGTGTTGCCCTAATTTAGGAAGGGTTTAGCCCCTGGGGAGGAGGATGTGTGATATGGTCCGAAGGCTTTGGGTGCTGGATTAGGACACTGTGTTGTGCCTTGGGATAATCCCTGTCCCTGGCAGAGCTCAGCCTGGGGTTGGAGCAAGTTCTTCCCTGTAAAGCAGTGCAGACATACTCAGGGAAAAGCCCTGTGCCAGGCTGGACAGAAGGATCCGTGCTGCTCACCCATGTGGGGATCCAAAATCTGGTGTAAGGAGCCAAGGTGTGCAGATGGGGAGCGAGCGGTGTCGCTGCCGGGCACTCCCGCTCTCCGGATCCTGGCAGGATCCTGGCACACCGCTCTGCCCTCACTGCCCAGGAAAGCACCAGTGCCCCAGGGCGGGAGCAGGCTGAAGGAGTTTTGCATCCACAGGAGTTCCATACTTGGCTGCCAGGTCCTTGTCCTGGGCTTGTCTTCTTTCCAAAAGCAGCTGCAAAGCCCTGCTCTGGCATTGCATCCGTCTGGAAAAGAGCCATGGGGTGTTAGACTGTGGAATTCCAGCCTGGTTGGGTTGGAAGGGACCTTAAAGCTCATCTCATTCCAGCCCCCTGCTATGGGCCGGGACCCCTTCCGCTATCCCAGGTTGCTCCAAGCCCCATCTAACCTGGCCTTGGACACTCCCAGGGGTGGGGCAGCCACAGCTTTTCTGGGCAACCTGTGTCCGTAGTCAGTCCTCCCAACCCCTTTGGGGTGTGAGTTCTTGTGCCTTAAAAACAAGAAGAAAACTGGAGGTGCTGGTGTAAACTGGTGTCAGCTGCTCCCTCTGTCTGAAGCCCAACAGCTCAAGGTCCGTTTCTGGTGCAGAAGATCACGGTGGTGGCATAACCTGCTTGTGCCATGTGTCCCACCGGCACGGCCCAGATGCTTCAGACTTCCCACTTGCATCTCTGTTCCTGCTGGCTTTGCTCTTGGCTCCATGAGAACTCAGCCCTAGGAACAGGGACTTTGTGGGGAGAAACAATGACTGGGTGAAGCTGATGAGTAACAGCCTTAAATTTAAGCACTTAAAAAATCCACCATTTCTACCCCTTTGTCTTTTCTCCCACACAGACCCTTCCAAGGAATGAAGCAGGCTGGGAATGGCTGCTGCCTATAGCCAGTGGGGCCCGTTAATGATAAAACAAGTGAATTGCTTCCATAAGATGGCTCAGACAAGAGTTTTATATTTCCATATGCTCTCTTTCCCTCCAATCTCCCAGCTGGATGGGTGACAGCCTGGCTGGTGCACTCATGACCCTCTGCTTTGCCGTGTCTTTAACCTGATGCTTTGGTCATAATATAAATCTTTAATTTCTCTGTTACCTTTTTGAGAAAATATCTTATATTCTCATTCTTTTTTTTTCTCTTTCTGCCTTCTTTTAGAGGAAAAGTCCGGTAAGAAAGACAGTTTTTATCTCTCTAATATTTTAACCCAACCTTGTGTCCTCTCGTCACATGGTCCCTGTTCTGCACGTCTCTAGAGCTGAAATGGAAAATGCAAATAACAAGTCCTGCCCTTCTAGAATGATGTTTAATTTTCTTTATTGTTGACTTAGAGCATTTAAAAATAGAGCATTTAAAAATAGAGCTAAGCTGTCTTTGCTTTGAGTGTCCAGTCCGGGGGTGTAGTTTGGGTGAAAGGTGTTTGGACAAGATGTGTAAGGGCACTGTTTTGTCTGTGGGTTGTGGCACATCCAAAGGTATGAGAAAACAGAAAACTCGTCTGAGATCTGTCACCTCTGTGATTCCTGTGTGCACAGGGGTTGGTTTCCCCAAAAGGACTGAGCTGCCAACTGTTCTGAGCCCAAAATGGGGAAATTCACCCAATTTCCAGGGTTTGGGTGACCTCTGGGTGACCAGGTGACCCACAAGGTGTTGTGCTCTAGTGGTGGGGGCTGTGTGGAGGAGAAGCCCACCCGGTGCAGTGGTGACAGAGGGGTATGATGGGCTCTGGGGGACTTGGGGTGCTGACCTGTCACTCTCTGACCAGGTGTCTCTTCTCTCTTCCTTCTCGCTGACCGCAGCGGCGCAGCCCGGTAAGGACCCGCTCCTTTCCCCTTCCTCCTCTCCTGGGAATGGGAGTGCTGCAGAGGGCTGAGTCAGTGCTTGGTGGGCATGGGAATGGGGACTGGGTGCCAGTGTCATTACCCACCTGCTGTGTGACCCCAGGTGATGGTGGGATCAAGGGGATTGCCCCCCATTGATAATGCAAAGGGACCCTCGGTGACAGGTGTTCTCCCAGGCTCAACCTGCATCCTTGCAACCCTATGGAGATCCTGCTTGTGGTCCTGGAATGTCCCCACTGACCACCTCTGGTGCGGCTCCTGCTCCCCTCTCTGCTGCACAGCTCCAATTCCTCTGACTGGGGATGGTTTGGCTTTGGAACAAGCTTCCCAAGGCCAGTGCTGGAGTCCCCCTCCCTGGAGGGATTTAAAAGGCGTGTGGATGTGGCATTTGGGGGCATGGGTCAGTGGTGCCCTTGGCAGTGCTGGGAGATGGTTGGACTGGTTGTTATGTGGCTTTTCTAACCTAAATTATTGTGTGTGGGGAGGTGTGTGTGATGTGGCAAGAGCAAGGATTCAAAATATTAAAATACATTATTAGATAGCCATCAAACATGAGGATTTGGGGTTTGTGCCATTATTAATGGGGTGAGGGTTTAAGTGACCCACCCAAGGCACTGGCAGCTGGGATGTCTTCAAAGGCAGCTACGAGTGTTGGCTTCCTGTGGCTCAGAAAACCTCCTGGCAGGGTTGTCTGCTGTCTGTATTTCAGCCACATACAGTAAATGTCACTTTAGACAATTCCTGCCACATCTGCTGGGCTGTTTTGCTCGTGGGGTGACAATTGGCATGTGCCCAGGTCCCTGTGCATCCCACTTACCTCTGTGTTTCTGTTTCCAGGGGACAATTAAAAGGAATTTATCCAGTAAGTATCTTCTGCAGCCTGGAAAAACAGTCTGTGCAGTTGGTGGAGGTGTTTTGGAGAGTGGGGGGTGGCGGGAGAAGAGAGTGGGGAAGGTTTTCTTTAAAGTGGTCCAGGCAGAAATGATGGCACCCAAAAGTTTTGCTTAAAATGCCATGTGGGACATTCTTGGGGTGCCTGGAGTGTACCATAGGGAGTAAAGTGTGCTATAGCAGTGCAGCTCCCTCGTTTAGTGCTCTACAGAAATAAACCTAAATTAAAAAGCAGGTTCTTTGCTGGGGTGGCACACTGGGTGTGAGCCCTCCTGCCAGCACAGGGTCTGGGAGGAGTGGGCAGGGAATGACTCTCACTCTGTGCTGTCTGTCCTGTGCCACAGGTGAGGAGATCACACGGCCCCGGCGCTCCACACCAACACCAGACCCTGCCAGGTCAGTACAGAGCCCCTCAGTGGGATTGTCCAACACATCCGTGTCCAGGCATATCGTCCCAATGTGGGTTTTGAGCATTCCATGGGCAGGTGCACATTTACACTGTGCTCAATGTGTTCTCCTCCAGGTTTTGATCCTTTATCATCTATGTCAGGATAGGGCAAACCCAGAAGAAAGAGCAAATTCACTGGGTATTTGTTACCCTACAACTGTTGCCAACCCATCAGTGAGCTGAGCTGCTCCAGTTTGGCTCATCAAAGGCACCACTGCAGAAACATCATTTTTATAACCTTTTTAGGCTCTTGAATCAGCTGAACATGTGTGTTTGGCTTTAAATACGCTGAAAAATGCAGGATGCACAGGGAAATTTGGGTCCATGGGCTCTTTGTTGGATTCTGGAGAAGATAAGGCTCCAGAGAGACCTTAAAGCCCCTTCCAGTGCCTACAGGGGTTCCAGGAGAGCTGGAGAGGGAATTTGACAAGGAATGACAGGACAAAGGAGGATGGCTTCCCACTGCCAGAGTGCAGGGTTAGATGGGATATTGGGAAGGAATCCTTCCCTGTGAGGGAGGCGAGGCCCTGGCACAGGTTGCCCAGAGAAGCTGTGGCTGCCCCATCCCTGGAAGTGTCCAAGGCCAGGTTGGAGAGGGCTTGGAGCAACCCGGGATAGTGGAAGGTGTCCCTGCCCATGGCAGGGGCTGGAACTGGATGGGCTTTAAGGTCCTTCCAACCCAAACCAGTCTGTGATCCTGGCAGGATTGAGAGGCTGTGATGGTAGTGGTGCCCCCAGTTTCAGAGGCACAGTATCCATCCTTGTACTCCCACAAGAACAGCAAGGATGCCCACTTCTAGAAGCCACCTTGAGCCTCATCAATAGGGAGAGCTGGCAAATGTGCCTGGGGGGATGTATTGATTTAGAAAAGCAAATACACAAGTTTATAAGGAGTAAAACCAAGTGTCACTGGGAACGTGCCCCTTGTAGCTGCAGGAGTCGACTCAAGGTGTGTTGGACCAGAGTGTGGCCCAGACCTTGACTATTTTTATTAATCCTTTCCCATGCAGTTTTGACTAATTTTGAACCAATTTGAACTGTCCCAGCAGCCACTGTGGCACAACAGTGCAGTGCTATAGCCAGTGCTGCCACTCTCCTACCCTTTTCACTGCCCAAACCCCTGTGTTTGCCCAGGTCCTTGTTAGTCTGAAATGTAAACACTCCCTGAAAATACCTGTATTTGCTTCAAACTCTGGGTTTGAGCACAAACCTGATCCTCATGGCTCCTCTCTGCTTGTCTCATCCTGCAGCAAGAAAACTGGGGAGGATCCTGCTGCACTGGCTCCGCTCTTTGGGCCCCCCTTGGAGTCTGCGTTTGAGGAGCAGAAGCTGGACGGTGGGTTGGGGACATGGGTGCCATCTCCTGGCAGTGCCCTGGGGACAACTGGCAGCATCTGACTCTGCCAGCAAGCAGGGCAGTGATAGGACAAGAGGAAACAATCTCAAGTTGTGTCCAAGGAGGTTTAGGTTTGATATTGCGGAAAATTTCTTGATGGAAAGGGTTGTCCAGCCCTGGCACAGCTGCCCGGGGCAGTGGTGGAATCCCCATCCTGGAGGGATTTAAAAGCCATGTGGATTTGGCACTTGGGAATGTGCTGGGTTGGACTTGATGTTCTTAGAGAGCTTTTCCAACCTAAGCAACTCCCTGATCTGGTTCCTAATCCTCCTCTTACAGAAAGAAAAAGACAAAACTAAAGCCGAAGGCGAAGGGCAGGTGACAGAGTTCCCAGCCTGGGGTTAATACGGGTTAGATGGAAACAGAGCAAGTGTTTAAGTCAATTAGTTAATTACGTGGTCTGGGACAGATCCTGACAGGGAACAGCTAACGAATAACAAAACTATTGACTCTCAAATCAAACCGTGGTTATAACGAGCCCCTCGATGCTCCCCAGAGTGGGGGGGAGTTTAACACCACCCCAACACCTCAGATTTGCCTTCAGTGAAACAGCAGGATGCTGGGTGGAGCTGTTGGACAATGCCTCCATTCCCAGGAAGTTGCCATCTCAAAGTCACTTTTTCACCAAAACCAGTGTTTGCTTGGCATAGAGACACTTTGCTCCTCCCCAGGCCTGATTTTTCCCAGCTTTCCTGAAGTGCAGTGATCTCGCAAGGCTTGTTTTCTGCAAAGAACAACCCCATTCACCCTTGTTCCCAGAGAAATCTCCTCCTCCTTCTCCCAGAGCCAGCAGACTCCGCTCTCAGGGAATGGCCACTGCCCTTGTAGCCTCGTTATGTCTTGTCATTAACGACTCCAGTTAATTCTTTTAATCAAAGCTATGTTTGCTTGCAGTTCTCTGCACACAGTCCCCCCCAAAAGTGCCATGAACTTGAATTCTATAGAAAAATTTTTCCCTACAACCTCTGTAAATATATTTGTGTATCTTTCCATTTTAATACTTGATGGGGTTTTTTGCATATACCAAAATTCCAGACAATTTTTGCAATTACTACAACGTTTCTCTTCATATAATAAGCCTCTAAATCCATCAATGGCATTGTTTTGTTTGTCAAGCAGCATGAGTGTCAAACTAATTGCGTGTCCTGTTTCAAAATCAGGCAAGCTTTTAATTATCCACCATTACAGAACCCCCTGTCTTTAATTAATGAGAGGTTTGTGTCACTGTTTGGTTCCTCTTTTCCCAAGCCTCAGATGAAGGTGTTTTGATGTTTGGAGGAAGATGGTTGGTTTTCTTATTGCTTTAAAAGGTTTATTTTTTTATTTTTCAGCTGCTCTAGATCAGCCTGAGATCTGGGGTTCAGTCCAGCCCGTCAACACAAGTGTAGAATCCCCAAAACTTCCAAGACCTTTTCCAACTGGAAGTAAGTGATTGTGCAGGTTATCAATCAAAAAATAATATACACAGAAATCAGAACAAATATTTGACTTTTCCTCATCCAGACTGTGCAATTCCATAACACTATGTTTGAGGGGTTTTTTTCCCCCTGGCTTGACTTGAGCTGCAGTACTGTAGGGTGGAGGAAGGAGTGGGATTGGGTGAGGGATGGGATAGGTGGTACTCGGGGTGGGAAAGAAGGATGGGTGGTACTCAGGGTGTGAGAGGTTATGCACATCCTCCTTTGGAATATGTGCCTCTGCCATGAGTGCTGGGTTTCCAAGGTGAAACCTCTCCAGTCAGGACAAATGTCCTTCTTGGAACCTGTGGTAAAACCCACGCTGCCTTCAGAGGCTGGGAATACCAGATCATGCATGTTAATGATTTGGCTATTTGACTGGAAAGGTTGGAAACACCTTTTTTTTTTTTTTTCTTTTATTCTGGAATAACATACGGCAGATCAGCACAACCCCAAATCCCTGATTTATATTACGACTTTCCCTATTGCCTGAGGCACCTGGGAAACTGCAGATTTCCCTCCTCCCAAACTGCAAAGTCATTCTTTCCTCCTTTTCCTACTCCTCTTCCCCCTCACCAGCCATGAGGCCAATGGATTTCATGCCAAACCCACCCCTGGCCCTGGTGCTGATGTGCCAAGGTCAAGGCAACCTCTGGGCACATCTCCACCTTCCAAGGGGACTGGGACACTGATGATGGAAACCACGGTACCTCCTGGGCTGCTCCTCCAGGAGGTTTGGCCTTGGATCTGATTTGCATCTGCTTGGCAAAAATGCCTCTGTAAAGCAATGCTGATTAATTAGCTACTGTTAATTAGCCATAGTGTTCCTGCTCCCCTATGTGCATCCTGGCTCCATGTGGGATGGACACATGAGAAACACGGAGGCAGATCTGTGCCTCAGAGGCTACAGGTTTAATTAAAATGGTAATTCAGGGTTTAAAATGTGTGAGTACAGTCTGAGAATTAAAAATGGGATGAAAAAAATACATAAAACCTGGTAAAAATGGCATTACATTGACAGAAGGCAGAGGTAGATGGGATATTGGGAAGATCTTGTTCCCTGTGAGGGTGGTGAGGCCCTGGCACAGGTTGCCCAGAGAAACTGTGGCTGCCCCATCCCTGGAAGTGTCCAAGGCCAGGTTGGACGGGGCTTGGAGCAACCTCATCGCTGTCATATCCTCCCTTCCCAGTAAAACTGTGTTTCCGAAGACACTGTAGCTGAATTTATTCCCCTCTCTGCTCTCTTGCAGCTCCTCCACCGCTCCCACCGAAGAACATCCCGGCCACACCACCGCGCACCGGCTCCCCCCTGCCTGTGGGAATAGGTAAAGCTCAGTGTGTGCCAGGGCACAGTCCTGGGAGACTGATCCACAGCTTCCAGTGGTGGCACTGGATGGGGGATGATTCCCCATGGCTGCGTTTTGGACACAGATTTGGTCCTTGTGCATTCTCTTCCCTTTGCATTTGTAGAATTCCAGACTGATTTAGGTTGGAAGGGACCTTAAAGTTCGTCTTGTTCCACCCCCTGCCATGGGCAGGGACACCTTTTACTAGAGCAGGTTGCTTCAAGCCCTGTCCAACCTGGCCTTGGACACTTCCAGGGATGGGGGAGCCACAGCTTTGTGGATGCTGCCATTGGGGTGATGCTGTAGAAGCAGCACAAAGATGCCTTTGGCCCCCCAAGTTTGTGTCATCCTGGTGAAATTGTTTTCTCCACCCTCCCTGACGTTGGGATCAGTCATGCGGGAAATGCAATGCAGCATTAGCCTTAATATCCTGCTCAAAATTGGGAATATACAGAACCCTGTTACTGCCTGGGGCAGCCCTGTATGGCAGCTTATGGAATAACACGGCAGTGTCTGCCTGTGTCAGTGAGCTGCTCCTGCACTCCATGTACCCCAAATTTCTACTACTATCAGGGAAGGTGGGAAAAATCCCCCCTGGTCTCACAGCCTGGGATAGAGAAGAGAGAATGGAATGGTGCTGGGAATGAAGGAAAACCTGAGGGCAGGGATGGAAAGGGGTTGGATGCAGCCAGAGAACATAAAGTGCTTATAAGTATATAATTCATGGTGCTGGCAGGGTGCTGCCTGATGGAGCAGCAGGATTTGAGGAGGGGATACAGCGCCTGGCCTTTGGAAAGGGCACTGCATGGGGACAGACAGAGCACCCTGGGATGAAATTACCTTGCCATGAAGAAATCCCCTGCTCTGACCTTACTGCTCAATCCATCAACATCTCATTCATGCTCCCATGTCTTGATTATTTTTTTTCCCCTATTTATTGGAGCAGCCAGGTTGGCAGTGTCTACCTCCATACATTGTTTCATCCACAGCAGCAAATGTCAAGCCCAGCCATGTGTGTCGGGCCATTTGCTGGGCTCTGCCTTGTGCATCATGTAAAGCAAGAGGCTGAGGTCTATTGTCTGTTTGAGCAAAATTCTATTTTATCCCAAGTGTAGAACAGCAGATGGCTCCCCCAAACACGGGAGCCTCTAGAGGTGGGGTGATGCTGACACAAGGAGCCCAGAGGGCACGTTAGTTTTAGGATCTCCCTTTCCTGGATATGCAATGCTTGGCTGATGGATCATGTCTGTGTCGGTCATGGAGTCAGATGGGAATGCTGGTGTGTGGTGGCTCAGTTAGTGAGCAGAGCCCTGAAATCCCCTGATCTGCTGCTGCTTGTGACTGAAATACGTTCACCCTGTCTGCATCCTGTGCTGCAAACCAGCATGTTCAAGTATATATATTTATACGCGTGTGTTTATAAATATATATATATAGAGTGGGGTGTGCCAGAGCGCCGAGTACGTAAGTTCAATATCTGCTGATAATCCAGAGTGATGGTAAGGACATGCTGTCATTTAGAGGACATGTAAAGGCTGTAACTTTTGGGATGATATGGTACTGTTGGATGTGAGTGATGGAGGAACAGGGCTTGGCTCATGGTGCATGTTTACTCATCCAGCCTTTCGACCCAGTGTCGTTCATTATATGTTGCACATGGCCTGATGTAGAACTTTGTTGCACATGAATTATATTCCCCAGCAACTTATAAGAAACCACGTTTTTAGAGCATCTCCTCTAGAAGTAGCTGGCATAGAGCCCGTAGAGAGTAGTGCAGCCCTCGCCTAATGCCAAGTGTAAAATAACCTCCTCTGACCACAGGAGGGGACCAGGCAGCAGCAGAGCCCAAAAGGGACAAACTCCCGTCCATCAATGACTTGGACAGCATTTTTGGCCCTGTGCCGTCCCCAAAATCTGCTGCTGCAAACGCAGAAGACAAGTGGGTCAATTTTTCTGATCAATCCCCGGAAAACGCGGCTCCGGAGTTGACGCCCCGGGAAAAAGCGGGATCCCCGCCGGCGGCAGCGGCAGCTCCAGCCAATGCTCCCGCGGCGGAGCCCTCCCGCCCGCTGCCCTCGCCGCTGCACCTGGAAGAGGTTCACAAGAAGGTTTCTGAGCACCTGAAGGATGAGAACGTGGAGCCGGTGGCCTCTCCCAAAGATTTTGGGCCGGGACAGAGAGCGACCCCGCCGCCCCCTCCGCCGCCCACCTACCGCACGGTGGTCTCGTCCCCCGGACCGGGCGCCAGCACGGGCAGCACCAGCGGTACGTCCCGCGGCCGTGGCTGTGCTTCGGGGGGGCCCCGAGCGCCTCCGCCGTCCCCTCCCGCCTGGCTGTGCCTGTGCCCGGGCCCGTCTCGTGCTTCCACGTCCATCGTCTGCCCTCCGCCTCCTGTGTCCTCCCCCTGCTCCTCGCTGCGTGTCTCGTGGTGGGATGGGGCTGATGGTCTTTCCCCAAAGCTCCCGAGAGCCGCCCTTCCCACCTCTGCCGTGCACGGAATTTGGGATGGGGTTGTCATTGCTGCACCTCTGTCCTCAGTAGGTTTGAGTAAACCTAGTCAGAAACATTTCGGGCAAATAATCTGAGCAAGCCTCAGCTCCAGGGTCCTTTAAATCTGTTACAGACGGGTCACCACACACTGTCACCCACCCAGCTCAGAGGTAGCACAGGTCTGGACAGTGCTTGATTCTTTTTGGCTCTGAGTGTGGAGAGCCAGGAGAAATGTCTTCCAGGTTGAGCCTCCCCCAGGGCAGGACCTGATCAGTCTGTCTGGCCTGTGCTGGCTACCTGCTTAATTATGAATTATTACTATTAATTATAAATGTCTGTGCCCATTAGGACAAAGGAGCTTGGTGGAGGTCAACTTACACACTTTCCCAGGGTGCTTGAGGGGGTGCAACCTGAGCTTGTTATTTTAGGGGCTGACCCCCAAGGGCACTTATTGGAAACCTGTGCTGCCATTCTGCATCCACCAGAAGTTATTTTTGAAGGACTTACCCCCTCAGAGCCCTGAGGAACATGCACTCAGGTGGGAGAGGCGAGGGGTGTGTTGGGTGTGCAGTCCCCAGACCTGTGCCCCAGCATCTGTCACCAACCTCATGGGGGCCTGGAAGCCATGTCATTCCTCCAGGGGTTTGTCACTTCCATGGAAGGGGTGAGGCTGGTGCTGCAAGTGTGGCTTTGCTTCAGTGGTAGTGGCTTTTCTGTGTTGGGAGGGTAGGGGTCTGTGTGGGGGCTGCTAGGGGCAGTGGTTGGAGCTGGGACTTCTCCTGGAGTTTGGGCAGCAGGAAACAGCAAGATTCTTCCTCCGTGCTCTCCAACCTCATGCCAACTGAGAAGCTGTCTTGTGGGAGTGAAGACCCACAGGATGGGGACATGCCAGGGCTCCCCATGTAGGGAATGGATGGATGGAGGGGCTGTCTCTCCAAGAAGATCCATGTCTCTTCTTTGGGAATTGCCTTCTGTCTCAGTCTGGGCTGCTTTGCCTCCCCCTGCCACCTCAGCCTTCCCCAGTGCAGCAAGATGGAAAATGCAAAGTGTTAACATACCCACAGAAAAATTGTGCAAATATTCCAAAAGCTGCATCCCCTGGCAGCTGGATCCAGCATCCCTCACACTCCACATTTCCAAGGCCCCTGGTGCTGCATTTGGTCCTGGGCCTGTCCAGTTTTTGGATGCTGTGGAACAGAGCCATTCTAGGATGCCCTCCTGCCTTCACACTCCATGGGAGCCTGGGTTTGTGGGTGTCACTAAGTCAGGGCTGGGGATGGGTGTCGAGTCATTATGGAATAGTTTGGGTTGGAAGGGATCTCAAAGCTCATCTCATTCCAACCCCTTGCCATGGGCAGGGACACTTTCCACCAGACCAGGTTGCTCCAAGCCCAGCATCCCAGCCCCAGCAGGCTTCTGATCTCATGTTTTTCCACACACTGTCACAGTTTCTTGTGGCAGGAAATATCTGTTCTGGGATGGAAGCCAATGTCTGGCAGGGCTTTGGCTACCTGGTGGTCTCACTCATTCACTGCTGCAAGGCTACTTTCCCTGAATAATTTGTATTTTGTCAGGCTTTTATTTGGATAAGTAAGGAAAAATTCAGTCTCTGGTTCCCAAATTAGGCTTTTAATTAAAAATGGCTTGTATTTTGGAGTTGTGCCAAGGAGTGACTGGAATTTACTCCCTTTAAACAAGCCCCTCTGTTGGCTTAGCTTGCTCTTCTTTACCTCCTGCTCTCATTTCTATAGGTCTAGCTTTGGTCTTTCCTTAATCTGAACTATCACCCCAAAAAATTAGGAAATTATTCTCTTGTAAGTTGGAAAAATAAAGCCAAAGTCCTTTTCTTATCATCAGTCTGAGCCAAGCATGGAGCTGCTGAACTCCATGGAGACTCGTGGCAAATGCCATGTCAGTTGTCCTGAGAATGGGGTCTGAATTTCCTCCCATTCCTACTGCCCCTCATGTCATGGTGCAATCTCTGACTGCTCTGTACAGCACCAGTTATTGCTGAACTTCTTCTGGAAGGAATTTCTCTGCATGGAGCAAAACAGTCTCCTGGATATTCTGTGAAGCATTGGTCAAAACTTCCATCTGATTACAAAACTTCCCCTTCACAGCAAGACATCAACCATTGGGGACCACATGAACCCTGAGATCAGCACCCCTTGTTCTGCAAGACTCTTCCAGAGGGTTGGGAGATGTTACACTCCCAGCAAAACTCATAACCTTCCTGTTCTGCCCTCTCCCTTCTTTGGGACAAAGCTTTGCTCCTAATACCCAACCCTGTTCACCAGTTGTGCCAGCCCCAGAGCTGTGGCACCAGCTGCTGCAGAGCTTCAGTACCATATTCCTCCTGCCTACATCTGTTTTTTGGGAAGGCAGTAAGTCTCCTATGATAACAACTTTGCCCAACGCTCCCTAGCTGAGGGAGCAGAATATTGGGCAGCCCCTGTGAGGAATTCATCAGCATCAGCAATCCTGGAATGCTCCATGCCCTGACAAGCTGCTGGTGTGGGGCTGTGGTCACAGGGAGCTGTGTGGGGTGTGCATGGGCACCCCTGGGTGGGTGGGGGGTCTGGGCTGGGTGATGCTGGGGGCACCCCCGGTGCGGTGCTCACAGCTCCCGTTTGTTGCAGGTTCCTCGTC
>VXAY01006780.1:1292482-1325897 GCA_013399855.1 Oxyruncus cristatus | reverse complement strand
CCCCCCCGGCCCCCCTCCCGGCCCAAGCTGCCCCCCGGCAAACCTCCCGTCGCTGATGTGGTACGTTGGGAGGGAGAGGGGGGTGGTGGGCGGCATTCCCAGTCCTAACATGGATAACGGAGCAAGTGACTGGAGGGGGCTGTCAGGGGGGGTTGGGGTTTGCTAGGATTTGTCTACTGAGGTGAATTCCACCGGGGAAGGACTGTAACTGCCTCTGGTTATCCATATCGCATATCTGGTTATCACGCACCTGGTTATCAGGTAATCCAGCCTGGTGATGCCAAGCGCAGGGAAAACATGGTCTGCAGTCGTGGCAAAGGCAGAGAATGGGCTGGGGCAGGAGTTTGGGGGTAAAGCAGTGTGGATCTAACTGTCCTGGGAATGGTGGATGGCTCGGAAGGATGCAGCAGTCTTTGGTGGGACTGCCCAGCAATCTTAGGTGGGGTGTTCCCCACCACACCAGCTGGGCTGCGACGTTCTGTCCTGCCACTCCAGGCTGCTTCAGGTAGATGGGGAGAGTTTTTGGATTCATGATTTGGATAAAAAAAATCATCCCTAAAGGATCCATAAGGACGTGAAAAGCTGCTCCCTGGTGAGCTGGCATGTGGTGGGCACCGCTCCCTTCCCAATGCTAAGTGCATTCCATCCATCCTCAGCGTGGATGGGAACTTCAAACACTCAGACCCACGTGATGGTGGGAATCACCTCCTATTTTTCCAGGTCCAGACTAAACTACTATTAGCACTAAAAGAACTAAAGTAATTCCCTTTACTCCTCTGGGATGCCAGCAGAGCAACTGGCTGGAGTTCCTGAGAGTTACGGCTTCAGGGAAAAGCTTGTTTGTTTGATGTAAATGTGTCTGTAAGTGTTTTCTTTAACCTTGTGTTATTTTATGTTTTTCTACAGTCCAGGCCTTTTAGCCCTCCTATCCACTCATCCAGCCCTCCTCCGATAGCACCTTTAGCCCGTGCTGAAAGTACTTCTTCCATATCTTCCACCAATTCCCTGAGTGCAGCCACTACTCCCACCGTTGGTAAAAACATACAGCTCTGCTGTTCTTTCACCTTTCTACCTTTAAACGTCCTTAAATGATTCTTGAAGCCTTTTTGTTTGTTAGATTATTCTTTGGGTTCACATTCATTGGCTTTCATCAGGTTTTTTAAGTGCAAAAAGGGATTTGAGGGGGCATGATGCATCAGGAGGGTGATGCTGTTAGGGAAGCTTTGGGGCAACTCCAAATGTTGTGGAAAATGGATGTTTGGTGGAAGTCAAGGTTATCACCAAGGGAGATATATCATAAACTGTGGTTGTGGTCTGTAAATTTGGGCAAAATAACCTTTTTTTTAGCAGGGGATGCTTGTGCCTGGAGGGGAGGGGGGCTGGAAGCCAGACCTTGGGATCTAGGAGACAATTTTAAATCTTTTTGAATGTCTTAATTTTGTACTTTCCTTTAAAGTGGTAGTGGGAAAGAGGGTCTTGGAAAAGGCTCTTCCAAACCATTAGCTTGGCAAGTCCTAAGGCAGAACAAAGTGCTTTCTTTTGGAGGAATGTCCTGAAAAACATGGGGTTTGCCAAACCCCCCAGGTGCTCAAGCCAAGCAATGGGAATTAAGTCTGGCTGGCAGCTCCCAGGCTCCAGGCGCTGGGTCCCCCTGTGCCTCCCTTCCCCATCCCCTCTGTCCCCACCTCCCCTCCATGCCGGCTGCTGGCACTCCCTCCTCTGCCATCCCTGCCCTCCCACCTGGCTGCCAGCCCTACTGTCCCTCGCTTCCTGCCGCTCCATCTTCTCCAGGATCTCCTTCCTCCTTTTTCTTTTCTTTCCAATCCTCCAAAAACCCAGCCTGGCTGGTTGGTGTGTGCTCAGCCGCTGGCCTGGCTGCGGCATTTGTCACTGGCTGTCACCTCACAGGTGGTGGGATCACCACATGTGATGGCTGGAAGGTGCTGGGTGTCCTGAGCCGTGTGCCGGGCGCTGTCCCCGTGGTGCCGGTGGCACAGAGCCCTCCCCGTGGGTTTGCTGGAGTCTCCAACCTGCGTCTCCATCCTGTTGTTTGCTTCACTCTCAAGGTGTCGTAGGTGCTCGTACCTGTTCGCCGGCCGTTGGTCACTGTCACAGCGTGTTGCTGGAAAACAAAACACCTGGAGAAAGGGGCAGCCAGCCCTGAGCATTCCCAGTGTGTTGGTCCTGTTCGTGCTCGCTGTCCCCCTCGATGACAGTGGGATTGGCACAGTGTCTGCCAGTACAGGGGCCATGGGGCACCCAGGACCATGGTTTTGGTGGGGGGACCAGCCAGGCTGAGGGCAAGAATGGCTGTGGGGGCTGCAGGAGGGTGGGAAAGGGGACATGTGTGGGGGATGCATGCTGGTCCTGCCAGCTGAGCAGGTCCCTCAGGCTCTCATAAGAATTTATTTTTTTCTCTCTAACACATATGTTTTTATGAACAAAAACTGCTGCTTGATGTTTTTAACGACCTACCCATGCTGAGCAGTGGGATGATATTGCTGCAGCGGTGAGAAGCTGTGCCCAGTGGCACTAGCATCTCCCACCCTCTCCATGGGGGATTTTGCTTGCAAGACAGCTGAAATCAGGGCTCTGAGGTCACCCCATGAGCTGGGAATTCCAAATGGTGCAGCCAGGAGGAGCATCCCAGATTACAGCTGTTGCACTTCCAGCTCCATATAGACCAAATCATAGAATCCTGGAATATCCTAAGTTGGAAAGGATCCATCAGGATCATCGAGTCCAACTTCTGGCCCTGCACAGGACGCCCCAACATTCCCACCATGTTCCTCATAGTATTTTCCAAACACCTCTTGAGCTCTGGCAGCCTTGGTGCTGTGACCACTGCCCTCGGGAGCCTGTTTCAGTGCCCAGCCACCCTCTGGGTGAAGAACCTTTTCCTGATATCCAACATAAACCGAGTAGTGGATGCCACATTGCCAGGATTTGGCTTGGGAAAAGCTGGATGGGCAACAGGCCAGAGCAGATGGGGTTTGGGACCCGATCAGGGAAAGTCCAAGCATCTCCTTGTCCCCACCAAGGTGAGGGTGGGCATTGGTGCTCGATGAGCATCAATGAAAATCCATAGTGAAGGAGGGAGCACCTCTGATTCCTGGGTCTGTTTGCAGAAAGAGGAAAAGCTGAAGTGGAAGGTGTGCAGGGATGGGCACGTCGAGGACCATTGTGGGTCCGGGGGGGCTGGGACAACCCAACCCAGCTGGGGCTGCCTGCAGCCCTGTGCTTGCTACAGGGTCTGTCTCCAACACTCTCCCCGTCTCCTGTTCCCTGTGGCAAAGTCTGATGGAGTTTGTCCAAGAGCATGTGAAGGGTTGTTCCATTTCCGTGTCCTCCGTGCTGCTCTGGTGTGCCTTCCCCGTGGTTGCATGTCAGTCTGAATAATTTCTGGCAAAGAAAGAAGCTATTGCTCCTGTGTCAGTGCCCCTTCCCTCATTTCTCTCGTTAAACCCCCTCTCTGTCTCTCCGTTGATACAACGCGCTGCTTGGTTTCAGTTGGGATCCGTGTTTTCATTCTTTGTGTTTGTTTTTTTTTCTTTCCTTTGCGTTTCTTCTGCTTGTGTTATCAGAGGATGATGCTTTTATTGACAAACTGCCCGCGTTTGAAAGGCGCAGTGAAACGCCGGCAGGTACTGTACTGGCAGGGAGCTTTCCAGACAATCCGCCTTCGGAGCGGGCGGCACCCACCGCTCGCAGCACCTTGCATGACAGTTTCTCAGTGACCAAAAGGACTTTGAGGTGGAAGGTTGTCACCTCCTGAATTCAAAAGGCTTATTTTAACAGCTCCAAAAGCTGTTTGCACCACCCCCCCGCCCCAAGTTATTTCAGCAGTACCTGGAGTCCAACGTGGCTTTTGAGGCGGTGTGAGAGCAGGGAGCTGGTGGTTGTGATGGGAAAGGGAAGATTCCAGCTAGGCAGCTGCTGCTCTGTGTGCGTGTGTCTGGTTATCTGCAAGTGTAATGTCCTGAAATGCAACAGAGAACACCCCATTTCACTGTCACTGATTGTGCACACCGGTGTGGCATGTGGAGCAGCATCCCATCGGGAATACTGGTGGAGACGACGCCGGAGGCAAGGAGGACACGGCATGTTTGCCCAGATCAGCGCAGTTAGAACATGCTAATGGAGTGCATGAGCCGACAAGCCTCTTCTACTGTAGCCAAAAAAAGAGAAAACCCCCCAAAACTCCTTACCAAGCAAAACGACTCTTCCATCTGGGCTTCCATAGCTTTGCTTTCTGCTTTCTGTCTCCCAAGCCAACGCCCGAGTTTAAAGCCCCTGTCCCTGCACGTGAACGGCTTGCAGCGCCTCGCCCCCTCCCTGTAGCGAGATAAATGACCTGCTCTATGACTCACACTGTGTCCTTCTCTCTCCCTCTCCTTAACCTTTCCCATCCCGCTTCAACTCCTGGCCATACAGAGAATGAACAGCCTTCCCTCGTTTGGTTTGACAGAGGAAAGTTTTATTTGACTTTCGAAGGTAAGTAGTGCATAGCACACCCGGTAACGACTCGCTCCCCCTGCTCTCGCTCTCCTACTCCCGGGGTTCCCTCCCAAGGCTCCATCCAGTCCGGCTTTCCGTGCGAAATGCTATGGCTACTTAGATGGCATCGCAAGTTCAACCAGAACAATTTTGATTTGATTTGTGCCATTTGCCCCCCTGATCTCTTTCCTCATTTATTTATTTTCTAAAAAAATCCAACCCAAACAAAGCAAGACCCAAAAGAACATTCTGAATATTCCCCTATGGAGGCTGCAGTGAAAACCAGAGAGCAGAACCGCTTGCACTGCTGAGGAACTTGACTCTGTCAACCAGAGCTTCTCTCTACTCTCCCTCACAAGCTGCGTGTTACCCTGAGTGGGTTGGGCCACGTGCTGTTAATTAACATCCAAAGGATGATGGGTTCTCTGCCAAGCCGGGGTCTCCTCCCCACCTCCCACCAGATTTTTCAGCAGTGAAGTGTTGGGAGCTGAAGCACCAGCAGGTTGTGCTGCTGGGGTGGCTGCTTGCAGGTCTTGGGGATTCTGGGGTCCCCCATGCATGAGAAGGATGCAGGGAGGGGAAAATCCTGTTGCTTGTTCTCCAAGCAGCATCACATCCCAGGTAGGGTAGAGCTGTGGGTGGCTGAGCAGCCAGTCCTACTCCGAGAGCACCGAGGCTTTGGGGGAAGCCTCATCTCACAGGCACTGAGGCAATATTTTGCTTTTTAAAAACAGAAGTAAAAGCGAGAGATTCGCTTGCAGCAGGGATAGGTGCTTTTAAATCACCAAGGAAGCACTTTGAAGCTGTTGTGGTGCTTGCAGGCAGGGCTGGGGTGAGCTGGAGGATGCTGCTGGCACAGGACATGCCAGAGCACTGTTCCCGTGTGATTCCCAAAGTGTGTCCGTCCCAGAAAAATGCCGAGTGGCCTGGGATGGCCCTGCCAGGCCACCGAGGATGGGCTGCTTGGGATCACGGAGCAAAGCCCATCCTGGTGAGAATGATGCAGTAGCAGCAGCAGAAGGCAGGGATTGAGGTGATGTTGTCCAGGAAGTTGGTTCCCTCCTTTCCTCCCTTTTACTTGGCCCAAAGTCCCTGCTCCAACAATCCCTGCTTTGATGGTCCTCATTCCAACAGCAGCTCCCAGCTTAGATTCAGGAGGAGCTGCTTCTTCCTGGTGCTCATTGCAGTTTTGCTGTTCACAGCAAAAAACCCTTCCTGAGTTTCCCAGGTGCCACCTGCCTGTCCAGAGCTCCACGAAGAGCTGAGGACAGCAGGGACAGCGTTATCACTCAGCACAAGTATTCCAGCTCCGCGCATCCCCCTGCTCTGTGCTTCCTCCTCCCCTCGCTCAGTCCAGCACCAGCACTGCGAGCACATCCGCCTCTTGGGGGTTTTCTTGTGGTTTTGAGTATTTAAGTTATTGGAATTCTTTGACTTGGTTCTGGCAGTGTGAATGGCATGGAGAAGGGAGTGGGTTTGTCTTGGGAATGTCAGCACAGCAACAGGGCTGTAGGAGTATGGCACTGTCTCCGGGCTCAGGTCATGTTCTAGAAAGCAGTTACCTCATTTCCCCACACTGTTTCCTGATTTCTTTCTAAATCTCTATGTCCAACTTTCAAAAAACCCCTGAACTTCAATGCTTATCTGCAGGGAAGTGAGAGGAAGCTTTTTGTGTTTGGCATCTGAAACTCAGGACATGGAAGGCCAGAAGGGAAATGACAGTTTCTGGGTGTTGCGGGTTTTTTGTGACTAGATCCATGTATTTGCTGAACATGGGGTAGTTTATTCATGTGTGAAAAGAATTGGTGATGCTCTCCTGGCTAAGATTGCTGTCACTCGTGTCTCCTTATTCCACAGCTGTGTTTTCCACTTCTGTGTAGGGAAAAATATGGCGAATGAACCTAGTCTGCTGCTTATGGCTGGATTCAAAGCTCCATAAAATTGATTTACTTTTTTTCTCCATTAGTATCAGGTCATTTGCCCAAATGAAAAGTTTCCAAAAATTACTTTTGAAGCAGTCACTGAAAAGCCAGGTTTGGGTGGACATGTACCATGGTAACTGGACTTGTCTCATGTTTCTGAAAAATCATGTCATTGCTTAAAATAGGTTTTACTTTTCTTTTTTAGTAAAAACCTTAGTGTAAAAGGTTATTTATTTTGTGAAGCCATTAAGAGAAGAATATGCAGGTTCATGAAGAAGAGTGGAGGGAATGGAGAACCTCAATTCCATCCACATGGATTAGAAATGAGGATGTTTTGTTGCAGTTGCTGCTCAGGTGAACTCAGATTCCCACAGCCCAGCTGAGCCTGGTAATGGGGGGATTCATGAGGCCAGCCTGTTTATTCCTGCAGAGATGAATTTTTGTTCTGGAGAATAAAGGAATCTTATATACGTGCAGAGGAATGGGGGGAAAAAGAGATGGGAAATCAGGGAAAAGGCACGTTGGTGGGAGAGACACCTGCCCCTCATTCCATGCTCTGGTGCAGGGTACAGGCTAGATTCGGCTGCCATTAGGAGTTGGTTTTAGTCCTCTCCCAAGGAATGATGATTATATTAACAGGGATTGCATGTAGGCGGCTAAAGCCCTTCTTCTCACCTTCCCTATGAGACAAGCCTGATGCTCCTCTGCTGGGTGTCATCTCCAGTTTTCCCCCTCCATAACCATCCTGCACTGGTGCTTTTGAATCCCATCTGTATTTCTGGGTGGATGTGATGGGAATATCCCACTGGGTTTGGCTGGGGGTCATTGCTGAGGATGTGGGGAGCAAGGATAACCCAACAGTGGTATTATGGAAAGAATTTATCTAAAATATGTTACCCCAGCAGTCCATGGTGCTGCCCCTGCATGTCCCCTCTGTTACAGAGCCAGGAAATCTGTGTGTCCCATGGGCTTGGGGAGCTACACGTGCTCTCACACATGGCTGTCACAGGAATGGCCACTCTTCAGCAGGATGTTCATCCTGATGGATAGCTCGGGGCTGTGGCCTCAGGAGCAGAAGGCTGGGGAAGCCACAGGCTGCCCTGCTGGGCTCGTTAGGATAATTAATGAGCGTGTGGTGATGGGTCTGTTGTGTGTGGATGAGATGCTCCGGCTGCCCATCCCATGTGCCGGGACACTCAGATACCCTTCCTGATCATCCTTATTCTGGGCTGCAGCTGGAATCACTTATTCCCCTGAGCCTCTTAAGGTGCATGACTGAGGTAGACATGGCTACATGAATTTTTTACACCCTTTTAGGCTACAACAGAGATTTGAAGGGAAAATCCCATCACTGGAGGGGCTCATCTGTGCCTCTAGGAGAGACCACTTGGGGTTTATCCATTAATACACAGGTGCCTGGGTAAGGTGTGAGGAATCCTCCTTGTTGGCAAATACCACAATTTTTTCAGTTAATATATTGAAACTCAAAGTGTGATTGAAGTGACGGAAGTGCTTTCCCCAGGAGTTGTTATGAACCCCAATTTCCTGCACCCAAACCCTGTTGGTTACTCACAGTAGTGGGAAGCAGCAGAAAAAGAACGGGAGGGATAATTTTGGAGGATAGCCCAAGCAGAAGAGCAGGAGCTCATCAGGAACATGCCACATTTCGCTTTGCTTTCCCCTGGCCCCACTGCCTGTGGAGGTGCTGCCCTTTCCTGGGCTGGAATTGGAATTCCTGCAGCTTTGGCTGGAGCTGGCACGTGCTTGCATGTTCCAAACAAACTCCAGGCTGGATTCATCGCCCTTTTCACCCGCCTGACTCAGACCCTGGTGATGAAGGTGACGGAGTGAGGGGTGTTATGGTCCGTGGGTAAGGTGCCCCTCTGGAGACCTTTGCCATTCCTGGTTTGGGGCAGAATAGTCCTTGTGCTTAACCTGATGTACAGCATGTGATGTAAACAAAAAGGTTCCAAAATGGTGCATTGCAGGAAATAGATGAAGCTGAGACAGCAGTGCCAGGGCAGGGGAGTGACATCTCCAGGATTTTGGATACCCACGGATTTAGCACCTTGTACATTGGGTGGGTGACCTGACACTAACCCTGGGCAGATCTCTGGACACTTTCCATGGGGAACAGGTGACGACTTTGCTGTGCCAGAAGCGCCTAAGACTCCCCTGGTGGTGGGCACAGGGAGCAGGATGTTGTCCCCCACGCAGGGTTTCCAGCACACTTGGGGCTTCTGAGGTGCACTTGCAGTAAAAATTTCATGCTCAAATTCTTTTGGAGACAAGAATTCCTGGCCAGCAAAGGGAAACCTGCAAGTGATCCTGCAGGGCTAATTATTTTAGAGTCTGGCAGGTGTCCATGGATGCACAGCATGAGCAAAGCAAAGTTTTCCCCTTTATTTTTATCATGGAATTCTGGAATGGTTTGGGATGTCAGGGACCTCAAAGCCCATCTTACTCCATCCCCTGCCATGGGCAGGGACAGCTTCCACTGTCCCAGCTTGCTCCAAGCCCTGTCTAACCTGGCCTTGGACACTTCCAGGGATGGGGCAGCCACAGCTTCTCTGGGCAACCTGTGCCTCTGTAGTTTCAAATTTCTGACGATTTGCAGATTTTCTGTAGGGTACTGTGGGGTTTGTGGGATGAGCAGGGAGTGGGGGGTCCTCCTGGCTCACCGGGCAGGAGAGGAGACAGGATTGCAGAAGTCCCCAGAGGCTGGGGTTCAGGTAGCATGAGGGGGAGACTGCTGACACCCCACTTTCCCACAGGCAGCCTGAGCTCTCCAGTGACAAGACAATAAACCCCCCCAGCCCCTTTTTCTGGGGCCCAGAGACCAACTGCAAAAACTGTCATGCAAAGCCTGCCATGTGGCAGCCCCAACGCTGGGGGGGCCACAGCCCCGCATGCTGCTCCTGCCTGGGGCTCCTCCATCATTTTCTTTGCTTGCTTTTGGAGGGGGAGGGAAAGATAATTTAAAGTCGTTTTTAAAGCCTCATCCAAAGCCTGGGGGATTTTTTCTTATTATTTGCCCATGAAGTTAGGCTGGGGTTCCCGGCGAGCACACCCTTGCCCCGTGCCGGGGGAGCGGGGCTGTTCATCTCTGTGGGTCCCAAGTGGGGGTGTCTGCTCTGTTGCAGGGTCGTCACGGGGGCCCAGCCCCCTCACCATGGGGGCACAGGACACCCTGCCTGTCGCTGCTGCCTTCACAGAAACAGTCAACGCGTATTTCAAAGGGGCCGACCCCAACAAGTAGGTGCTGACCGACGCAGTCTGGATGTTGATATGGGAGTTCTGGGGTTGGGACAGGCTTGGGGTGCATCCCAAGGGGTGGGGAGGGAGGACAGGAGGTGCTCTGGGGTCAGCATGTGCGTGTTGGGGTGTCACTGCACTGCATCAGGTGGGGGTCCAGCATCAGGACACTCCTGCGGTGCCCCATGACCATTGTCCCTGGCAGGCTGGCAGCCTTTGTGCTGCTTCTACTCACTCTGAGGACACAACAGTGTCATTACCTGGGGTGGGAAGTGGGGGGCTGTCACCACACCATCTGTGGTGCAAACCCTCTGCTGCTGCTCCATTTTGAGCCTCCCTTTGCTGCCCCTCGGTCTCTGTGTCTGGCACTGCAGGTGTATCGTGAAGATCACGGGGGAGATGGTGCTGTCGTTTCCAGCGGGCATCACCCGACACTTTGCCAACAACCCCACTCCGGCAGTGCTCACCTTCCGTGTGCTGAACTACAACAGGCTGGAGCACGTCCTGCCAAACCCCCAGCTCCTCTGCTGGTAAGGACCCACCTTGCCAGCGTCCCAAATGAAGGCGGGTTTCCAGAAAACTGGGAGACCTTACAAAAACGCAGGGACAGAGGTGTCTTCCTTGGAAGCCTGCCTGATTTTGGGAAGGAAACTCTCAAGCCCCTTAAATATTTCATAGAATGCCAGAATGGTTTGGGTTGGACCTTTAAGATCATCTCATTCCACCCCCTGCCATGGGACACCTTCCACTACCCCAGGTTGCTCCAAGCCCTCTCTAACCTGGCCTTGGACACTTCCAGGGATGGGGCAACCACAGCTTCTCTGGGCAACCTGTGCCAGGGCCTCACCACCCTCACAGGGAAGAACTTCCTCCCACTATCCCATCTAACCCTGCCCTCTGGCAGTGGGAAGCCATTCTCCCTTGTCCTGTCCCTGCAAGCCCTTGTCCAAAATCCCTCTCCAGCTCTCTTGGGGCCCCTTTAGACACTGCAAGGGGCTCTAAGGTCTCCCCAGAGCCTTTTTTTCTTGTGATGTTAGCAGCCCTGGAGCTGGAGGCAGCTCTGCAGATGGGGTCTTACCTAAGTGGGGCAGAGGGACAGAATCCCCTCCTCACTTGCTGCCCGTGCTGGGGGATCAGCCCAGAGCACAGGGTGTTTCTGGCTGGGGCATGTTGAGCTTCTCATTCAGCAACACTCCCAAGTCCTTCTCCTCAGGGCTGCTCCCAGTCCATTGTCCACCCAGCCTGTGTTTGTGCTGGGATTGCCCTAACCCCTGTGCAGGACCTGCATTTGGCTGTGTTGAACTCACGAGCTCCATATTTTCCTGAGTGCTCCTGCTGAGTGCAGCCCCATGCCAGGTAGAAGAGCACCAGCAGTGGGGAGCCAAGTGCTTTGTTTGTCCTTTGCTCTGCTCATTAAACCTCCTCTTTGCAAAATGAGATGACCTGTGGGTTACATCTGCTGTGCCTCCCTGGAGGCAGCTGAGGACAAGCCGGAGATGTGTGGGAGGCAGCCAATATTCCCATAGATGTGGGATTGAGTGCAGTCACAGCTGGTGGCTGCTGTCCCATGTGCTTCATAGAACAGCTTTCTCCTGTCAATGCAGGTTCTGTAAAGGGTTAACTCTCTCTCTGTGCAGTGACAGCGTGCAGACTGACACCAACTCGAAGGAGTTCTGGGTCAACATGCCAAATCTGATGACTCACCTAAAGAAGGTATCGGAACAGAAACCGCAAGCCACCTATTACAATGTGGATATGCTCAAATACCAGGTAGGGGTTTTTTGAAAGATAAAACTGTGCCAAAAAAAAAGTGTGCCGAATTATAGACGTAAAAGCTGGTGTTTCCCTAGTCCAGAGTGTAGCTAATGTGAGGTGGGGGCATGTTATCCCTTTAGTCCCTTGTTGTGGCATTAGATTGTCTGGCTTTGAGCCCAGTACAGAGTTTCGGTGGGAGTACAAGGTATTGCCTCCTCTGAAACCGAATGCAACGAGCGCGGCTGTAAAACGGGACTTCTCCCTTCACCCCTATGGAAACTAAATGTTTTTTCTGTCATTTTGGAAGGTGTCTGCCCAGGGTATTCAGTCTACTCCATTAAACCTTGCAGTGAGCTGGCGGTGTGACCCTGCAAGCACTGACCTCCGCATCGACTACAAATACAATACAGAGGCAATGACTACACCGGTAGCTCTAAACAACGTCCAGTTCCTCGTCCCCGTCGATGGAGGAGTAACCAAACTTCAAGCTGTGCTTCCTCCTGCTGTCTGGTAGGGGATTAGCTCCTTCTCTCTCTCTGCTGTGTCCCTGCCTAGAACTGCAAGAGCAGGCTTGATTCAGGAGGGTGTGTGGGTGGGAACTGGGGACACACTAGGAACCCAAACTTTCCTTCCTCTTGCAGGAGGAAGGCTGCAACCCTGCTTTGATTTATTTTTTCTTGCCATTCCCACAAGAAAATGATCAGAGACGAGTGCATGTTTGTGGGCAGCAGAGCATCAGCTCTTATTTTGTGTTATGGCTATTTTATCCGGGGCTCAGAGGGGTGCAGGGCCATCATTGCCATAGACCCTGGCACAGGCTGCCCCATCCTTGGAAGCATCCAAGGCCAGGTTGGAGAGGGCTTGGAGCAACCTGATCTCATGGAAGGTGTCCCTGCCCATGGCAGGGGGTGGAATGAGATGAGCTTTGATATCCTTTCCAACAAAACCAGTCTGGGATGCTGTGATCCTATGGAGGTATGCACGGCTGTTGCTCCCATAGGCACTGGCACGAACATTTCCAGCAGAGCACCACACTGCCTCTTGCCCATCACTCACCTGCAACCCAAGGACAGCATTTTCCTGCTCAGCTCACACAGTCATAGAATTATATTGGTTGGAAAAGCCTTCTAAGGCTGTTGAGTCCAGCCATTAACCCAGCACTGCCAAACCCACGGGCCAAACCCAAATCCAAGCTCCCAGAATTGCAGCTCCAGAGAGCAGCACCGGAGCAGTTCACCCCCACCACCAGCCCACACAGCCTTTAGCAAAATTCAAATGACTCCTTGGCAGTTTCTTGTTTCCTACAGAAACACTCTTCTTCATTTGTTTTCAGGAATGCTGAACAGCAAAGGATATTGTGGAAGATCCCTGATATCTCTCAGAAGTCAGAAAATGGAGGTAATCCTGAAAATATGCATGTTATTAACTCTGAATCCTTAAGTCAGACACTGACCCGTTTATCACGCCGGCACACAAGCCTAGACACATGGATTCCTGCTGGGGCTTGCCGGGAAGAATGCTATTTAAAGCAGAGCTTAGAAAAGCAGGGCTATGTGCCACTGGCGCTGCTTTGCCAACCGCCTTGGCATCACAGGAGGGTATTAACACACCAGGTTTGGACGTGGTATTTTGCCATATATATGGGGCCCAATATAAGAAACATATTAAGCCATTAGAGAGCTTTGCTGGCAAACCCAGTGCTGGGGTGCTCCGTGTGCCTCTCCGGGCTCGTAAGAGTCTCATGTGGCACTTGATTTGCAGGTGTGGGGTCTCTGCTGGCCCGGTTCCAGCTGTCGGAGGGGCCGAGCAGCCCAGCCCCACTGGCCGTGCAGTTCACCAGCGAGGGCAGTACCCTGTCCAGCTGCGACATTGAGCTCGTGGGCGCCGGGTACCGCTTCTCCCTCATCAAGAAGAGGTTTGCAGCAGGTAGGTGCCTCGCCAGTGGTTCCTCCCTGCCTGTACTGGGATGCTGGGAATGCTCCTGCTGTGTATTTGTTGGCTGCTCAAGTCCAGAGCTCCTGCCACAGCGTGATGGGGCTGGCTGGGGACAGAGGGGCAACAGCTCCGTTGCATGACATAAATCCTGCTGCCACTTATGGGTGCCTGGAATTTCAAGGGCTCTTTCCTGTTCCGGGGTTCCTCCATGAAAGGGAAGGTCTGGGATCTGCTGCAGAGAAATGCAGGGATTTTTCCATGTATTACATTGCTGCAGAGAAATACAAGGATTTTCCCATGTGCCCCCTGGGAGCGGGACCGGTGGAGGTGGGCGACCATCCCTTAGGAGCTGGGGGTGCTCCCTCCCCACAGTTGATTTCTGATCCCATTTCTAGGTAAATACTTGGCCGATAACTGATGGAAGCTTATGCAAGTCTGCGGAAAATACTATGGAAAATACCCAAGGACTGCTGTGTGTGGAACGGGTTTTAATTACAGTTTAAGGAAAATGAACTAAATCCTGCACTCGGGACATTTCTGTTGGAAGTGTCGACAACTTTCAGCATTTTTTTTCCTTGGAAAACACCGTCTTGACCAGTCCTACAGTATTTACTTCTAGATGTAACATTGTTAATGGTTTTAAAATGTAATTATTGTATTTGTAAATTGTACTCATTCCAGTAAGGCTGTATTTTGGCAGTTAGACACTTGAGTTTTAGCATTTTACCATTCATGAAATGGATGTAATTTAAACTGTGGTATATAAATCTAATAGTAGTACTGTTGAATGGCACAATGCTTACAGAGGTAGATTACATTTTGTCAATATATACGATTTAAATACAATACTGGTAGCTGTTATGAAGGGGGTGCCTCATCAAAAGAGAGTTCGGTAGAGCCCACATGCTGATTTATTTTCCCTTCAGTCCTTAGTATGTCTCACAGCGATGAATAACAAGCTTAATTTTCAGGTTTAGCTGGTTTAACTCCAGAAAGATATTCCTGTAAAGGTGAAGGTTCCTAGCACATTCTCCCAGGAAAAAAATCTACAAGGAATATTTACTGCAAATTCCCAACCTGCCCCATGTTCTCTTACAGCTGCAGATTTCCTGTCAGGAGTCCCGGCAGAGTGTAAGTGACCAATACTTCTCTTTACCCCGGGTCCATATATTTTGCAGGGAGTCAGATAAGGAAATAAGCAGCAAAGAGACTGGGTGGTAAATGTGAGCTCACAGAACTGTCAGGAAATGTTCCTGCTGTTTTTGAGGATGTGTTTTCCAAGCCACCTCTGGATTTTCAGTTGCATTTTTACGTTCCTTTGCTTGCTTTTTCTGCCTTTCCCCCCCATATTTGAAAGCCTGACGGGTTTAGAAAATATTTTAAAGGCATGCAGTCCCCCAAGCCTTTCCATTTTACCACTGAGGCAGGAAAGTGTGTATGGACTGGGAAACAATTCCCTGGGGAGCTGCCGAAATACAGCGGAGCAGGAACCAGCCTCGCTGGCATTGGGAGCAGCTCTCTCCTGGAGATGGGAAAACACAGTGAAAGTGCTAAACAGGAGGCTGGAGGACAAAAAAATCATCTCTCTGTGTTTTCCCTGGGAGCTAGTGTCCCGCTGCTCATCCCTGTGCATTGTTTGGGATCTTGTTGACATTGGTCTCATCCTACTTCTGGCAACACAGTGATGGCATTGGTGGCATTAATGGCACAGCATCTGCTGAGATATGCAGCTTGTTTAATGGGAGAATTGGGCAATATTGGGAAAGAAAAGAAGGGCTTTTTACAAAATTAAAACACAGTTGCAGTTCAAATGCACAGAGAAGCTCCACCAAAGCATGCGCTGAGCTGGGTACTGGGGACTTTGGGAATGTGTAAGATGACAAATAGTTCTGATTTTAGAGTCACAGATGTTGCCAGCATTGGGCTCGTGCATTTGCATTGGAACAGTTAGACTGGGCATGTTGGGAAGTGCTTGATCATCGAGCAGTTTGGATTGATGTAGAAAAACAGATATCTTTGCCCATCTTGAAAGAAAATAAGGAAATCTGGAGATATTTCAGGTCTGAGGTGACTCCCAGGCTGCGATTTGTATGATTGAGGGGTGAGTTGTGTGTGTGCATTCACAAAAGGCAGCAACAGGGAAGACAAAGCACAATTTGGTTCTGCAGCTTCCCATATATTGGCAGATTTTGGAAGTACAATCAGCAGTGCTCCTGGATGGAGTGTCCCACTCCATTAATGATTTTCCCCCTGAACTGGAAATATGTATAAAGTGTGTAACCCACCCCTTTCTGACAGAGGAATACAGGGCAAACCCTAAGAATCAGTTTGTGCATCATCGCTTCATGCTGTGTACAACTGTTACAAACTCATCCTTTCAAAAGAGATCTATGGCATAGGCCCAAAAATAAGGGGTTTATTGTGTAAATATTACCAGAACATAGAGATTTTACTTTATATTTCATTCGAAAGACAAGGTGTTTACATAGCATTGGGTTTTTGAATGCTTTTTAAACAGAAAAACCCATAACCCAAAGCTTCCAAGCTCGTCCCATTTGTGCTGTGGCACAAAATGGAGGTCACTTTTTTGGATGCAGCTCCTGTGGCCTGGGTAGAGAAATGGGACAGTTCTGTGCACTTTCTGGGGTGAATTGGCTGGCAGGGCTGTGTCCAATGTGCCATCACACTTCCAGCCCCATAAGGATATGGTTTCCCCTCCAGCCATGGGCAGGTGACACCAAACCTGCAACACTGGTACCAAACCCAGTGGTTTGGGACAAGGGACAGGTTACTTCCATACTGCTTTGGCCAGTTTTTTTGCATAGTGTTTTAGCAGAGTGTCACAGGGATGCTGGTTTTGCTGGGTGTTTGTCTTCTTGCATGTATGAATGTGGCACTCCAGTGTTACCCAATGTGGGGAACACATCTGTTGTGGTTCCCTACTCCAAAGTGCAGGAACCTGGTCCTCTTCCTGCCTGGCTTTGAGAAGGTCTCAGCAGAAAAAGGTTACGGGCAGCAGCTTAGGTTGGTATGAGTTTTTAATGTAGAGCATCGAATAGGAGCATATATAGGGATGTTTATCCCTCACAGCCAACAATTACTTCCCAGTATCCCATCTAACCCTGCCCTCTGACAGTGGGAAGCCATTCCCCCTTGTTCTATCACTCCAAGGCCTTGTCCAAAGTCCCTCTTCAGCTCTTTTGGAGCCCCTTTAGGCTCTGGAAGGGCTCTAAGGTCTCCCTGGATCCTTCTCCTCTCCAGGCTGAATCCCCCCAGCTTTCTCAGCCTGTCTCTAGAGCAGAGGGCCTCCAGCCCTTGGAGCATTCCTAGCGGGAAGCACCACTGCTCTGTTTCTCAGCATGTGGTCCAACAGGTCTTCTGCCAAGTCAGACTGAGGCTGGAAATGGGGCTCTGCCCTCTGGCACTGCCCAGCTCTGGCACTCCTGAACTCAGCAGCACTCGGATCTATCTGAGTGAAAAAAAGGACAAATAAAGGAGGCATTAAATAAAAATATATGGATGCATGCAGAGAAAGGCTTTAGCTCAGTTACTCCCGTGGACCTCTCACAAAGGAATTTTCCCCTGGGAATTTCAGCAGCCCATACCTGCAGAGTCAAAGTTCCTCTGGTGGAGCAGGAGGGTTTTCCTCCACAGACACCTGAAGACTTGGGTTTTTAGATGTCAGGAGCAGGAAGTAAATTTTTTTGGTAACTTTTCTCCTGTTTGTTGTAAACAGTCAGGATTCTCAGCTTATGGTGCTCCTCACAGGAGACCTTTCAGACCAATTTTCTACTTTAACAATATTTCGTAATAACTATGAAATCACTCACTAGTATGAAATACCACCAAATAATGAGCTTTTCATTTGGTGCCTGCATTTGGTGCCTCTTAAATATTGCTCTCCGTTTTAATAGTTCTTATTTTTGCTGTCATTCAGGACTCCATTTAAATTAATTTGTCTTTGATCTGCCCTTTCAGGTTTTATCTATTAAAAGTTTTTTTAAAACACAGGGGGGAAAAACCTAGAAATTTCTGTTGGAATGACATCCTGTTTTAGCCAGGCAGGAACGGGATGGGGAGGGAAGGCTGCAGACATCTGAGATTCCTCCAGTACGAGCATCACATAAAGAGTCACCACCTCCCTTTCTCCCAGCAGAAGCATTTTAAAAGAATGGAGTGCAGTGAGAAGATTTTTAAATTACTTAAGAAGGAATCAAACATCTTCTACTAAAAACATTCAGACCTCATCGTTGGTTACCAATCTCTGTCAGCAACTGTTTCTGTGCCCACTGGGCACATGGGGCAGTTTTGGGTCACAGAGGAATCCTGCTCCATTCCACCTTTTTTTTTTGACACACAGTTCATGGATCTGTTACCCAAACAACCAACATCTACTTAAAAAAACCCCTACATCCATACACTGAGTATGGAGCATTTTTTTCCCTACTCTTCTGTTGTTTTTATGTGAAAACATCTTGGTTAAAACACTTAATTTTGAAGCTTGACATATTTTATATGTAACATCATGTCATACTTTCCTGGTAAGAAATTACTGCCTCAAAGATTTCATTTCATTGCCAGAATTCTTCTGTTCTTCTTTCTCTCACCATTTCCCAAGGAAAGTAATCCTTGCAGAGCTCGGGAGGTTTTATGATAATCAGGATTTTAGTTCTTATTTCAATCAGGATTTTAATTCTTATTTCACTGCAAGGCTAGGAAAAGATTTGCAGGAATACGCCCTGCTCCTGCCTCCCCTTTCCCTTTAGGAGGGATGATGCTGCTGGCAACGGTTCTTGAAACCACGAGCGTTAGCGTGGTGATGCTCTTCCAAGGTTTTCAGACAAGTAGGACTCAGCACAGGCCATGCAGGATGTGGTGAAACACACCGGGTTTTAATGAGGCATTTGGGATATCTTGTTCCTCTATTAGAAATCCCGCTCTTTCTGGGTACAGCCGTCCTGCTGTCAGGTTCCTCATCCGCACAGGGATGGGCTTTTCCACTCCAAAATGCTTTAAGGTTGATGAAATCACCTGGTTGCTTGGATTATATAAAAAGTGCAGAGACGTTGGTTGTAGTCTGAGCAAGGAATCCTGTTGGGACGTGTTGTGAAGCTCCTCTCCTGCAGCCAGGGCTAGTGGGTGGAGGGCATAGGGTGCAGGACAACCTCACCAGGACACCCCAGCAGTGAATCAGATTTCCCCAAGTATCACCCTGTATCATTTTATGAACTCCCTCATGTATAAAATGTTTATAAATATTTGTGGATTAAAATACACAGGTCTATTTTTAAGATTTAAGTTAAATAAGTTAATGAATGGCTGGCCTTTTTTGCCTAAACGTGCAATGAGATATATTATACCTTTAGTCTACGATGGCCTAGGTACTGCTTAGTCTGTGATGAAAACTTTGCTGCTTTCCTACTGTTCTCAGAGAAAAAAAACTGTAAAAGACATACAGGTTTGTTGCACAGGGACTACGGCAGCGAAGCTTTGTATTTGACCACTGGTAATATGAATGTGTTGTATTGACTTGTTGAAGATAATCATGAAACAACATATTTTAAATGTTACTTGCCTTATAGATTAGAGTACGACTATGTGGATATCATTTTTGTAAATACTGTTTTTTATAAATGTCTCTCCTCTATTCTCCCTGTCACCCATTTCACCAAATCTCGAATATGCAATTATTTACCACGCATAATGTTGCGACAGATAAATCCCCATGTCAGAACAAAGTTTATTAATTCTATACATAAGAACCACATTAAATACCCAATTGAGTTGCAATTTAAATGTGATTATTATTTTTTTCCTTGGAAATAAACAAAAAACAGTAAAACACTACTTTTTCTGAGTGAGCTTTGCTTCTACAAACAAGAGAACCCAGAGGAAACAGGCAGACGTAGCAGGGGCTGGCTCAAAAAAGAGTCCCTTGCCCAGAAAAAAGCATCTCTGGCCCAAAACCTGTCATTGCTGCTGGAGTTATGCACAGTGTCCCACATGGGGACAGGTCAGGGTTGGCATGCAGGGACACTGGGAATCCACAGGGACCACGGGGACAGATCGAGCTTGGGGGGACCCATGGAGGCCATGAGGACGTCAGGGCTGTAGGGACACATGGGGTCTGTGTGGATCCAGAGGGTTCATGGGAATCTATAGGAACCTGTGGGGACCCACAGGGGGACCATAGGGACATTGGGGGAGACTGTGTGGACCTGTGGGGGCCACAGGGACCTGAGGAGGTTGCAAGGACTCTCAAGAGCCATGAGGATATAAGGGAGCTGTGGGGACATGTGGAGGCCGCGGGGCCACCTGGGACTTCTAGGCGTATGTGGGAACCTGCAGATACTGTGGAGACCTTGGGGGAGTCTATGAGGACATGTGGAAGTCGTGAGGACATGCAGGGACTTGTGGACTCTGAGGACCTGTGAGGGAATACAGGGACCTGTGGAAGCCATGGGGACCTGAGGGGGCTGTGGGGACATGCAGGACCTGTGAAAGCCATGGGGACCTAGGGGGCTGTAAGTGGACACAGGGACCTATGGAAGCTGTGGTGACTTGTTAGCCGTGAGCACCTGTGGGAGGTTAAACGGACACACAGGGACTGGTGGGAGCTGTGAGGACCCATGGGAACCTCTGTGGGGTTACAGGGATACACACGGACCGGTGGAAGCTATCGGGACCCACGGCAGGCGCAGGAATACTAGAGCAGCTGGGCAGCTGTGAGGACACAGGCAGAGGCCGGGAATGCGGGAACCGCCCCCACGGCGGGCTGGTTCCCGCTCCCGGCGGCCGCAGGGCGGCACTGGCCGCCGCTCTTCCGCCTCTCCTCCGCCCGGGGGGGATGGAGGAAGGCCGAGGGGCATGGACGGCGGCGGGGCTTTAAGCGACCCCCGCTTGGGTGGGTCTGGGTACGGCTGCACCTCTAAACCGCCTTCCGCCCGGCAGGTTTTTCCTCATAAAGCCGAGCTTTGCCTCACAGGTCCTTCCAAGCGCTTCCCGGTGGCAGCAGTGGATGAGATCCTGAGGGATGTGGTGGAGAGTTACCTGAGGGAGCAGCGGTACGAGCCGGCGCAGTGCAGGGAGGTGGCAAAGGACATCGCTGAGGTAGGAGGGAGCAGGTAGACTTTCTGCCCTCATGGCTCGATGGGTGTGAGAGACGTGGCTGCTGGGCAGGTCCCCAGATATCCCCCAAAATACTTATAAAGTGTGAAATAAAGGGTGGAGGAGGTTGTTAAGGGTTGCTCTGTGGAGGGTGCATGTGGATTCGAGTTAATTAATAGAATGGTTTGGATTAGAAGGGACCTTAAAGCTCATCTCGTTCCACCCCCTGCCAGGGAAAGGGATACCTTCCACTATCCCAGGTTGCTCCGAGCCCCGTCCAACCTGGCCTTGGACACTTACAGGGGTGGGGCATCCACAGCTTCTCTGGGCTACCTGTGCCAGGGCCTCAGTACCCTCACAGTCAAGGATTCCTTCCCAATATCCAGTCTAACCCCATCCTCTGTCAGTTTAATACCATTCCACGTTGTCCTGCCCTGCTAAACAACTGTCTCCATCTTTGAACACATGGACTGAACTTGTTTTTCTCCTGCAGGTAGTTAAAGCACGTGTGAAAGACCTTGTGATCCCGAGGTACAAGATTGTGGTGGTGACACACATTGGGCAGCTGGATGAGCAGAGCATGCAGATCGGGAGCAGGTGCCTGTGGGATCCTGTGAGCGACACGTTTTCGTCATATGTTTTCAAGAACGCTTCACTGTTTGCTGTTGCAAATGTCTATGGTGTGTATTTTGAATAGGAAGGTAGTTGAGCTTAACAGCAGGAGAAATGGAAGTTCAACCTAACTCTTCTTGGTTTTGTTGTTGAAAACATCTGTGAAGGACCGAAGTACTCTCACCTGTTTTGAAACATGGCTACTGTGAGCCTATGGGTGAATGTAATTAACTGTTTCCCAGAGCTTTCTCTGGGAAGTGGTTCTCTCTGACACAGTATTTTGCACCCGATTCTTGCTACTTTCAGAACTTTCCCTGAATGGAAAATATATTTTAAGAATATTCTCTATAATGTTTTTTTCTCCCTGAATTTGCCTTCATTCTGGGATCCCCAAGCAGAAACCACAGAGGTTTTTTTGGAGAGTAAAACAAGAGCATTTTAAGACTATCCCTGTTAATAATGTCTTCAGGCAGTTAGTGCATGCCAGGCCTGAGCACAGAAAAGGTGGCTGAGAGGAGGTGGCTGGTTCTGCTTGAATCGTAGAATCCCAGACTGTTTTGGGTTGGAAGGAATATTAAAGCTCATCCAGTTCTACCCCCTGCCATGGACAGGGACACCTTCCACTATCCCAGGTTGCTCCAAGCCCCGTCCAACCTGGCCTTGGAACACTCCCAGGGATGGGGCATCCACAGCTTCTCTGGGCGACCTGTGCCAGGGCCTTACCACCCCCACAGGGAAGAGTTTCTTCCCATTTTGCAATTTAACCCTGCCCTCTCTCAGTGCCCTCATTTCCTCTTGTCCTGCCACTCCATGCCCTTGTCAGTCCCTCTCCATCTAGGAAGAAGATGACCAGTGAAGTGCTAATTGTCTTTAAATGATACCATGTTTAGGGTACATAAATCTGACATATCTGGGCCCTTCTAGTGAAGGTGCTTGAATCGAGAATAATGAATTTCAGCTGTGGTTCTCAGCCAATACCTGCCCTTAGATAAGAGGATCAGAAGTGTGTTTTCAGTCTCCTTGGGTGAAAATTAACTATTATGTTGGACTTCAGGGAAATGTTACTGAAAGCAGCTGGATTAGGAGATAAACCCTGGGTTTCGCCTGTTCAGTTTAGAAGCTGGTGCTGATGGTCCCAGGTCTCTCTTGGTGCAGCTGTTCCCCACTGGTTGGGGTCTGGCTGACCTTGCAGTGTGACAGAGCTTTCTGTGCCTTGTTCTGATTCTGAAACCAGACTTTTTGCTACTCCTGTTTCCCGGCTAAAACTTGCTGTTGGATTTTCCTGAGTAAGAGAACAAACCTATCATATATTCCTTATTACATTTTACCTGCAAAGCTGGAACTAGAAGAGTAGTTAGTTAGAAAGAAATATTTGTACTTACGACTGAGTTTAACTAAACCTCTTGTAAACACTGTGAAATCCAGTAACCTGAACTGGTCACTGCAGCCACTTGCTGGTGTGCACTATGACATTTAACACTCAAAAGGGTAAAGCTGCAATTAAAGAACACAACTGAACTAATTGTGGTTTATGTCATGATTATTTTAATCCGTGGAAGCTGTGCTGTTGAGCCTCAGCAGCCCCGTTTCAGCACAAGGAGCTGATCTCCCTCCTGCTGCAGCCCACGTTGCAGCAGGATGTGGTGAGCAGCTTGGCTGCCTCACGCTTGCTTAACACAGACATTTTGCTGGTGTGGTGCAAGTCTTGCTCTGGCTTGAGCTTGACCTGGTGGGTTTCTTCGCGGTCAGTCCCCAACCTCTGGTCTGTGTAGGTTGGGGAGTTGGCGTCACCGTTGTGTAGGAAAGGCTGGGGGTTTTCGCTCTCTGTCACATAAAAATTAGGAGCTAAGAGTTAGAAGTCACAGAAAGATGAGTAATTTAAGTATTTATCTTTACTAGAAAGACACACCAACCTACAGCCAGGGAGCTGATGGTGTTACCTTCCGTGTTGCTGATGTGAGCAACCAGCATGTACCAGATCACTGACTTGCTCACACTCTGTGAGCAACGTGTTTCAAAACCCGGTGTTTAATGGATTTATATTTAAGAGTATTCTTTGTTGCCTTGTCAGTCTTACACTGACATATTTGCTTCCAAGGGAAAAAACTGTGGTTAGATGTGTAAGTGGCACTTGACCAGCACATTAACTTGGACCGGCCTGTGGGATTCCCGGCATGCAGGTTTTACATTAATGCATCACCTACACCACAGTTTCATAGTTCTGGGTGTTCCTACTTCAGTTACACTCGCAATTCAGCTGCGTTTTAAAACACCTTTGTACAGTTTGTAAAGGTGTAGTAGTTCTTGCTTAGTTCAGCACCAGACTCTCAGGGAGGGTGTTGTGGGTGGCATCTCTTTTTGTATTTGTTGAGAGCTGCTGCTATAACAGAGTTTTCCAAAAATGCAGGTGTGGGAAGTGCAGAAAGTCTCTATTCCTGTCTTCTGCCTAGTTATTTTCTTGTTTTCTATTTATTTTAATCTGTCAGAGTGCAAATTCCTAGCAGTGCATATAATGGCTGAATTTTCTGGCTATCTAAAAATGTGCTAATGAGTATAAATATATATACGACAGCTGGTGAAGATACTTAGATTGCAGAGTAAATATTCAACATGCTTTAATTATAATATTCTTAAATTGTGATAAAGTTTCTGGTTTCTAGTGGGGAAAGTGCAGGCAGCAGTAAGACACTTGCACTGCCTGCAGCAAAGCTCATCACTGGCACTTGGAATGGGATGGCAGAGAGATTTTCAGTGATAGCCTTGGTTTAACTCCTGTTCCTCAGATGGACTTGGAAAATCTTGATCTAAATGGTTTTTCTTTAGCAAAATAGCACACAGAGCTAAGCCAGGCAAGCTGGAAGGAGAGAGAACATGTGGAGCTGCAGCGCTTCGCTTACTGTCTCCCAGCACAGCTGGTGCTGCTGGTGCTGGAGCTATTGAGGGGAGCAGTGGGAATGGAGGGCTCCTGAGGCACAGCCTGCAGGAGATGTGCTGCTTCTGAGTCCCCTCGGAGCTGGATGCACCGGGGATGAGCCTGCGATGCTTCAATTGGTACTTACCTGAGAGGTAGCGATGATCAGTCAGATGCCTCTTCCAGCGCGAGCCGCCGCACGTGAACACGACGGCTCTGACAAAGTCTCTCCCACAGAGCCTCACGGTGTTTCCTTCCCCTTGTCCTCCCTCTGCCACGATCAGGAGAGTGAGACAGGCCAGTGCCAGCGCTGTGCCCCTCATGGTGCCAAGGGTTCTTCGTTCCTGGTGTGGGCAGGGCAGGAGGAACCAGCCAGGCCGAGTGGGGAGCTCTGCTGGAACCTTTCCATTTATACCCACAGCCCGTGCGCTCCCCTGGGTAACGGCCCGTTCTGAGGGTGACTTCATGTTTGCTAAAAACACGTTAATCACTTGTTTCCGGTCATGTTTGAAGTGCTTTGGGATCTTGGTCAGGTATTAAACACTTCTTAAGGCTACGTAACTGCTTTACTAGGAACACATGAAGTATAACATGTTTATGGGGTATGGGCTCAGGTGGGTGCTGTTAATGTGTGTTCTGCAAGAGCGAAAGGGTGTTTATGACGTGATGTGTAGGTGATGGGTTCTTTGTCTGTTCCCCACACAGGTGTGCTGAGCAGCCTGTTACCTAGTCCTGCCTGTTATCACAGTTTAAGCAAAACTGGCTCTTTCAGTGTTACTGATCCCAAAGAAAAAGTGAGTAAACTCCTTTTGATGATGTCTGCAGTTGTGCACCTCTTCATTCCCCTGCCTTATTCAAAAGCCAAGCTGGTGACTGAGGGTTCTTGGGAGGAAAAACCTGCCAGTGCCAGGCACCCATGAGAAAATCAGGTATTGAGGGGGCTTGGGAGCTGTCAGGCCTGTGATTGTGCCCTTGTCCAAAAAGGTATAGAAAAGAGGGGGAGATGGCACTGAAGAAAGCACAGAATAGGTACAGGTCAGCATCCTGGCCATCCTTCGATTTTTGGTAACACCTGAAAGTCGGGGTAGGTCCACTAAAGCAGTGTGAAGCTGCTCTGGAACCAGATACCAGTCAATTGGTTACAAACACAGCCCCTTCCTAATGCTTGGGATGTTGTTGGCTGCAGTTGCTATAAGCTTCTATAAAAGTTCTTGCAATAAAATGCCTTAAGGAGGAAATTTATCAAATACAAGGTTGGAAATTCCATATTTGACAAAAAAATACAGGAGGAACCTTGGAGATCTTGAGCCCTTCGTAGCACCACAAGGGTTTTCCAGCACCATAATGTACAGTTGATTAGTTTTCACTGTGGGCAGGGCAGGTTAGGATGTGTTACAGCCTTGGCAGAAAGCTTGTTTTGTAGCTGCAGCATTGGTAAGCAAACAGATGATGGAAAATACACGGTGTATTTTGTTCAGATTTGTAATAATGATTAACACATGATTCACCTTAATGGGTGTCTGTCTTTGAAGTGCACAAAGATTTATTTTATGTTGGGGTAAGTTTGCATGTTCCCTGTTAGATGTGCAGCACATAGAAGGAAGTGAATGTTAATGCATCACAAATGATCCTTAACTTCAGTGATGTGTTAAATGTTGAATGTTTATTGTCAGGGTAATCAGAGAGGCTGAATGTTCTGTATCTATAAAATACATGTCTCCATGTGTGATGTGCTCGCTGGGCAGCAGGGCTACAACTTGTGCTTGATCACTGCTCTGTGGAGATCTTCGTATTTTCTGTGGGCAGGAAGTCCCTGAAAATCTTTTTTTCTGTTTCTTCTGCTCTTCCCCCCCAAAATCCAGCCTGGGCAGCCAAACACTGCCTATTTCCAACCAGCATGCAGGCTGAGCAAGTTCCCTGCCTGACGTCCCTCAAAGCTCAGCGTTCACCTTCAGTGGTGGGTTATGGGATAAGATGGAGCTGATGGAAAGTCCATTTATTTACTGGATGGTTTCACAGGGAAGGTACAGATACAGCTAGTAAGGGCTGAGGTTGTATCACGGAAGTGATTTTTGGTTTTGAATAACCCAAGGAGAAAAGACCTTGGGAGGGGAAAAAAAAGGATAAAAGACTAAAGGAGAAAAGACTGTGGAGACCTTCCCATTATCTGTATTACAGAGAAGGCCATCCATGTATTAACACTATGTGCCCAAGGAGAGGGACTTTCAGGGGAAAATTTAGGGCATTTGAAAGCAGTTTCTAACCAGTGTGGCTTCAAAGAGAAACTTTAATTATTGCAAAGGAATAAATGTTCATACTATATCAAGTCTTCCCTGCTGTTTCCCAACAGAGAAGGGGCAGCAGTTACTGTTAAACAGTTCCAACTGGACAAATGATGTCATGCAAGGTACCAGCCTGTAAAACAAGAGGAAAAAGAGCTGGTTCTTCCCTGGAATTCTGTTACTGCTATGGTTACCTCTAAGAGTTCTCCTGGAAAACAGCGCTTTTTGGCAGACCTGGCTGGATTGCATTTGTACTGTCATGTTTGACAGCATACAAAGATATATCTTGTTTATAAAGGAAGTTAATTTTCAAGATGATACATGTATGGTAGGTGCACTTAGATGTGATTGTCTCTGGAGTAATTACCTGCCCTGAGCATTAGCTGTAGTATGCCTGTAGTATGGCTGTAGTATGGTCATGCTAAGCCTTGTCCATACCCAAGCCTAGGGAGACCTTGCTGCTACAAGAAAAGGGAGTGACAGAAATGGGTGATGCTGGAAAGTGGGGCTCTCTCTGGATAATGTGACCAGTTATGCCCTGTGCCCAAAGCCTGTGAAGTGAAGCACTTTCAGTTCTGTTCTGGTGACATACCCAGGAGATTATCCCTGTATTGAATAACTGATGAACTTCTCTGCTCAGAGGACTCAGGCAGCTTCATGGTGGTTTGTGGGAAAAATAACTATTTTTATTTTCTGAGTTTAACAACAATGGCCTTACTTTTTGTTTTTAGGGGAAATATCGTTGTGGTTTACAGCACTTGGCAAATAAGGCTGGTAGTTACCAGGATTTCTACCTGCAATGCTGACAGTTGAGAGTTATTGATCCATAATACCCTAAGAATGGAGGTTAGATTGACATCAGCATTTTCCTTCTCTCCAGCTTTAGTGTTTTGTGCCATGTAATCTGAAGGGATTTATAAAAAGCACCAGTCCAACTTTATAAACTGGCTGCAGTTACAAGAGAGTGGAGGGTCTGATACCCAGATGGTGAGACATTGTGTTGGTGGCCAGGAGAGGACACATCGTGTCTGTGGTGGAGCAGGTGAGGGCATTCAGCCCAATAAAGTCTCCTGCAGACTGTTTAGAGGGATTGTCACCTCCCTGCCCTTGCCTCCTAAATTCAGCTGTGGTGAACCTCTGGGTGAAAGCTGCAGCTGACCTTCACTTGCAATCAAGTGAAGCTGACATTGACTGAACTGTTCCTGATGTTTCTAGTGGTATGGCAGCAGAAGAGCAGGAACAACCTCAGCTTTAATCTGGTTATGGAATTTTATGTGATCCCACCTATTTCAGTATTCATTAGTTGGATCTTTCACAGTAGCCCATTCCTGAGGAATGAGGTCCCAGAGCAGCACTCAGCCCTTGGAGCACACCCCCATTCTCTGAGTGTGTCGTACCGTGTTGCTGCCGGGAGCATCCAGGTTGAACAGCTCCCACACCCCAACTCCGCCAAGGCTGTCTCCCAGCAGAAGGCAGTTGGTGTTCTTGGCAAAGAGGATGGACGTGAGATTGGCTTCTGGGTTGGCAGTGTGGGAGATCACGGGGTTGAAGCTGCAACCCAGACAAGGCAGGAATTAATGGGTACCGTGCACTGACCTGAGTGCAGTGACCTGTCAGTCCAGCAGCCTGAGAAATGCTGCACATTTCACTTCTTGTGTTCTAGATTAACTCAAAAACTAGGAAGTGAGGCAATATTTTGTTTGGTCTCTGCCAGAACAAAATTCCCATCTGCTATTAACTAAGATATCTGGTTGCCTGAAACCTGTCCTATTGCCTGATCTGGGGGTGGTGGGTAATATGTATATTATATTAATAACTTGCATTATGCTACTGCAGGATTTGGGGGACTCCGGATCCACCATGGGTTTCACACTGTCAGTAATAAATACAGACCAGCTGTGCAAGGCCACAGATAACTGAGCCACCTGTGAGTTGTGCACATGGTGCACAGGAGTGGGAAAACATGAGAGGTATCTCAGCTTCAGACCATCGTATTTTATAAAAGTAGCTCAGTCAGTTTTGATATTTTGCCTTTTAACTATGGCAGTGGTGAAGTCTCTGATTTCTGCAGAAAAAAAAGGCAGTTTTACGCTTTATCAGCTCCATGGGGCATCCAGCTCCTGTTCTAACCCCAGTTCTCTGGTAATACCATCTGCTTTTACAAAATCAGTGTTTCAAGATGCAATGCTTTCAATAACTGAATAAGCTGTCACGATCTGATAATTTTGATTAGGCAATAATTTGTAGCCTTTGTGCCACAAGGTTTCAGAAACTTCTTTGAGAAAAGTCATTACTTACATGCTGACACTCAGGTCCCAGATTTCTACCCTGCTTTCCTTCACTGCTGCAAATATGAAGGCTGATTTTGGAGACCACATGATGTCGTGAACAAAAGCTGTGACAGAACTGAAAGTTAAAAGGGGCGTCTGTGAGTCCCGGTGCCATAAAATGGTGCTCCAGTCTGCAGAGCAGCTTAGGAACATGTCTGTGCTGGATGGATTCCAGGCCACTCTGTACACGGGACCCTTGGAGTTTGGAGAGAAATAAAAAACAACTTGGTGTTACTGTAGAGCTGCCCATCTTTCTCTCAGAAGTAAGACAACTGTACAGGACAATCACATTACTGATTGTTTTCTTAAGCCAGGACTAAAGCTTTAAACTAGTTTATAGAAGTTTTAATAAATTACTTTAAAAAATCCTTATAGTGTAGAAAGTAATCCTGTAAGACTGTGATACATCATGCCATGGGAATTCATTCCTAATATAAGAAAAGAAGTTTAGGTTTCTTTTGTTGCAGATGTTACATTTAGGAAATATAAGCAAAGAAACTATTACATTTTTGAACTTAATTGAATGGTTTTTGCTGTCATGTTTTCTGTGCATCACTCACTTTATGGCCTCTGTATGTCTCCAGAATCTGCTCTTTGCCTGAGCAAGAGCACTGGTAGATGTGGCCCTCATCTGTTCCAGCAAGATAAATATCTGTATCCTGAAAGAAAGGTTAAAAGAGCCTTAGCTGGATTAACCTGTTTATTGCTCATCCAAAAATCATAAAGGGCTGAATGAGTCTGGCAGAGACAGGCTCTGAAGAGCGGAGGTGGAGCTGCTTTGTTGGGCTGGGGTGTGTGTGAAGGGGCCAGAATGTTGCACATGTCCTGTGTGTGTTCTCTCAATCCATGCAGAACTTATGCTGGGATTTTTGACTTCTGAAAACCTTGGATGCTCAGCAGTCTGTGTGGAAAAGGCATAAATTCTTCAAGTGCTCTGTGGAGGAAAAACTCAGCTGGATAGAGAAGCACAGCACCCTAAGTCCTGGACTTGGGAGATGTTGAACAAATCCTCACAGACTTGGTGAACACACAGAGGGAAACTGCCCCAGGGTGTGCCCAAGGAAATGTGAGTAGCATGGCTGAGAGGACAAAGCTGTTCATGGGCTTGGTTTACCATTTCATCCTTTTGGGGTAAAACTTACACTTTAAATCCCGGTACCAAGTCCCCAGCTAGTTCGTATTAAAGTAGGTCCAGCTGAGGATCCCACCTCTGCTGTATAGTTTTCCTGTGCAAAACGTTAGGCAGGATGGACTTTCTGAGCCTACCTCTGGGTGGAAGTCAAAGCACATTCCAGCTGCATGTTGAGATATTGGAGCTTCACTTTTCCTTTCTTTCTCACCTGGTAATTTCTTCTTGTCCCTTTCTGTTCGCCTGAGTTTTATCAGATCTGTGCAAAATAGAAGGAGTTTCTGTCAAACAGATGTGTGACAGCCCAGTGAGTAACTGTTGCTGCTCTGGAATGCCCAACTTAAATGTTTTGTGTATGATAACTGGTGTAAAGAATGTCACCTGAAATCAAAAACAATTGCAGGTTTTTATGCTCTGCTCACCAAAGCAGTCCAGTCTTTGATGGATGAGCCACTCAGTTACTCGCCCATCTGCTGAGATGCACATCAGTCTCTCTTTTTTGTCACCTCCTGTTGCACCTCTGTCCTGTTCCACCCATCTCAGCTGCCACACAGCACCTGTATGTTTATTTAAGGATGCACTGGAACATAAGATGCACGTAGTAAATCATATGTGAACAAAGACAAGGCAATATATTTGAAAAATAATTAATCTTCCGCTTTGTAATGAGTGTCAAATCTTATGATAGAAATGTTGTTTAGCTTTTCTTTAAAAAAAATAGTCTGAACATTGGTTATTTCCTCCAGAAATTTTTTTTTCTCTATTAAACATGTTTGATACTTAGTTTCAGGGCACTGTTTATGCACTGATACCTTTCCGTGACACCTGAACCATGAAATTAATCTGCACCTTATAGGAGAGAGCCCTAGACCTGGGGAGCTGCCTTTAGGGCAAATGTCTCCCTCATCACCGCCCTCTCTGTCATTTTCTTCTTAATTCCTGCTCACTCGTCACCTATTCTGATGTTCTCTGCATTTTTGGTAAGTGGAATCAGGGAGAAAGCACCAAAAGATACCACTGGCCACCCCTAAGGATTTATTATCCAGGGCAGGATTATCCTAGTTAAGACATGGAGTATAAATGATACACGGTGGTAACTTGCTGCATTTTCTTAAAAAGTCAAAGAACAGGACTCCTTTGTGGCACCTTTCCAAAGTGTTATTTGGTGAGAGGTGCCTGGGGTGGGAGGGGATGGGAGGTCACAACCTCACCTGCTATCCAAGAACACGGCGTCGTTCCGGCTCTGCACGTCATAGACCGCGACAGATCCTCTGGATGTTCCAACTGCTAAAAGGTTTGGACTTGCCAGGGAAAAATCCACAGCAGTAACACCGTGGTCGCACCGGAAAATGCGCTCTGGCCACTGACCAGGAGAAAAATACAACCATGTTTTAAGGTAGTTTCTTAATTTAGCTCCATCTTCTCAAGACTGGGCACTAAATTGCTCTGCTGGAAAACTTAAGTGACCGTAGTGACTTCTAGACAGAAATCAGGTACTGTGTTCTAAACTGCTCCATTTATTTCTTGCTGCAGATGATAAAATCAGGAAAAAATAAAGATTGTCCAGAAATATGACACTGTAAAATAAGTTAGATGGGGTTACTCCAAACCAAATACCTAGAAAGGTCTATGGTGGCATCAGGGAGTCACGAGAGTATTTGATTGTTGTTGATGTGGTAAAGATGCATCAAAGATTTGAATATTCATGGCTTAAATTAGTCTTATACACAGCTTTGACCAAGTAAAATTTGTAGAAGAAATCAAACTGAAGTTGTGTAATTTGATGGCAATCAGATGTTTTTTACTGTGACACTTTGTAACTGAGATTTCCAAGATTTTTTTAAAATGGCTAATTTTAAAAGGATTCCTTTTCAGGTGGATTTGTAAAGTATAAATGTTATAAAGATATCTATGAAATCTACTTTCTTTTTGACAGTATTGTGAGCAGTTAGATTAGGTAATTATAGTTAAAAAGGAAATAAAGAAGAGATAGTACAGAGAAAAACACATTGAAGAAAAGCAAACTGGCTCCTCATTACCATGGGGTTCTTCAGTGACCAACAGCAAGCCAAGCCTTTCTTCTGATCTTTAGAATCAAACTCTCTGTAACCAATGGCTAAAAGATCCTGAAAGCACAAATTAACAGAAATTTCTCAGTTTAAGTTGAATTTTAGTGGTGTATATCCAAAAGACAATTCTGTGTTAGCAGTGACCCTCAGGGCAAAGTCTGGAAAAACAACACTCATGTCATACGCAGGTGGGATAACGCACAAGACAAGCATTGTTCTATAACTATATTTAATATGCAGTATTTAATGGAATGCGTAATAATACTTCTAGTTTTCTCTCTCAAGGTTACTTATAGAAGGAGCTTCAGTGAGCACCTCAAACGCATGACTTTTAGCTTTTTACAGTGGGGTCCCTTAATTCCTTTCCATGGGCAGAAGTAAAAAACAGCAGCAAGAATTTAGTCTTCAGCTCCATTAATTTCTCTTTTCCTGCACTCAACAAGCAGTTTGTGAAACTCACACTTTCAAGGTAGGTGGTTTTTTATGCTGTATTCTAAGACTGGGGCCTCTAAATATCGGGGGATCTGGTGTACTAACAGTATGAAATGGTCTTTTTCTCTCTTTTTTTTTCCTTACTGGTTTTCTGTTTCTTGTCCTCACCTGCTTTTTACCCTCCTTCCATTCATTATTTTTGTGCTGTTGGGAAAACTGAGCCTTATATGACTGAGTATGGAGATGTCTGAGTCATTCTCACGTCCACTGAAACCAAATTAAACAAACTTGGGTCAACTGCTTAGAAATCTGTGCTGTTGTTATGCATCTTATCCTTAAAGTTTGATGACTGATTGCTGCTTTTTTTGGGGAGATTACTGTTAAAGCCAAAGATGTGGTTTCTAAACTCTCATGAATAAACTCCATCAGTGGTGATAAAGTTTAGTAGTAGGAGTTTAAATTTCAGCTGCCAGTTCTGTCACAGACCAAAATTATTAATGTTGTTGTTCAGGTGACTGCCCAGAGTAAACTTTGTCCTGAGGGTCACTGCTAACAGCAAGTTGCCTTTTGGAAATACACTACTAGAGTTCAATTAAATTCTGGACCAATTAAAGCTGTTGTGATACATGTGTAAGAAAGCCTGGTGCTGCTGTTCAACCTGTAGATTAAGGGAACAAGGTTGTCATGTGGAAGGCCAAAGACAACCCACATGATTGCAGGGATGGATCCATCTCTCTGAGATTCCTCCCAGCAAAGCACACCAAAATCAGGGTTTATTTACACCCCCACTTGTAAAGAGCTCAGGAGTGACTTGTTAACTCACAGGGTTCACTTTGTTCCAGGCCATGCTGCTCACGCTGTGGCCGCTGGTTAAATCACACGTGTAACACCACAGCTGTTCCAGCCTGGGAGCTGCATCTTCTTCTGGGGTTTTATTTATTTTCATTGATGGGTCAATGAATCCTTTTTCTTCTTTTCCCTCATCCTTCTTTTCCTTATCATGCTCTTCTTCTTCATCTTCTTCTGTGGCTGTCACTTTATCACTCCTGTCTGAGGTAATGTCAGGCTCTGAAATGCACAGATATGGTGGAGTCTGAGTTGGAACATTTCACTCATCTCACTCCAGTCGTTCACATCAGAAGAAAAAATTTGCCCTTTCAGCAAATATTTTGCAGCAAA
>VXAY01006780.1:1270683-1284190 GCA_013399855.1 Oxyruncus cristatus | reverse complement strand
CCGTCCCGGGGGCTGAAGGCCCCTGAGCGGGGGGGGAGCGGGCGGGACCCAGCGCGGCGCCTCCCGCTTTTTGTAGCACCACGTCTATTTATTTGCTTTAAATATCTTTTTTTACTCGTTAGGACAAAGGGGGGTTGGTTCAAAGGTAGGGCAGTGGTCCTGCGAGGGGAGAGCCTTCCCCTGAGAAACGCAGGGTTTCCAAGGAGTTATTTGGGGGTAATCAGTTTTGTTAATGGGGGTATAATAAAATAATGAAGGGGTAATAATGGGATAATTAAGAAAAAAAAACCAAAACAAAAAAACACACTTCTTTTTTGAAGTCTGGAGTCATTGGTGGGGTGGGTTTGTCCATCCCGGTGGGTTCTGGGGGAGAAGCAGCTTCTCGTGCTCAGGAGGAGAGTTGGGACAGATGGATGGATGTTCCATTAAGTTTTCTTCGAATTAGCCCCAGATTTCTATCTCTTGGCGTTGGAAATGCTTAGATGAGAAGTATCTATTGGGAAAATGAAACCTGTGGGACAGGCATCACTTCCACGGGGAGTTGGAACTGTCAGGAGTAGGGTATTTTATACATGAGGCTTCTTCCCTTGGAATTCCTGAATAAACACGGATTTTCCCTTAAATTATTTTATCTTTTCCTCCCAAATGAGAAATGTGATGGAGCATTCTTCCTGTTGTTGAGACAACACATCCTGAGCTAATCTTAGGAGTTAGAAGAACCTGCCTGTTTGGTTTTTTTATCTTGAGAGGGAGAGAAGCACAGCTCTGATCCCAAAAACTGTCGATATTAAAGTCTTCCCATCTCTAGAGCTGGAGAGACAGTGAGGCCTTTGCTCTGGGCATCACAGGATTCAGGATTTGTCTCTCACAGAATTCAGGATTTCTGTCTTGAGTCTCACCAACTGCCTGAAAGTTTTGTCAATTTTTTGTTAATTAACCCCCAGATCCTGTGATCTGAACCCAAATGTCCTCTCAGTGCTGTGTACTGGGGGACTGAGCCTGTTGCTGATGCTGAGGAACTTCCTACTCCATGTCACGTCCTCAGCACTCTGAGGACTGGGGAAGGTTGTGCTGCCTAGAGCAACAAAAACCCACTGGGATGTGGAGCTTGGGTTTTCCCTTCGTGGATTTTCCAGCTGCTGGGGCCTTTATTACATTGGTCTTGATATTTGGCTAAGAAAGGAAAAGGGTTTTCTTCATCTTTACCGTTTTGAAGGTGAATTCTTTGTGCTGTTTTGGTGTCATTATTTGAGTAGGAGTAGGAGGAGCAGAAAGGGCTGGGAGAGCTTGGATCCACCTGAGAGAACTTGGATCCACCTGTGGATAAGTTTGGGAGCACCTGGTGTTCATTCCCAGTTGAGTTGTGCAGGAAATTGTTGTATCTGGATTGAGAAACGACTAGAATTTAAAAAATTAATACTTTCAGTGATTTAAAGCAGGAGCAATGTCCTTAATATGGTTTGTGTCCCTGCCCATGGCAGGGGGTTGGAACTGGATGGTCTTTCAGGTCCCTTCCAACCCAAACCACTTCAGCATTCTATTAATTTAGGGAATATATAGGGACTAGGTGGGAATCTTCCTTAGCATGGCATTTCCTCAGAGCTCTGGTATCATCGTAAAGGAACTGAGGGTGATGAAAATGTGTGTGGAAAGGCTGTGAGGTCTGAGACTGCTGTTGTGCCTCTTGCCCTCTTCCCCATCCTTCCCTCCCCAGTGGAAAATTGTGTGCGATTGTTCAGAAGGAATGCACAGGAGCTCATCCCTTAGGCAGGAATGGTCCTAAAATGTTGTGTTCTAGAGAATGATCCTAAAATGTTGTGTTCTAGAGAATCAGCTCCAGATCTAAACCTCAAAACCCAATGTAACTATGAAACTTGTTGGGTTGGACAGGAAGGCTCTTCAGAAGGCAGCACCCAGCATGGTTAGTGAGAGAACGAGTCCAGAAAGTGAAACTAAAGTGACAAAAAATGCTGCTTCACTTTTGCAGAAGCAATTTGAATACAGGACAGACAGGAAAAAAAAGGCTTTTGAATGTATATTAAACTGGGTTTAGGTTTGGGATTAATAACCTGTGTTAGAGTGGTTTTTTACGTGTTCACGTGATTCCTCATATTCCAACATGTTAGAAGTTTGTTCCAGGCGTAAACCAGAAAGAAAACACCTCTAACTTAAGATCAGCTGAAGCTTTGTGACTGTTACAATATCCTGCATTAAGCTGCTTACCGAGTGTTTGTGGTGGAGGAAATGCTGATACACAAATTTTCTCCAAATACAAGTATTTTAATGCCTCCTGAGAAGAAAAGATTGTGACTAAAAAGCTTGATTAGCAGCTGAAAGAGAATGTTTTTGTTTATTCAGCCATTATAATGTTTGAATAAAATGTAAGTGAGAGAATGAGATCTTCTGATCCCAAAACTGGAAGAGCTGGGCTTGGACTTTTGTGTTGAAAAGAGGCAGCTCAATCAATACCTACTGCAGTTTCCACAAGTGCCAAATTCCTGCTGTTGTTCCATGATAGAATGCACATTTACAGGGATGTTACAGGATACTGAACAAGGAAAAATAAAGGGAAAATGATGAAGGTTTGGGTCTGTGTTGTTTTTTTTCCCTAATTCACTGAAGAATAGAAGTACCAGGGCTGCTGTGTGGGGAAGAGGGTGGTTGTGTTTGGTCAGAGGTGGGTTGGGAGCATTGGGAACAAAATATCCCTGGTTTTTGATTTGCATAGTTTGCTTCTAACTGGTTGAATTGTGGATTGGGTGGTCCAACAGTTCCTGGCTGCTCCAAGGGGGAGATACTGCTCCTCCTGCTGCTTTTGAATGGATACCCCTGAACTTCTTCTGGGAGTTGATCCATCTCACTGGCTTAGAAAGAACCTAAAAGCTTCCTGCAGGGCAGGTGTCAGCTGATGGAAAGATCCAACAGGGACTGGACCTGGAGTGGGGAAGGGGTGGGGCAGCAGATCCTCAGGAGGCTCAGGGAGGACCTTCTGGCTGTCTGAAACTCCCTGACAAGAGGGTGGAGCCGGGTGGGGGTCGGGCTCTGCTCCCAGGGAACAAGGGACAGGACAAGAGGAAACGGCCTCAAGTTGTGCCAGGGAAGGTTCAGGTTGGATATTGCCCAGGGCAGTGGTGGAGTCCCCACCCCTGGAGGGATTTAAAAGCCATGTGAATGTGGCACTTGGGGACATGGGTCGGTGGTGGCCTTGGCAGTGCTGGGGAATGGTTGGACTTGATGGTCTGGGAGGGCTTTTCTAAACTAAACCATTTCATGGATCTCTTCGTGTTGCTGGAACATTTGTTTCTCCCAAAGCTCGACGAGCTCCTTGTTTCTCACCCATCACTGAGGTTATTCAGTTTTCTGACCTGCTAGAATAAGAACTTAAATTTTTTCTTCTTCAGAGGGAATTTCTGTGGGGCAGGTATGGGAAGAGGCAGGAGCTGCTTGTTCTGGAGCAGGACCACTCCTCTTGTGGTGTCAGTGGACGATTAAACTGTCCAACCTAATTTCTTTGAAGGCACTTTAATGTTGTTTGAGTTTCTGAAAGTTTAGTTGCTTTTGGCCAAAAAATCAGTTTATTAACATCATGTGACAGGGCTTTAATAAGGCATTTTTAAATTCCTGTTGTGCGGAAAAATTTCCCCTTTTTCTCGATGCTGTGCTTCTTTCAGTTGAAGAGTTTTAAACTTTGTGAATGAAACAAATTTCCATATTTTGAAACAGCTTCAGGACAGAATGTTGAAGAAATACGTGATCTAATAAGCATTCTTTTTTACATTTTTAATATTTGTGTTTTTACTAAGCTTGGCTATTACTTTAAATCAATCTGCATAAAGTTGTAGTAGGAAGCAGTAGTAAAGTTCACACAGTCACTAATGTGGTTGCAAATTGAGGTGTTTGAACAGTCAGGGGGGTCAGAGCTTTTGAGTAAGACCTGGGTACAAAACAAGGTGAAAACAGATTAAATCCAGCTTTCCTACTGACTGATCTAAACCATGATTAACGTTGGTGATTCACATCAGTCTGTTCTTTGAGAACAATTATATTTTTTCTTGTTTGATCTTCAGGTAACTAATTGTCTTTTTGTGTCATTCTGGAGCAGTGTTTGTAGAATGCTGTACAGAGATACTTGTGCATGTAACGTACACCCGGAAATTCAGTTTTTTCACTTCGTTGGTGAGGGAATAAACCCAAAGTGGTTGGTTTTAGCCACTGTTTGAATTTCCTCAGTTTTAATATGAGGGAAGGGAAAGCACAAGGGAATGGCAGGGAAAACAACGGCATTCTGCATTGCTACTCTGCAAAAAGAGGGTGGCTCTGGGGGTTTTTTTGTCATAATAAAAGAGGTTTGTGGACATTTTTTGCATGTGATAAAATCTTGATGTTTGTGGGTTTACAGCTTAGGACTTTAAGTTCTTCCTAACACAGGGATTGAGGCAGACAGTGGAATTGTTGTAAGGTTCCATTTCTTTCTGAACTTTTTCCTGGCCAGAAGCTCCAAGTCACATTAATATTTCCCTTCTAATCCATTCACGTCACAAATTATCCATAAGAATGTTTTCTTGTGGTGCTTGGCGTGTGACTGTAGGTGGTTTCATCTGAAATCCTATGGCAGGATACTCTCAATTTTCCTTAGCAAGACATCTTAGATTATTGCAAGAAGTCGAGGCTGGTATTGTATTTTGTCTTGGAAATCAGCATTAAATAATTAGAAAATGTTTATTTGAAGTGTGTGCTTCATGTAAGACAGAGATGATGGGAGCTGTTATGGTTGTGTTCCCCAATACTCCTTGGAATGGGAAGTTCTCTAGGGAGCATCATATCCTGTCAACCAGGGTATCCTCCGATACAGCTGCCTCTATCCAGCAGCTTGCTTTAGCCTGGAGCATTTCCTGAGGACTCAATCCTTTAGGAAAATCCCTGCACATTGATTATTGGGATACAACATGTGGGTGGGTCCTGGTTCCAGCCATCGCCTCTGCTCAGAGCAGGAGATTGGGTTCCACTTCATTTGACAGAAGTCAGTGTGTGATTTCAGCAGTGTGGTCATGAGCTGTTGGACAGAAGTTCCTTTCACCACCCTGAACTTTGCTGTCTCTTCCTTGGACTTGGAACCCCAAAAACTACAGCTCCAACTGCTCTGCAGGAATTCCAGATCTTTGTGCTCAGCTTGGGAGTGAGTGTTCAGACTGGGATGGCCCTGATCCGCCGATCCCAGGGTAGGGATCAGCCACTGCCCTGACACTCATGTGTCGTTGTCACCTGTCCTGCCTTGTTGTCCCCACTGGAGACCTCAGAGCTCCTCCCAGTGCCTAAAGGGGCTCCAAGAGAGCTGGAGAGGGACTTGGGACAAGGACACAGAGTGACAGGGCAAGGAAGAATGGCTTCCCACTCCCAGACGGCAGGGTTGGATGGGATAGTGGGAAGGAATTCTTCCCTGTGAGGGTGGTGAGGCCCTGGCACAGCTTGCTCAAAGAAACTGTGGCTGCCCCACCCCTGGAAGTGTCCAAGGCCGGGTTGGACGGGGCTTGGAGCAACCTGGGATGGTGGAAGGTGTCCCTGTCCGTGGCAGGGCGTGGGACTGGGTGATCTTTGAGGTCCCTCCCAGCGCAAACCATTCCATGGTTTTCAGGGTACTATTTCCTCTTGTTGGATGCTGCTCTCACAGCGGGTTTGCTGTGAGGAGAGGAAAGTGTGACACTGTCACACTTGGAAGCCTGTAAATCCATACGGATTTGGGTGCACCTTCACAGTATGATAACCCCTGACAGTGTGTGGAGCAGGGAAAACTTAAATACCTCGGGAAGATTCATCACCCTTCAACCTCTGCCTTCCCGTGAAGTACTGCTGCTTTTTTTTTTTACTTTTTTTAAAACTGCAATTGCTACTTTTGTTAGTGTTGCAGCTGCAAACCTTCCTTTTTAGGGCTCCTCATTACAATGTTGATGTCCCCAGGGCATCCAGTGTCTTCACTGGCAAAACTAAGTTGAAAAGGCTACTTAAGAGAGCCATGATGTGTAGGGGATGTCTGAAAGATCCACAGAAACAATATCCCTTCTGAAATACTCTGCATAGTCTTCTTCCTGACTTTTCCTGGTGAAGAGATTTAAGTAGGTTGGTACAGGACTGAGTCAGTTGCATTAAAACCTCGCCTATGGTTCTTGCCAGCTGGGCCCTCTGGAACTGGTCCGGCAGCTTCTCCACAAACACTGACACTGCTGGGGTTTAGGTTTGTTTCGTTGATTTTTTTTTTTTTTCAGTTGACAGAATTCCAGAATGGTTTGGGTTGGAAGGGATCTCAGAGCTTGTTCTGGCCCCTGCCATGGGCAGGGACACCTTCCACTATCCCAGGTTGCTCCAAGACCCGTCCATCCCAGCCTTGGACACTTCCAGGGGTGGGGCAGCCACAGCTTCTCTGGGCATCCTGTGCCAGGGCCTCACTACCCTCACAGCCAAGAATTCCTTCCTAATATCCCATCTCACCCTGCCCTCTGGGAGTGGGAAGCCATTCCTCATTGTCCTATCCCTCCAGGCCCTTGACCCAAGTCTCTCTCCATCTCTCCTGGAGCCCTTTTAGACACTGGAAGGGGCTCTAAGGTCTCCCTGGAGCCTTCTCTTCTCCAGGCTGAACAATCCCAGCTCTCTCAAAAATCTCAAAATTCAGCATTATAGGATAATTTGGGGTGGAAAGGAGCTCAGGAGGTCTCTGATCCAACCTTCTGCTCACGGCAGGGTCTGCTCTGAGGTCCCCCTGGCTTGCTGATGGCTGTCTTCAGTCTGGTCTTGAAAACTTCCAAGGAAAGACATTGGGAAAAAGTCGTCTTTATAGAGGGATCAAGTCTCGGAAAGAGATGGCCAAGCCAGGGACCTTTGCTGAAGTGGCAGTTTCAAGGCTTAGATGTATATGTTAGGGATCTGTGAGTTCAAATGTTGCACTCGATTCTTGTGTTTTGGAAGAGTTTTCTCATTTACCAATCAAACTAAAAAAGTAAAATTCCATGTATATAAAGGCTTCCATTTCAGGGATGTCACTGCAGTTTGGGCTCTAGAAATGTTCACATGTAGAACTGTTCAATGAGGACCAACATTGAACAGTTTTTTCCTTGCTTCAATATGTTGCTGTTTTCTTCATGAGGTAAAAATGTGGCTTCTCCATTTTCTAACACAAGCTAATTTGATATACAAATCAAATATGTATTGATCATATTGAGAGAGGGAACAGACCACTGACATACCTGGTTATGGAAAGGGATGCATCCCCTCTTGAGCAAAGGATGCTCTTCCCCGTATAAACCAATCCTTTTCTCCAGGCCATCATTTAGCTCAGTTCAAGCCAGTTTATTAACTTTGGGGTATTTTCCTGTCACAGAGTTCAAAAGACCTGAGCAAATTGATGGGTTTGTCTCTCTATATTGCTGTGAATATAGAGAGAATTTAATCCAAGTTTTTAACTGTTTTATGGAACAGTTAAAGAGCTATTAAAGATAACTGAGTCAATTTGAACAGGATGTGTATTTGTCGTGTAGGTACTGCTGATTTTTGGATGTTTCACTGTTACTTGATTATATTAAACAGTGTGAAAGATGGTAGCAAAGACAACAGTAGTTTTGTGGGTAGAAGTGAAAGTTTGTAGTGTCCTGTCAGTCCTGTTCAGATGGTTTTGCTGTAGGAGAAATGTGAAGAGAGAAGACTCTGTGCATTCCTTCCACAGTTTGGAGTATCCCATTCCAATCCAAGCACCTCTGAAGTGTTGGAATAAAACCTGGACATCTCCTGCCAGCATCCAGCACTGGGCATTACCTGGAATAAATCGTACACTGCTGGTGTCTCCTGAAGGCTGTTTGCATTAAATAAACTGTCACAATGCCGGTTTGCTTTTATGGTTTATCTTCCATCACCACTAATGGTGATCCAGACACATCCCAAAGTCCAGGGAGTTGTTGTCAGAGTAACACTGTGGATGTTTCCATGTCTGACACGTGTCTGCTGCATTCACCACTTGGCAGTCAAAGGTGTCTGGCCAACTTCAGTCCCATGTATTCCCATATCCACGTGCTGGAGGATGTACTGGATATGATCTTTTGGCTGGCTCTTGCTGCAAGTGTCTCTAAGCTTCTGAAAACATGTACTCAGCCTGGCTTTCCTGAGACTCCTAAAAATACACATGGAATAAAAACAGTGACATTCTTTTAGTGCTGATGTTTCATGGCTCAGTGTCTTTTCTTTTTCTCTTTACCATGAGGTTTGTTTTCTTCATACCTCAGAGCTGGTATTTCCTTCTACAAATGTGCTCCTTGGTGAATCAGAACTCCTTGGTCGCTTGAGTTTTTTCTCATTGTCTGTGGATGTTTTTTCATTCTTTTGAACCCACAACAGAGATTCACTGTTACCTTTTCTGATGGTACAATGCATGGAAAATTGGAGCGTATCAGCCTGTATATTGTCAGTATCCTATAGTTTTTCTCTCTTGGGCCTTGGATGCCATTATCCATTGATAGGTAGCAGCTCTTTGTTCCCATGAGTGCCCTTAAGGCAAAACACTGCTTTGTGCTCTCTCTCTGAATGGCTGCAGCAGAAAATGAAAAGCCACTGAAGTACAGGGGTGTTCTTTTCACAGGAACTCTTGTTCCATGGCCATGCCATAGCTTAGGAATTAGGAACTGCTGAAGCCAATGAAGCCATATGATCTTAAACCACTGCCAGGAAATTTTCATAATCCAATGCCCCCAAAGCCATCTGTCCTACCCTGGCCAGAGTCACCATCACTTGGAGGCACAAAATAGGACTGATTCATCCAGCCTTGTAGGAATTACCTTGCAACAATTCTTGCTCTTTCCCCTTCTGTATGATGTGGACAGACTGTCACTGAAGGGTTTTCCAGGCCTCCCACCACACTCCCTTCTCCATGTGTTCAGCTCAAGCTTGTGCTGGGGACTGTTTGCAGCACGTCTGGCCGTCACAGAGGCCCCGGATAAAATCCTATGGCTCATGGGTAGGATGGAAAAGTGGTGTCAGTCATCTCTGAGATGGGGCTGCTGAACCAGCACATGCTGCAGGTTCTTCTTGGCTGGGCCTGGCAAAAGTGGCAGAGACATGGAGTGGTGGGAAGAGGTCAGGACTGTTTTTGACAGCAGCTGGTCATTAATGCAGATGGGTTGTAATGGGACACAGGATGTACCTAGATATAGAAGGAAATGATTGGCAGTGCATCACACAGACTGGAAAATATAAAATGCAGAGAGAACAATCCACAGATGAGGCAGATTTGGTCAGCAAAGCTTGGGAGAAAGGAATAGAAGAGCCAGAGGCTGCTCTCCCCAAAGCTCCCTGTGGAGTGTGTGGCAGAGAATGTACTAGGACCTCTCAAGGATGGAAATGGTGTTTCTGCTGGTGGCTGGATTTTTGCAGGTTTCCTGTTTTGGCATTTGGATCTATTTTCTCCTATAGGCTGGGACTGTACTGGTTCTATGTTTTGGAGTTGTTTAAGTCCCTTAGCAGCATTTTGAGCTGTAGGGAAGCTTGTTTCCTTCTTGAGTTGTCAGGCCTTATCCGTGCCATTCCAGAACACTGGGAGCTGAACTTCATTCCTTCAAGTGTGCTTGACTTTTCTGAGATCTTTTCATGCCCCAGTGTGGTGTTTGTCCCCTCCCAGCAGGGAAATCCTTCATTATGCCCAGCTCCATTGTAGTCTATATTGGAGCATTTTAGTTCCAGAGGTGTTGAAGTTGGAAGGGACATCTGGAGATCATCCAGACCTGGGTCATCAGGGCTGGCTCAGCAGGAGCAGGTTCCCAGTGCCAGTCTCGTTTTGTACACCTTCAGTGCAGACACCACAACCTCTGTGGGCAGCATGTTCCCACATTTCATCCCTTTTACAGGGGAAAAAAAGGTTTTCCTTGTGTCTAAACATATTCCAGTTTGTTCCCACTGATTCCTGTCACGGAATGCCATTGAGAAGTGACTGGCTCAGTCTTCTGTCCACCTTTCCATCAGAGATTTGTGCACATGGATCTGATCCTTCTGAGCCATCTCTTCTCCAGGCTGAACGTCCCGGGCTCTCCCAACCTCCCACCTCTTTGGAATCCCCTCTACATGAGGCTCATGGACCAAGACCTTCTCCAGCTCTTGTTGGCAAGTCCTGAAGTGTGGCTGAAAGCAAAGCTGTGCTTTTGGGTTGGGTTTTGGAGTCATGGCTCCCTGAACTCCTGTTATCCCTGGTTTATATGCTTATTTGTTCCTTCTCTTTCCCCTCCCAATGGGTTGCAACCATTTCCATGAAGAAAAGGGAAGGATCTTCATGGCTTCCTTCCTGGCCTGGCAATGCTGAATTTATTTGCTTTTCCACCTGTGATTGCTGCAATAAATACACTAAAGCTTTGTTAACTCACACTAATAATCGTGTATTACATATTTTAAATCACCCAGTTTTGCAAGTTTATCAAACAAAACACGCCAAATAGAGATCAGTCCTTGCTGGCTGATCTTGATACTCAGCTCAGTGTGTGCAGGAATACTGGCCTCTGGAATTTGTTAACATAATCTTTGCAAATAAAGACTTTTTTGGATGTAGTGATTTGCAAAACTTCCCCTGGCACTGTGCAATATTTTGCAAAAATGTTTTTGGTTCTTACCCACTTCATGTGAGTTTGTCCAGGGAGACCTTAGAGCCCCTTCCAGTGCCTAACGAGGCTCCAAGAGAGTGCAAGAGGGACTTTGGACAAGGGCCTGGAAGGACAGGCCAAGGAGGGAGAACGGCTTCCCACTACCAGAGGGCAGGGTTAGATGAGATATTGGGAAGGAATTCTTCCCTCTGAGGGTGGGGAGGGGCTGGGATGGAATTCTCAGAGAAGCTGTGGCTGCCCCATGCCTGGAAGCGTCCATGGCCAGGTTGAATGGGGCTTGGAGCAACCTGGGATGGTGGAAGGTGCCATGGGCAGGACATGATGATCCTTGAGGTCCCTCCCAACCCAAACCATTCCATTATGTGATCCTGTAATTCAGTATTGTCCAGGTATGATTTTCCTTGGCTTTTAAAGCTAATCCTGCCTTAGACACTATTTCTCCAAGTCAACAGGGATGCTCCCCCAAAACTAAAAGCGTATTTTAATGTTAATAAATATGGGAAAACCCACCTGTGGTGACTCCCCCTGAAGTCAGTGGATATATTCTGTATTTTTCTTCAGGCTCCACAGTGTTAGGAGAGCACAGCTTCTTCTCTTGTGTTTTCTCTCCTTCCTTCAGGCACCTTCTCCACCCTTTCTGCTTGACACAGGGAAATACATTTTGAGGTTCTGCAGCTCTGAAGGAAAAAGTCTGTTTTCCTGACTCAGAAAAACCCATTTTTCTAGGTCTGTGCCTGAAAAGAGCTGAAACATTTGCTTGAATTATCAAAACAAATGAAGTTTGAATGTCTGACATGCAAATGTCATCCCAGGAGCTTAAAGATTGGCAAAGGTGTAACCAAGGGAAAGCAGAATGTTGTTTGTTCACATTATAAATATAAGGTTATCAAATTTGCTGAGCCAGAGGATGACTCTGTTACATGGATTATTGGGGAAGTCTCATTTTCTTCCTATATATCAAAAAATAAATTAGTTTTGTAGCCTGTGTCCATGTTAATTTATGTTATAAATGTACTCAGGAAGAAAGTCTGGCTTGTAAAATAATATTTTTGTTTATTTGGTTTGGGGTGGGTTCTCTGTTTGGGGGTTTTGGTTTGGTTTGGTGGGGGTTTTTTCTGGTTTTTTTTATTGATTTTTTGTTGTTTGTTTTGGTTTGTTTGTTTGGGGTTTTTTGATCGTGGTTTGTATTTGTTTTTTGGTTGGTTGTTTTTTTTCCTCACAGCTGGGTCAGAGATTTAAGATTAAATTGCTTTTCTCTTTGTCCCCTGAGGAATTCTCAGAGTGATTTGGGATTACCTTTAAAAAGTGTGGCCCTGTATTGAAATAGAACAGGGAATTTGTGTTCAGCTTCAAATGGGAAGAATAATTTCTCTTCCACTGTGCTTCCCTGGCCGTGTAATCTGGGATATACCTGGGATATATTTGGGGTATCCCTTCCAATCTGGGACATACCTAGGTTGTGGAAAATGATTTAGTTCCTGGAGTTAGAACAGAGCTTTAAGTTACTATTCACCTATGTGCTTTATTTGTCAGTATATTTTTTGTAGTGACTTGCTTCATATCAGCTGAATTATTGAATTGACTTCGTACAAATCAGCAAAAATAATTTCCTTTCTTTTCTTTTTTAGCCTTCTGTTGAGTCTTCAAGCCCAGGTAAATACTTTTTATGATTTCCAAGGTTTTATTGGCATCCTACTAGTGGAAAAGCTTTCCAAGATCTACTTCAGCTGGACTGGTGTTATCTCTTGAGCTTTTATTTCTTTCAGAGAAATAATTAATTGCTTTTTAGTTAAACCTTGTAGTCACACGCTTGAGTACAAGCTTTGGAAAATGAAATTTAAATTGTCCAAGGACACAAGTGGAAAAATATGAGCAGGGTTGGAATTAAAACTCAGGTATTGCTGAAGGACATCTGCCAAACCATTCATCCATCCATTTCTTTTTCATTGTCACAAAATATAACCAGACCTCTCTACAAAGAACTGTGAAAAATAAAGGCATGGGGGAAAATAACTCAGAAATAAAATCTGCATAACTCTGAAGCTTGTTTAATGTAAATTTTGGAAAAGTCATTAGTCTGTCTTTGTAGTTGTAAACAAAGAAACTTCCAAAGAATAAAGGGAATGACTGCCCGGAGTTTTTATTTTATGAGTGTTTCTGCTCCCAGTAGAACTCGATTTAGACAGGTTTATGATTATTTAAGAGTAAAGTGTTCAAAACCTGAACGTTTTCCAGACATTTAACTAGGGCCTGATGTCCAGGGATAGGGAACTGGGAGATCTGGCTAGTTAAACACTCTCCTGGTTCTTTCCACCAGGACCTCTCTCTATCCAAAGCTTTCCCCTGAATAACAAGCCTGCCTTTCCCTAAGATAAAGGATCGAAGCAAGAGATTTGAATTTCTGAGTATAATCTACGCATTAAAATGTCATCAAAATAATAAAAATAAATTAAACTCTGTGAGGCTATGATGTAACTAAAAACACTGTTTAAAATGTTTCCCATCAGGAGGTTCAGCAACATCTGATGACCATGAGTTTGACCCATCAGCTGATATGCTGGTGCATGACTTTGATGATGAACGGACATTAGAAGAGGAGGAAATGATGGAAGGAGAGACAAACATCAGATCTGAAATAGAGGATCTTAACAGGGTAGGTGGCCTTAAGTAGTCCTAAAGCAGAACCACAGCCTCACACAAAACATACGCAGGGTTTTAGCCCTTATATTTGGAATTTTAAAAAATGATCACCCCGAAACCATTAATAGGTAAATAATAGAGAGGAGGGGGGAAAGGGGCGGAACTAAATGTCTCAAAAATTGGAGAAAAGAAACCATTGCATAAATAGTTTATATATATATATATATATGTGTATACACATATAT
>VXAY01006780.1:1241194-1270654 GCA_013399855.1 Oxyruncus cristatus | reverse complement strand
TATACTATTCATATACTGTGTATAATATATATGCATTTTATATATATTTGATATATATAATATACACATACTGGTACAGAAATACTTTTATATATAAAACAAATAGTATACATATTTTTGTATATAAATACTTAATATGCATATGGTATATATATTATATATACTATGTGTAATGTATATACATTATATATATTATATATATAAAAAAATACACATACTGGTACAGAAATACATTTATATATAAAACAAATAATGTACATAATTTTATATATTGTACATATACTGTGTAATATTTGTACATTTTAGGTCTATATAATATACACATGCTGTTACATTAATATGTTAAATATATAAAATAAATACCTAACATACATATATTTAGAAATACTTAATATACATATCCTATATATATAAAATAACACATATACTGTGTGTAATGTGTATACATTTTAGATGTATATTACATGTATAATGTACATACACTGATACATAAATACTTAATACTGGTACATAAATACTTAATAGTGGTGCATAAATACATAAATACTTAATAAATGTGCAAAGCCATTCTTCTTTAGTTTCTTTTCCCTTATTTTATGGTATAGGTTTTGCATTTTAGAGATTTGCATTTTGAGTTAATATAAGTGAAAATATCCTCTGACTAGACTTGTATATTCCACCTGATCAGTTTATAAAACACTTGCACCTATATGTAAAAAACACAAACCTCATAATTCTGCTTATCTTTTGCATTTTTATAGAAATATCTATATAATAATACAGTGGAGCAAATAAAAGTATCATAATTTTAAAGGAAGATGCAGAGAAAATGATGTATAAATCCTATTTAACCTAAGCGATTATGCCCACATGACTTTAAATTAATTTGGTGCGTTTAGTCTTTATTTCCAGTGTAAATGATAATTTCTATCTGCTAATTTCAGGTTATGCTGTCACTTATGTATTGTCTTCAATTTTTTCTCAGGCAGGAATAATATCCTTAAATTACCAAGTAGGTTTATTATAAATGCAGAGTAATTTAGGTACTGTCTGTGACCTCGTTGTCTGCAAAGGCCTCCAGAACAGCTCATTAATGATTCACAGATGCATATTCAATGTACAAATCCTATTTAGCGTAAGTGATTGTGCCAATATGACTTTAAATTAATTAGTGCACTTAATCTATATTTCCAGTGTAAATGATGATTTCTTTCTGGTAATTTCCAGGTTGATATTAAATAGCAAACATAAAGCTAAATAAATAGTTGGTTAATCTAAATATGCTTCATCAAGATTAAATGAGAAATGGAGCTCCACATGTGTGTCATGTGGATTTTAAGTTGAAAATACGGCTTTTTTCCTGTCATATTTTGTGTAATTCTATCACCACATTACAACTCTTCAGTTTATCCCCTCATATCCAGTGCTTACCTCTAGTTGTGGGATAGCAGGTTTATATATATATATCATTTTATCTTTTTTAAGTCATGGGTGACAGACCATCTAAATCTCAAACTATTCTCAGGACAAGTGCTATTTTGTCATTTCCCCCCAAATTTACTTGTATTATTTCAGATTTCCCCAGGCTGGGAACGTCCCTGATTGAACTGTTCAGTCGTGTTTTGCAAATGCATTTTTGGACTTTAATGGTTTCACTCCTGATTGTCATAAAAATTCCCCCTTCCCTTGAGGGTTGGGATCTTTCGTACTCTTTGTAGCTTTGGTGCATCTCCAGTGTGTTGGTCCTTGAGGAGCCAGGCTGGGAGAGCTGGGGCTGTTCACCTGGAGAAGAGAATGCTCCAGGGAGACCTTAGAGACCCTTCCAGGGCCTACAGGGTCTCCAAGAGAGCTGGAGAGGGGCTTTGAACAAGGGATAGAGGGACAGGACAAGGGGGGATGGTATTTAACTGGAAGAGGCTGGGGTTAGATGGGATATTGGGAAGGAATTCCTGGCTGTGAGGGTGGTGAGGGGCTGGGATGGAATTCCCAGAGAAGCTATGGCTGCCTCATCTCTGGAAGTGTCCAAGGCCAAGGTTGGATGGGGCTTGGAGCAACCTGGGATAGTGGAAGGTGTCCCTGCCCTTGGTGGGGGGTAGAACTGGATGAGCTTTCAGGTCCCTCCTATCCCAAACCATTCTAAGATTCCATGGGTGTATGAGGTTGAGCAGCACCCTGTGCTTCTCTTTGCATTTGTTTAAAGGCAGTAGAATATCGGTGTCTGCAGACCAGGAGTCATCGTCTGCTTCTTCAGTGTGGGGAAAAAACACAGTTCCCTAAGAGCAGAGCAGTAGGAAGGGAATCCAAACTGTTGGATTTGGTGGTTCTCAGTGATACATCTTGAAAGGTCAGTTTTTTTGAGCAGGAAAGCCCTGCAAGGGGGTACAGCTAGTTATCCTTGATCATGCCCGAACAAGTATTCCATAACACCATTTTTCTGTGTAGGAGTGTCTGCACCAGATGTGACCAAGTCCCCCTCACCTACCTCTACTCCAGACATGAGTTATAATGGAATTCTTATGGAATCCCAAAATGGTTTGAGTTGGGAGGGACCTTAAAGCTCCTCCAGTTCCACCCCCTGCCATGGGCAGGGACACTTTCCACTATCCCAGGTTGCTCCAAGCCCCATCCAAGTTGGCCTTGGAGACTTCCAAGGAGACTTCCTTGGAGACTAAGGAATTTTGATATCTTGGATAATCGTTGTGATCTTTTCAACCTTTTCTATTTTTGCAATCCTGAAGCAACAGAGAAATCACAATTTTTATTTTCTCTGGGAGAGTTGCTAGTCCTTGGAACTTATTGAATTGTAATGAACTATTTGAAGTTAAGAGGCTCTACCTAAGAAAAATGTTGTAAATACAAACCCCCTTTCCTAGATAACATATAGTCAGTAATATTCCTATTGCATAGTTCACACATACCTGCAAATTGCAGTAAAAGTTCTTTTTAATTCTCAACTGCCTTTACAAATAGGATAGGGATGCTTAAAGAAACTATATTACTTTCCAAAATGTACTGGAGAACATTTGGATAATTAGGAATAGGATTTTTCTGCAAGCTGTGCCAGTTTTTAATTAAGACCACAGACCTTTCATGTCATCTGTGTCAGTAAAATATTAATTCACCACTTCTAAGAGTTCTTTCCATTAAATGATACGATGGGGACCAAGAAATCAAGAGGGAATGGGAGGACATTTAAGTCCACATGGTCTGTGTGTAAAGCTTAACCAAAGAGTAGAGCAGTAAGTGGCAGAGTGGCTTAGTTCTTTGAAGTAAAATAAAATACACAGACAAGGAGTACTGGTAACCTCTGTGTTACTGTTATTTTTACAAAGCAGAACTAACTCCCCTTGCCTTTTATAATTGGGATTTTTAGGGTGTTTCCAGAAACTAGAAATTTGATCAGTGAGGGCCCTTAGGAAAGGTCAGCCAATAACTAAAAATATCTGATTTGCGTTAAATACTAAGAAAAACTATTTAGAGCGAGCAAACACCTCCAAATAATAAACGAAGGATCTGCTCTTGTGAGAAAGAGAATTTTAAAATGCTCTCTGAAAGCTTCTGCTCTGAAAAATCTCCTTCAGGATATCACATACTGCCCCTGAAGGCTGGATACTGAATATTAGAAATAATAAAAGAAGCAATGTGCAGACCCAGCAATTAATAATTTTTATTAATAAAGTGAATGCATTTGGTAACAGTTTGGGAGCCACTGAATTTGAGAACTGGCTGTATTATTTGAAATGTCCCTTCAGAGAGGACCAGCTTTCTAAATATCAAGGTTTTTAAATGTGTACATATTTTAGCAGATTTGCTTCCAGCTGTGGATGGATTTGTAAAGAAGCAGCTTGAAATATATGTGAGTCTGCAAACATTAGTAACTTCATCTGGATATCGGGTGATCCCTCATGCCCATCCAAACCCTCATTTTTTGTTTTGCTCAGAAACAGGAGAGGTACAGAGAGATAGAGAGGTGCGTATTTCGGGTGTAGTTATGTATTCAAAACCAGGGTTGTAGAACACTGTAGAATTGTCCCTGCAGCACAACTTCCCAACAGAGACTTAATTCTACGATGCAGCCAGGTACTGCAAGTTCTGGGCCTTATTGTACTGAATTCTTGGAGTCACTGCAGAAATTCCTGCCTTGCATTAGGACGAGTTCCTGCCTCTCACTGTCTCAGCTGCCTGTGTGAAGCCGTTGCTGCTGACACACAACTTGTCCATTTCTTCCAGAAATGTGTGCTAAATACCATCATTTTTTCCGCTTGTTTTTGGGCAGCAGAGGGAATATCAACATATATTCCAGTAAGGAGTGTGTTTGCTCTGGGTACTGAAGAGAGATGATAAAACCAAGCCCATTTAATGAGACTTTTGAGATTGTTGGTACGTGGGGTCTGCTGTAAATTTATAAAGATTTGGGAAATTAAAGCTGTCTGCTTAAAAAAAAACACCATGTGTTTTCCTTAGGAGCCAAAACTTCAACTGTTGCCTGTCCATTCCTTTTAGAGTGGCCATCTTGGTGTGTTGCTGTTATAAAGTGCTCACCTTTGTGCTGTGGAGCGGATGTGGGATGTGGAATATCCGTGTTAAAATCCCAAACTTTGTTTGGATGTTCCTCAGGAGAGCGATATGCCAATCCAGGAGCTGCTCAGCCGCTACGGCTATGACGGCACCATCCCACTGCAGGAGGAGGAGGAGGAGGATGAGGAGGAGGAGGATGAGGAGGAGGGAGAAGATGATGATGATGTTGATAACGATGACAACAGTGGCTGTAGTGGGGAAAACAAGGTGAGTGTTTATCCTCTTTTGCATATACAAGATTTGCTTACTGCTCAACCACTCAAGGTCCCAGGTAATAAAGGTGATTTCAGATGCTTTGGGTACTGAACTCTAAGGTTTATTCTTAAATTACCCATCTGTGTTTCTCTTTAATTGCTCTTAATTCCATCTCTATCATCTCAAACTGTTGCTGAGGCAAATTAAAATACATGAATACCTATAACATTGTGTAAGAAGGGATTGTAATTGCACTTCAAAACTGACATTTTAAATGCCTGCAGACACCTTAATAGATGTGGCTGAATACTTGTTTCGAGGTGAAAAGCTGATTACTGAACTCCTCAGTGTGGAATTGAATTAAATGTGGCTCTGAGTGTTGGAGATCCTGCAAGTTTTGCAGCTTGAGCATTTAAAATTGTATTTTTCAGCCCCCAGCCCTGGTTGTACTTAAATTACCTTTGCAAAATGTTTCGTTTTGAGCTTAGCATCTTTAAAATCCTGTTCTGTGTGCTCTTAAAGGAATTTTCTGATTTTAGAAGGGTCTTTTCTACTTCGAATGTCCTATATATTTGTAACAAAGCTGTCACTGGCACAGCTGTAACTTCTCCATTACCGCTGCATCCTGAATTCCATTAAAATACAAATTCCTTTGAATTGTCAGTAAGTAAAAAAGCTCAGGCATTAGTGAAAGTTGCATTACCTAATCTGGCTTTAAAAAGGATGCATTTTTCCTTTTTGATACCCATTTTAGAATCTCTGGAATGTGACAGAGAGACGAGAAATGATCCATCTGATTCAGAAAGTGAAGTTCTTGGGATTTACAAGGTCCCTTGACAGATGCTGTGAAAGATTGCTATTTGTGTGGGTTGAATAGTTCAGAAGGAAGATCCATAGTTAGATTACATAGGGAAAGGTTTAGGAAGCTGGAGAGGGGGAAAAACCTCATGTAACATGAAGGATGCAGGAAGAATATTGGGAAGAGTTCTTTGAGGAAGAATTTCTTCCTGGAAAGGCTGCTCAGGTATTGGAAGGGGCTGCCCTGGGAAGTGATGGAGTCCCCATCCCTGGAGATGTCCAAGGAAGGACTGGGCGTGGCACTCAGTGCTCTGAGCTGGATGACAAGGTGAGGGTCAGTCACAAGTTGGACTCTGATCTTGGAGGGCTTTTCCAAGCTCAAGGATTCTGTGCAGAATCAAAATAAGACACTCAAGTGTTTATTTTGTTGTGCGTGGTGAAATCTCACTTGCTCCTTGTGCCCGTCCTTAATTCCTTCCTGTGCTCTCCAGTAGCTGATTTAAGACCCTGCCTGTCTTTTCACTGGATGACATGTCTGTGTGTCCCTGCTGTGAGGAGCCACCTTGTCCCTCTGCAGGGCTCAGACCCTCTGTAGGATGATGCAGAGCCAGCACCTTCCTCGCGTCAGCACCCACAGCTCAGGGTCTGTCCAGTGACCACCACCAGTTCAGCCTAATTCCAGTTTGGCACCTGGGAGCAGGTGTTCACCAGTCCCACTTCAGTTTGGATCAGGCTGGAGCCAGGGTGGTGGGGAGTGAGCACAGAGCTGGCTCACCTCGGGATACGGGATGGGAGCTCTGAGGTGCGGCAGGCACTGGAGCAGAGAGGCAGAAAATACAGCTGTGGGGGTGGAATAATTGTATAAATCATTCAAGCTTTCTCTGCAAGTGCTCATCTTTGTACAGCCTATTTAGCTCTCCTGCACTTAGCTGGGTTCTATTTTTAATCTGCTTTAAGCTGCACATGTGACAATACTCTGGTTGCTGGTAAAGGTGCACATCAGTGTGTGCTGGGCCTGATGCTTCAGGGTCAGAAGTAGCAATAAAATATGGAAAAGATACAAACAACATGCATTGAAATAGAAAGCATGGGGGTTTTTTTAAATATTTATAATTTAAATTTTCCCTGATTGTAATAATTCCCATAGTTTTTGTGGTTTATCTTCTAATAAAGAAACTTGTCCTAATTTTTGATCTTGACTTGAGTCTACTGATGTGTTGTTCCTGTGGGGTCGAGCCACTCTACTGATGTTAATTTTTATGGAAGGTACCATTTCCATGTAAATAATTCCTCCCTTTTCTATTGAAAATTCATTAGAAAGGGGTTTAAAAACCAGATTAAAATTTAAAATTAAATGAAATTTAATGAAAACTAGAAGGATTTGCTTGACTGATTAAAAAAATAAAGATTAAGATTGAATTGAGCTTTATATTTGTGATCTGTTTGGTAGAGTCTGAGTGTTATATTGATCTGCTTAAAATGCTGGTCAAAAAATAACCTGATGATGTGTTTACACATTTGTGGTGGCTCAGCCTGGACAGGCCACAATCCATCCACTCACTTCAAGTCAGATAAAAGCTACTTGGATTTGATATATTAATAATCCTGGAAACAAATCTTGCTAAAATAGTGGTTGTCGCATACAAAGGAGTAACTGATCTGCTCTTTGGGTTTTTTTGTGTGCAAGGAGGAGGCCATAAAAGATTCATCAGGGCAGGAAGACGAGACACAGTCGTCGAACGACGACCCAGCACCATCTGTTGCATCTCAAGATCCCCAGGAGATAATTCGCCCTCGTCGGTGTAAATATTTTGATACAAGTATGTCCAGTTTAATACTCATAACAGCAATCTCGCTGTGATTGACCTGATTCCTAAAAACATTGCTTTTTCTCTTTCATTCTGCTCTTGGTTAACATCACGCTCCAAAATAGGGAAACAAACTCCTGGTTTTAGCTGAATGCTAACTCTGCTCTGCTGACTCTCTATAAGGCCAGGAAATAGTCTTTTCTTAAAAGAAAGCATGAAATTCGTGGGGAAATTTAAATTTTACAGTTTTAAAAAGCAGGCTCTCAGTCCAGTTTATCCTGCAAATTCATTCGCAAGGATGTGCCTTCAGAAAAATTACCTTGCACACAAGTCTGGCTGAAGTAAGTGACTATTTAGTATGGAATTACTTTGCCATCATGGTGTCAGCTGCCAGTTCACATTAAGGATGGAGGTTAAAATGTTTGCAAAAATATTTACAAGTAGGAAATGCTGTGTTTCAGCCAGATAATTGCTGTGCAGCACGTGGTTATCATGCCAAGGCTGGGTTTTGTCCTTATCCAAAGGAGCTGAGAGTCCAACTGAAGGGAAAAGTAAAAACTGAAAATTTCTACAAATAGAACACAGATTTCTTCAAGCAATCTGGAAAAGGCCAAGAATGGTTAACCGTGAAATAACGAAGAGGGAGGTCACGATGACGAAAATTTGCTTCAAGAATTCCACAGTTGTTACTGTTGTCAGCATTGAACTGATCATTTTCTCTCTTGTTTTGGTTAAAAATTGGTTTTGCATCCCTTTGAGACTGTTGGCTGTTGTAGCTGTCCCTTCAGACAACTCCTATTTCCATGGAATCTTCTCTGATGGGACCTGAGCCTTTAGAGCTGGCAGCAGGGCCATGTGGACAGCAGACATTTTACCTTTCTTTCATGAAAGTGACTGTTGAATTCCTATTGCTCTGTGTTTTATCACTAATTTCCTTACCATAGCTTATTCTTGATACTTACTAGTCATACCATTGTAAAATTGCAATTTTCTAATCGGTACTTTATTTTAATCCAGAATGGCCAAGAAATCTCAGTAGCTGTGGAGAGCATTGCAAATACCTTAGATAAATTCCCGTTTTTAAGCATAGGAATTGTATTACATTATGTTTGGGGCTTTTTACAGTGTTCAACTGTGTATAAAATGTAATCTATAAATAATTTTAGTGCTGATATATCACATCCAGTGCGTAAACCAGTACATTGGGAAAGGCAACTGGGCTGTATCATAAAGAGCTTAACATTTCTGGCAATCCTTATCCCAAATAATCTATTTTAAGTGCTTCTGTGCCTCACTGAGCTGTACATCCAAGGCTCCTAAATCCCAAGAAGACACACTTAGAGATTTCTCACACCTTGTGCAGAGATGTCCCTTAAATTCAGTGCCAGCTGCTATAAGGGAAAAAGAACAACAGGAACTAAGCCAGGAGCTCATGGAAAAGGGTGTTGAAACCCACATGTGGGTGCGGAACATCCGCAAAAAATACTTCCAGAAACGTAAGAGTGAATTTGGATGTGGATCACTCAAAGCTGGGTGAGGGAAAGGAAATTTTAATTTAGTAGCAAAATTTATTTGTACCTTAAGTTTTCAGAGCCTGTTGTGTATCTTAACCCAAATGTGAACATTGGGTGGGTCAATTTTTAATCTTGTTGATACCGAAATATTTATGTTGACCCTAAAAGTGCTGTTAGCAGTGGTGTGGGCTGAGATAAGGGGGGAGGGAGGGAGGAGAGCAGGGCTGGAGCCTGGTGGGGTGACAGGCTGGGCTCCTGTCCTGTGCCACCCTTGCTGGTTTTGGCTAAATGTTTCAACAATTTCTTGTAGATAGTGAAATAGAGGAGGAATCTGAAGAAGATGAAGATTATATTCCCTCAGAAGACTGGAAAAAGGTAAATACTAAGCCCATATTTCATGAATAATAAGTTGATCTGTTACCTATTAACTCTGGGCTCTGTAGAGCTCTCCAGTTTTTCCCCATAAATAGAGTTTTGATAATGAGGAATGTTAAAGACCTCCCCAAATAGTAAAAAATCCATTTCCATATAGTGCCTGTTTACTGTGTTTTTAGATTTTGAACCTGTTAACTGTATTTTTAGATTTTAAACAAGTCTAAAGTTTAAAGTGGGGGGTGGGGGGAGGATGTTGTCATCCTTGTGTTTGCTAACAAAAAACAGCAGGGCTATAGTTGCTTAACTTCTTGTTTCTGGTGTTTCAAAACAGGAAATCATGGTGGGCTCCATGTTTCAAGCTGAAATTCCAGCTGGCACCTGCAAATACAGAGAGAATGAAAAAGGTGAGATTTGGCACTGCGACCATTATTGCTGGGCTTGTCATTATTGTCTGACGGGGAGAAATAAAAGGTTTGATTGATGTCACATGTCTTGTGAAATAAGTGAGATCCTTTAAGTGAAAACTATGGTCTCAAACGGTACTTCATCCTGTACTTGACCATCACAGTTTGAGGCTGGGAAGGGGGAAAGGATTATATTGCTGGCCTGGTGCTTCTTGAACCCTTGGATTAGTGATGCAGACCAGCTTTAACATCTTATTTATTTACTTATGTAGAACCTAATAGCTGATGGAGAAATTGTGTTGCTGGAATTGGATCAACACATTAAAAAAGGCAAAATGCTACCAGCAGCTTTGACTTTCACCTTTTAGAGGTCTTCAATCAATAACAAAAAAAAGTTCTGGTTTTGTTTTTGAGGGTTTTTTCCCCCCTCCTCGCAACCAGAGCCTTTGGTGTCCTGTGTAGGGCCAGGAATTGGACTCGATTCCTGTGGGTCCTTTCCAGTTCAGGATATTCCATGATTACGTTGACTTCAAGCAGGTCACACTCACATTCTGGACTTTGTAGCCAGCGAGGTTGCACAGAGTGAAATTTGTATAAGAAGTCAGGAGCTTCTGTTAAAAACAGAAAGTGGCAAATGAGAAAACATTTGCTTTTTAGCTGGGAAGAAGCTGCTCTTTGCAGGCTTTCCTGCTTCTGGCTGGAAATAGAGCTGGAACTACGGATTTGCCTGAGGTACAGTACACTATGCTTTACTGGTCACCTGCTTTTCCAGGTATTTACTCAGCTCTAAATGGCTTCTGGCTTCCAAAAATAAAACAGGAATAGCTGCTCTGTGCAATTGCAGTACCCAATATAAACCAGGTTTTCATCATCATGCTCACTGCTATTTGCAGGGCAGAGAACCTGCTTCAGGGGCAGGAACCACTGAGGGGAAAATTAAATTGTCACTAATGGTGCTGTTGCCCAGAGAAGCTGTGGGTGCCCCATCCCTGGAAGTGTCCAAGACCAGGTTGGATGGGACTTGGAGCAACCTGGGATAGTGGAAGGTGGGTGGGACTGAATGGGCTTTAAGGTCCCTCCCAACCCAAACCATTCAAGGATTATATTTCTATGAACATTCCTAGATTTTTTTCCTTAAATAAGCAACCAAACATCAGATTAGTTCCAGCCTTTGAAACAAAAAGCTCCCAGAAAACTCTTGAGAGCTCTTTCCAAACTATGTGTCATCAGTAAAATGAAGCTGCTTTCTTTGCGAGACAATCGCAAGATTCTCCTTACCAGTTTTGGGGTTTTATTTGTATTTACTTTCCTGTTAAAATACTTTTCTTCAAGTAGAAATGTATCTATTAACCCTCTGGCCTTCCCCCCTGCAGGGAATGCTGCTGTATCTTCCCTTCCTGTGCTGACCCTGCTTTCCCAAGGGCTCCCTCCTTCCTCTTGTCTCACAGAGCAAATGGAATCAGTGTTAAAATTCCTTTCTTCCTGGTTTTTGTTTGGCTGTTGAAGACCACAAACAAGATCTGGATGCTTTCCTGATTCTAGGTTTTTTTAAAAACTTGATTTTGATGTACTAATATTTTAATCCAAAGCTTGCAGATTCTTCAGAAATCAAACTGGGAGATAATTCAGAGGATATATCATTTGCCTATGTTTTTCCCATTGAATTCAGTTTGTTATGGCTTTCCTGGTCAGAAATATCCTGTGAAAGGTCTGGAAACAGTGAAGATTTGGTAGGATTAAAATTCTGGAGTTTCATAATGGATCCTGGGATCTAGAGAACAGGTTATGCCAGAGATCTGAAGGCAGTTTATGGTGTAACATCCAAATCTTACTCTTTTATCTGTCCCTCCATGTGTTCAGGACTAATGTCGGTGCTCCAATGACCTTCCAGGGTTTCAGGACCATTTTATCAGAGAGAATACATGTCTCTGTCATTGTTTTATCTTGCTTGTGTTCATTCAGTGTATGAAAATGATGACCAGCTCCTCTGGAATCCTGACTTCCTACCAGAGGATAAAGTGATCGAGTTCCTAAATGAGGCCTCAAGGCGGACGGGGGAGGAGAAAGGCCTGGATGCAATTCCTGAGGGGTCACATATTAAAGACAATGAGCAGGTATAGAAAAATAAGTAGGATTTGTAGCTTAATATTAGAGAATTAATCATCCCTTTATTTTATTTTACTCCCAAGAATTAAATTGTGTTTGAAATGGTTTTATTATTCCTTGTGGAAATAGAAACCTGATGGATTTTTTACCTCTCAATGAATATTAAACTGTTAACTTTGCTGTATATAAAATAAAATACACCAGTGCTTTATTTTGTATATAAATGTGTATGAATTAATTCTTTCAGTTATAGAATTTTTAAAGCTGTACGAATGCACACTTATTTTTTCTTCATACCCAGAAAAACCCCACATCAATTTTACAAACGTATGTAGTGGGTATAAATATTAAAACACTTTGCCTGGATACATTCTTGGTTATGTAATTAGAAGCTTAGACAGGAAATATGTCTTTGTGCTGACTTAAATTTTATTAAATTCATTCAAAGCATTTATTTTTAATCTAATAGGTGTCAGTGATTTTCTAAATAGGCTACTGTGGCACAGAATAAATTGGGTGGTCTCTGGAATGTTAACTGTGTGTGTTTTCATATCTCCAGGCATTGTATGAACTGGTTAAGTGCAATTTTGATACTGAGGAATCGTTACGAAGGCTGAGGTTTAATGTCAAAGCAGCCAGAGGTGAGCAGACACTGAAAGGGAAGGTTCTATTCCTGACTTTTCATTTTATTTTTTACACAGGTCTTGGGGTTTGCCAAGAGCTTAATTTAAATGCAGCCCTCAGTGAATCTCTCATTGTTCTCTGAGAGAATGGAATTAGCAGATGTGTAAATTCACTTCCTGTCCATAGAGCTTAATATAAATATCTGTGACTTCAGCAGTACATTAAAATTGAAAATTCCTTCTTAGCAACGCAATTGTGCATTTCTTGGGCATTTTGTCTGTGTTCTTTTAGACCACTTCAGTCATCAAAGGGAATGCAACAAACATGAAATATAAAATAAAATAATTCAGAGTTATAAATAAAGGAGAAAGAGCATCTAAACCTTTTGTTTAACAAAGTCTAACACTAAACCCCCCTGTTTTTAAAGGTGCTTTTGGAGCCTTGAGCATTTCCTAGTCTGTTATTGATCTTTGTGCTCAAAGGAACGAGAAACTAAGAGAAGACACGAGTTATTTTCCTACACATTGATCTGTTGGTTCTGCTTCCAAGCCTCTCCTGAGTTCCCTGTGCAAATCACAAGACAGGAATGATCACATAAAGAAGATTAGTTTGTTCTCCCACTATTTTAAACCTTATTTACTTGTGACCTTTAAAATCAATGAGGCCAAATTATATTAAGTTTATAACAGTCCCTACCAAGTAGCTCCTCCAAGACGTTTTCTGTCACTTCAGTTGTCTTTTATTGACTGGCTTTTTTGGTTAAGTATTTTCTTTGTTGCTTTTTTCTTTTTTTTTTTTTTTTTTTTTTTTTTTTTGCTATAGAAGAATTATCTGTTTGGACAGAAGAAGAGTGTAGGAACTTTGAACAAGGGCTGAAAGTCTATGGCAAAGATTTTCACGTGATTCAGGCAAATAAGGTAAACACTGAGTTTAAGTGAAGTTCTCATTTTTTTATATTTTAAAGCAATGTAATTGTAAATAATTTCTTATCCTTAATTTCCTTCATTAATTACTGCATTTATTTCTTTTATTTTTTACTATGGAATCACAGAATCCCAGACTGGATTGGGTTGGGAGGGACTTTAAAGTCCATCCGGTTTCATCCCCTGCCATGGACAGGGACACCTTCCACTAGACCAGGTCGCTCCAGCCTGGCCTTGAACAATTCCAGGGATGGGGCATCCATGGAATAATCTGTGCCAGGGTCTCACCACCCTCACAGGGAAGGATTTCTCCCCATATTTATGCTCAAATTGTTTTCTCAAAGTCCAGAATTCTCTGTGGCTGTGAACCCAAAGTGCAGAAATCCTGCAAAAGTCCTCTGAGAAGAGCTGCCTCTTCTGAAGAGACTGTGAGACAGACTTGGAATATTCCCCCTGGAGCTGTTCCTTGCTGCACCCCACAATATCTCCAGTATTTTTAGAAACACTATTGACTTTACATCTCAATTCCGGGCCTCTGAAATTTGGAACGAGGAGTTTCTGTTGTCCAAAGCAACGTTGACTTGGAATTTCACACCTTTTGATTTAAATGCTGGGAAATTTTGGCAAAAAAATGCTTTTAAATTGATGCAGACTTGCCTGGCATTGTTTCCTAGGTCCGGACACGCTCTGTGGGGGAATGTGTAGCATTTTATTACATGTGGAAGAAGTCGGAGCGTTACGATTTCTTTGCCCAGCAAACCCGCTTTGGAAAGAAGAAATATAACCTGCACCCTGGTGTCACGTAAGATGGGCATCATTTCATGTGTATTGGGTCTAAATCTTTATTTTATTCTGCTCAGAGCTGAAATGGAATGAAAACCAAGGGATTCCAGAGTCCCAGTTTGCAGCAGGAAAATGGCCAAGGTGTCAGAAAATTGCACTAGTGTGTATAATGTGATGTCTTAAATAAATTTATTTGGAATAAGGGCAACAATTTGCATTGAGCAGCTGTTGAATTTAGTTTGTTTTCTTTCTAAATGTTTCACATTTCTGCAAATAGGGGTGTTTTTAATCCTTGCTTTATTTTAAATATGTTTTATAAATGTTTTATGCAACGGCACCAGTCACATGTTTCAGGTGGGATTTGTAGTACATTGGCAAGAATTCTGGCCAGGACAACATCCTGCCCCAGGGCTTTTTTGGATGCCCATGGCTCCATTTCACCTTTCACATCCCTGCTGGGGAAGGAGGGGATGTCTGAGCAGAACTGCACCCCCTCAGCTCTGAGCCAGCATGTTCTCCTGCCCCTCATTCCAATGCTCTGATTTTATATCCCACTCTTTCCGCTGATTCTTGCCAAGCCTTTTTACTATTATTTTCATTTCTCATTTGTTCCTGGCTTCTCTGTTGATCCTTCTTTGGAATATTATTGTTTCTCCAAACATTTTAGAGCTGTGTTTAGACCACTGCAGTGAACTCGCAGGGTGACAATCAGAGTTGCCATCTGTGGCTTTGGACAGTGTTACAGAGAGTTTCTTAACTGCTTGTCAGGGACTGTCTGTCTCCCCTTCTTCTTCCATCTGTTGGTGGGGGTTTTTTCCCCTTTTTTCCCAAATTAGTAGACATTTTTGGTAGTTAATCACTCAAAACACTCTCTTTTTGCAGTTGGCTGCATATGGGGATCAGCAGCAGTGGCATTAAGGATTGTACTTGTCTGTTCTTGAATGATTTTGCAGATAAATGTGGGAATTCAGGGTGCAGTGTCAATTCCAGCAGAATTATGTGTGAGGATATGCTGTTCCTGGAGTTAATCCAGACTTAACACCATTGGTACAAAGGCTTTACCAACCAGCTTTCTTTGTTTAAATCTTTAATAGGAGATTTACCATTAGTGACCTAACTTGGAGGACTGGAATAGATGGCAGATATGGGAATGTCCTTAACTCTGGAGTTTTTCATTTCCTTTTAACTTTACCCCTTTGGGGTTTTTTTGTGCACAAATGTTACTTACTTTCATGGTTTGTTATTGCTGATGCAGCAAATTGCAAGAGCTTCGTGCAAACCTGCCTGAAAGCATCACCTTGAAATCACAGCCCACAACACAGAGCATATGGAATCAGGGAATGGTTTGGGAGGGACATGAAAGCTCATCCAGTCCTACCCCTGGCCACAGACAGGGACACCTTCCACCAGCCCAGGTTGCTCCCGTCCAACCTGACCTTGGACACTCCCAGGGATGGGGCAGTCACAGCTTTTCTGGGCAACCTGTGCCAGGGCCTCACCACCCTTACAGGGAAGAATTTCTTCCCAACATCCAAATTAAACCTGCTGTCTGTCAGTTGAAAGCCTTTCCCACACAGAATGTGAATTGGCCACACTTGCAGTGTGTGCAGTGAGTATTTTTTCACCAGTAACACCAACACTTCCCACAACCAGGGCTGAATGAGCTGTGTCTGTTGTCTAGAGATTACATGGACCGGCTCCTGGATGAGAGTGAAAGTGCTGCTTCCAGCAGAGCTCCGTCCCCTCCTCCCACAACCTCCAACAGCAGCACCAGCCAGTCGGAGAGGGAGGACAGCACGACCAGCAGCAGCAACCAGAATGGTGAGTGTGTGCCCTGTGCCTCCCGAGGAGCTGCCACATCCTCACAGAATCCTGGAATGGTTTGGGTTGGGAGGGACCTTAAAGCTCATCCTGCTCCACCCCCTGCCAAGGGACACCTTCTACTATCCCAGGTTGCTCCAACCTGGGCTTGGACACTTCCAGGGATGGGGTAGCCACAGCTTCTCTGGGCAACCTGTGCCAGGGCCTCACCGCCCTCACAGCCAACAATTCCTTCCCACTATCCCATCTAACCCTGCCCTCTGGGAGTGGGAAGCCATTCCCTCTTGTCCTGTCCCTCCATCCCTTGTCCAAAGTCCCTCTCCAGCTCTCCTGGAGCCCCTTTAGACACTGGAAGCGGCTCTAAGGTCTCCCTGGAGCCTTCTCTTCCCCAGGTGAACACCCCCAGAGACAAACAGCCTATTTTAGTTTTAATTATTTCCCAAGGTGTGAGCAGCTCTCAAGTAAAACTGTTTTTTAAAACAGGATACATGTTTGCTTTTAGACATTGGTCATATATGGAAGATAAATCTCCACTGGAATTTCCTTTTAACTGGAATTTTTGTGTTCTCGTTTCCCGTGTGCTGGTATAGAGGGGTAATGTTAATGTAGTGAGGAGTCCTGTGCAGAATATTTAAACATCTGGGGTGGGAACTGGGCTGTGGTGGAGCACACTGGTGCTCCTTAGGGACACCAGGAGCTACTCCTCCCAGCTGTGGGCATGGAAGGGAGTTGGGAATGGGAGAGGAGCCAGGGCACGCTCCCTGTGAAGGAGGAAAATCCCAAAAGTGAGGAGAGCTGTGCTGAAGGAGCAAGAGGAGGGAGGAGCTGGCAACTGAATCAGCCTGTGGAAATCAAGCACAAGCTCCAGAAACTGCCCAGGTGAGGAGAGTCCACCTGTAGCTTGTGGAGTTACGGGATTCCGGGCCATTTTCTGTTGCTTTTAAGGGGTTCCATAAACTCCATCATGGTAAGTCTGTCATTTGTGTGCACACAAATCAGTAGTTCAGTGAGGAGAAGGAGAACAGTACTGGCTTTTTAGTTCAGTGGGACTAACTAAAATTGTGCTTTACGGATCTGTCACAGGCTGTTCTGTTCCTCCTGATGCTCCTGTGCCTTTCTGATGCTGTCTCTCTCTCACACAGGTGTCTCTGCCAATGGCCCAGGGGAGGCACCAAGCAAAGAGGAAGCAAAACTTGAGGGATTGCACGTAAATGGACCTTCCAGTGGCAAGAAAACGCCTCACACGGAGCTGGATACAAATGGGTATGAACCTGAAAACCTTGCCATTGACCCCAAACTGGCTCTTTCAGCCTCAAGAAACGACAATGATTTAGAAGAGAAAAGTGAAAGACCTCTAAAAAGAAGAAGAATTAACAGCAGTGGGAAGGAGAGTCCAGGGGCTTCAGAGTTCTTCCAGGAAGCAAACTCCCACGGGAAACTTGAGGAACTGGAAACTTTGGATGACTGAGTGCTAGGAGCTGGTTTTATTCCTTGGAGTAAATTTTGGGTGTCTAAAATTTTCAGGGTTGATGGGTTACCTTACAAAATCCAGTTCCATAAACAATCTGCTGAGATTTTTTTTTTGTTTTGTTTTCCTGATACCTTTTTAGTTGGCTCTAAAAATCTGATTATTTGGTTTTTTTCAGTGCTGAAAAGCAGCAGGAGAATAGTGAATTTCTCAGAGCTGGCAGCTGCAGTTCTGGGCTAAGAGGCTCTTAAATATTTGAGGAACAAATCAGTGAGTTTCTGCAAAAATACTCCCAGCCTAATACATTAAAGAATGTGTTAATACACCTTTTAATGTATAAATACACCTTTTAATCATTGGCAAAGTGAACAAAGCATCCTATTTGCAGCAGGGGCTGGTGCAGATGTTGAAGGAAGTTAAAATAGAACAGAGTAGACACAGAGACTTTCACTCCTGCTGGTGAGAGGAAAAGGTCATCCCATCACTAAGGAACCCTCATGAATCCTGAAAGTTATGAGCACAACTATTTTTATATATAGAAGTTTTAAAAGGTAAATAAATAAACCAAGTCAGGTTTGTCTATGTAAAATTGTTGACATCAATGATGTCTTTCCATATTCTTTATCTGGGCTAAAGAAATACATTCTGTATTTTTCCAGATTTCTTTGTAGCCTTTGAAAGATTTTTACAGTACTTATGTCTTGATTGAACTGTCCTTTCTTAAAACAAAAGCTTGTATAATTTTCTTACCTTGTACAGTTGGTAAACTTTTATGAGAGAGTTGATACCCTGAGTCTAATGTCAGCTTCCTTTTATTTTGCTGAAGTCTTTTTAAAAAAAAAAAAACCAACAAAAAAAACCCCAAACCAAACCAACTGACCTAAAAATCAATCACCAACATGTTATTTTTTTCCCAGAAACTGGTAAATAATTAACATAAGAATGGTTAGGAGTCTTTTGATTTTGGAAACGTGTTTTTATTCTTCTGTTTTATGGCAAATAGTGATGCTAAAAAATTTGTTACTCATGCTGCTTGCACTGCACACATTTCCTTGCTTTCTTTTCTCACTTTATTTTGAACTTAGATAATTTTCACAGCAGCCAAATGCTTGAGTTTACTAAACCTTCTTCACCCAGTTCAGGTGTTAATGATCCACTGATACACTTTTCAGCCTGTGTCTCACCTGCCACGTTTCACAGAGCACAGGAAAGGGTCCAGTCTGGCCGTACTGGGTAGGAATGGATGTGCAGCTGGAATCTGGTGCTGGACTGGAATTTCTGAGGATGGTTTCAGTGGGAGCAGGGACAGCACATACAGGTATTGGCACCCAGGGACACCTGGGAGAAGGGAGAGGAGGAATGGATAACTAATTAAAGATTAAAGTATGGGAAACAAATTTAAGAATAAAGTGTGAGAAACAAAAATTCACTAAGTAGGCATGGGGGGGGTCATGTTCACCCTCCCACCAGCACAGTTTGAAAGTTGTGGAAATAGGAATTTGAAAGTTGTGGAAATAGAATTTACCATCAGTTTTTAATCCAAATTAATTTTGGGTTTGTTTGTTTTTATTTTTAATCCACTTTTTTTGGTTTTATTTAAGCTATACTTCTACTCTGTTAAAATTAGAGAAATGGTTCATTTGTATAATTTATAACCCTGTGCTCTCCTCCTTACAGATGTGCTGTTAATTCTTACTTGGTTATTTTAATTTAAGGCTTATAAGTCTTTCTGATTCCAGTTTAAATGAACGGTCCTATAGTTTGAAATTCATGTATGCACCCAAAACCCACATGCTGAGGGGGTGGGTTGCGTTGTTTTCTCCTCCAGTGACCTGCACTTGGACTTTATGATCATTAATGATCCAGATCTGGCCTGGCTGGGTTACAGATGTAGGAACCTGTTCCCAGAAATGTGGGGAATAATCCACATTTGGATCATTGGATTAATGCTCTACCTCTTTAGGAGGTGACACCTGCCCGGAATCAGCCAGCCCTGTACCTGGAGAGGCTCGGGGTGAGGTTTGTTAATTAAAACCTGTGTTAATTAAGGAATTAAGTGATTAATCCTGAGGCAGAGGTTCCTGTCAACTCTCCCCTCTGGATTAGTAACAGAAACCCAAAGTTTCAGCCTTAGATCAAAGACGGTCACGAGACGGTTCCAGACAACCAGAGCCCTATTTTCAGTTTTATTTTTATGCAGTTTTTGTTTGTTTGCAAGTTGGAAATAATTCCAAAAATTTATAGGAAAGTTTCTAAGTGAATTGTCTCAGGCCTGTGTGTGAAATCCAGCACTGTGTATATTTTCAGGAATGTTGCTTTGTTTTTTATCTTACCTTTTTTTGATGATATGTAGAAGAGACCTGACATTCCATAATCAACTATGTAATGCTCAGCTAGACTTTAAGAATATTTAATTATTATTTACCTTTTGTTTATGCTGGTGTTTTATACAATACTTTGTTCATGTTTCAAACTGCAGCCACTATAACTCGGTAAGTCATTGCACTACTAAAGCTATTTAAAATCCTGGCAATCTGTTGGTTTCATTTTCAAAGCCTTCAGTACAGTTTGGAATCCAGTTCAACATAGGAAATCCTTGGTGGGCTTCCCAAAAGTTAAATGTGAATAAAAATCCAACCACACATACACAAAACCTACAGATTAGTTTTATCCCTTTTTCCGCAGAGCATTTTGCACTGTTAGTAATTCCCTCCTCTTATCCCCACTCCCTCTCTGTAGAAAGCTTATTAAAATATTTTTAAAGGGGTACTGTCTGCATAAAAAATTCCTGAGTTTTCCTGCTCAGAGGATGTGAAGCCCCAGCCTGTTGCAGCAGCAACTCTGTTACTGCTGCAGTGAAACACATGGAAACAAAATACCCTTTTGGGTTCAACTTTGACCTGTTTCCTTCATTCCTTCAAAACAGGGTTGTGCTCCCACATCCCTCTTCCCTTCCCAAGGAATATTTAAAGCTGGAAAACCCAGGAGATCCCCTCAACCCCCACTTCCTCCACAGGGCAGAGCCCCCCTGTACCCCTGTTTTATTCACCCCCAGACATCTCCATCCTCTCCTACCTTTTCCTGCTGTTCCAGGGAAGTGAGGGATGAGGCAGGAGCAGGCAGGGCAGGTTTGGTTCACTGGTTTATTCGAAGCAAATACAAAAATACAGAGGCACATAAAATTCTTTCTGCTCTCATTACTGACATCCAAAGCCTGTCATACATTCAAATCAAAAGGTTGCCCTTTTCATCACTAAAATGCTCATTTTGTAAATAGATTCTATATAGAAAACATTTTTTTAGTCAATTAATAGCATAGAAAATACTGTTAGAGGAGCTCTTGGCTTTCCCAGTGTGTAGGATCCCATCCCAACCTCAGCACACACAAAATAACCTTTAAAAATACTTTACCATTAGGACACCAAATCTAACCAGTAGATTTAAAAATAAACATAAAATCATAAAAAACCCCCTTTGACAGAATCAACATCTTGACTGTGGACACAGCAGAGTCAGAGCACATGTGGAAAACAGGGATTTGGGAATGTTGCAGCAAGTGAGAGGAAGATCCACCAGCACCACCCGGCTACTGGGAGCCAGCACAGCACCAGTAACACCCCACCTTGTCTGGGCAGGTCTGGGGCTTCTGCACAGCAGGAATTGTTTATCACCTTCCCTTCCCTTCCCTGGCAGCAAAGCCGAGGATTTACCAGAATTTGGGAAGACACACAAATAATTAGGGATTTTTTTTTTTTTTTTTTTTTTATTTCTCCAATTCTGTGCTCTGCTGAGGGGCTGCTCCAGGACACCCTGACTCAGTGACCACACCAATCCCCCAAAAAAGGGAAGTTCCTGGTTCTGGGAGAGCTCCAGGAGGAGGATGCTGCTGGCAGACTGATTTCACACCTTTACCAGCACCTGAGGCTGTTGCAGCATCAGCCCAGAAAGTCTCTTTCACATCTAAAAACTTCCAATAAACTCCAACAAATGCAGCTTTGCCAAACAGCAATCACAGTTTTAGCAAATATTTCCCAAAAAACCAAATGTCAGTGTCTAGAGCAGCTGTTTGCCTGGATACAAAAACCTCTCAATACATTGTTTTACCAAATTTTTTTTTACCCAAACTTATAAACAATTCTTTTTAAACCAAAAGACAACCCAAGGAGACCTAGAAAGAAGTGCTGTGCAAGAGAACCTTTAAAAATCAGCAAACACTGCCCACCTTATTAAAATTCCCATTCTTTTAACGGGTCACAGACCCAGAATGACTCATTCCATGAAAAACACAAATTGTGGGATAGGGCTTGGCCCCCCTTCACTTGCCAAAACAAGGTGATTTGAGTCCCTGTGCCTCTTCCAGGTGCGTGCAGGTGGGTGGGATGGGGATTCCAGGGGCAGGAGCAGCAGCTTTTGCTTGGCACATTTCCTGGACCATGCTCTGTGTGCCAGGTGGGATGAACTGCTGTGAATCCTGCAGCTTCTCCCTGTAGGATTCAAACTGCCCAGCGAGGTCAGCAGCTTTCCCAAATGCAGAAGTTTCTGCCCCCGGGGTGGTCTGAGGGAGACTGCCAGCTCTGCCAAGCTTACCAGTGGCAGGTAAAACCTTCCTGTTGGGAATGTCCCTGAGCCTTGAAAAGCAGGCAGGAGAGGGGTGAACGTTTGCAGGGCTCTAATAAACCAGGAGGGCAAACCCAGCTTTAGAAGTGGGTTAATGAAGTAAAACATAAACCCAGAAAACAACTAAAATTTCAGTTCAGAGAGCACTGAACATTCATCCAAGAGGTTTTATCCCAAACCAGGAGCATCCTGCATCCTCCAGGGGAACACCTGCCATGGTCACCTGCCCTCAGAGCTGGGTCCCACAGCCTCACCTTCCTGCAGCAGCCAGAGGGACCAGGCTGGGGGCACAGAGCAGAGCCAGAGGCAGCCCCAGCATCCCAGTCCAGGCTGAGATGAGCAGATCCATGGAGCAGATCCAGCCAAGGATCCCCCCGACACCTCCTCCTCTACTTGGCCCCGCCTGCTGCTCGTGCCAATCTCAGCTGCCAGATCTCAGCTTGATTAGAAACCTGTTAATTCCTCATGATCAGACTTAATTAGATGCATTCTTCCCCGTGCAGGCAGTTCCCTTCCCAAGGATTTGTAAAGGCAGCAATCGAGGCTGTGCAAATTAAGAGCATCACGGTGGCTCCTGGCAGGCGCCCCGGATTCCTTCCCGCATTCTGCCCGGGATCAGCCGAACAGAAAGAGGTTGTTTCCAAAAAAAGCCTCTCCCTGGTCACACAGAGCTTTTTCCTTTAATATCCAGCTTGCCGCCAGCGTCAGACTCCTTGCTCATTTGCTCCTCGGTGAAAGTGATGTAGGAATACACCAGGCTTCCAGCAATACTGCAAAAGAGGGTTGGGAATGATACATGGATCAGCCACATAGCCCTGCCCACCAGCAGCCAAGGAAAAGCCAGAACCATGGGACTGAGATCTGCTGAAAGCATCAGTTTGCATGAAAACTCCCTGCTTTCCTCCTAAACCCAGGTGTTTTGTGTAATTCCTGCCCAAACACTTCCTAGCCTGGTCCCGAACCTAGTGCTGGATCTGTTCCACCCCCAAAGGGATCCTGCAGAAGGACAGGGAATGAACTTTCACAATAGGAACACACCCAGAGGAGAAAGGAGACTTTTAAAAAAGGTAAATAATAAAAAAATCCTGGGTGAAAATAAACAAAAAACCCCAAATTTTTTTGCCGCCTTAATTCCCTGACTCTGGCTGGCAACTCTGAGAAAACTCAAGTTTGCTGCTAAAATACTCCAGTGAGTTCTCCTGGCTTTAAAACAAGCTGAGTCTGGGAGTTCCCCACAAATACGACTTCCATGCCTTTTTTTTTTGCTTTTAAAAAAAAAAACAAAACAACACACAACCCCCCCCAAAAAAAACAAAACAAAAAAACCCCCAACAAAACAAACAACAAAAAACAAACAAACAAACAAACATAACACAAAAAAAACCAAACCAAACCAAACCAAAACATTGAATCAGTCAAACCATTTCAGTTTCATCCCAATTTCCACTGACAAATCATAAATAAACAGCCAAGGCCTGACGCTCTTACCTGATATTTAGACCAATGAAGTTCATCCATGTAAAAATATAGTCTCCTCCAAAAAACATCCCAATATAGGTTATTAAAATATTCTGCAAAAGAACAAGATTTGAGGAACAAAAGCACAAGCCTGAGACAAGGGAATGCTCCATGCATTAAAGCAACAAGGAAGTGGGAAACCCTTGGATGCAGAGTGTGGGATACGGGGGAATGGGGGCTGCAGCAGCTGGTTAACACAATTCCCAAGGAACAATGAGTGAGGTGCTCACCTGATAGTTCCCCTGGGATCAGGGAAAGCCACTCACCTTAATGCAGCCAACTATTGTAGTTGTAAGAGCAGAGTTATACTGAGTGCAAAGAACCGTGGAATACATCAAAATAAATCTGCGGAGGAAGATCCAACATCATCCCATCAACCTGGGGCTATGGAAGGAGTCGCAGCCCAGAGCACAGGCTTGGAACAAGGTGAGCTTTAACGTCCCTCCCAACCCAGACCATCCCAGGATTCCATGATCCCTTCCCCTCCTTTCTCCAGCAGTATTTAAAGCAACCATTGTTTGGCTAAACCTGCACTGAAAGAGGGTAGGAGATCATTCCCACCTCCCACAGCTCTCAGAAATAGTGTCCTTATCAGGACTGAAGGCTTATTATTAATTTTTAATAGTAATAGGGCACCAAAATTCCCTACTTCTGGAACAGAGATGCCTGCCCTGCTCCCACCCCAGCACTTACCCCATCACACACGACAGCATGAACTGCACGAGGAAGAATGTGTCTGCCCAGCCCTGGTATTCCATTGCCTGCAGGAAACACCAGCAGTTAGAGGAAGGAGCACAGGAATTCCCAGCAAGACAAGGAACAATCCCCCAGCCTTCGCTTTCATGCCACAGCAGGAAAAAAAACAACTCAAATCTGAGCCCAGTGTGACCTCCAGGTGTCCACACCAGCATCACCTCCAGCTGCAGCACCCAGCTCATCCCTCTTGGAAAAAGCAGGGAGTAATGGTGCCACAAACCAGAGGAACCAGGAGAGACATTTCCCTGTTGGTTATCATCTAGCACTGGACAATTTTGGAATTCATTCATTGCAAACCAAGGAGGTGCCAGTCTCCATCCTTGGAGATACCCAGCTGGAGTCCTCACCTGCTCCAGGGGGAGCAGAGGAGCTCCAGAGGTCCCTGCCAGCCTCAACCAGGAGGCAAAGGCAGAGCAGGGTGAGAACTGGCTCCCCCACTCCCTTCCCAGCTGGACAGGGCTGCCAAGCGCCTGGAGATCCTGCCAGGCAGCTGGGAAAGCACTTCCCACCAGAGACACAAAATGTCAGACTGGGAGGGACCTTCCTGCAGGTCATCCATCCCTGTCACCCCAGGAATTACTTGCAGGGCGTTGCTCACCACCATCAGCACACCCGTTTCTCCTGTCACAAATCAGCACATCGTTACCTTGGATGCTGCTGAATGAACACAAGACTTCCCAGATCCACAGGCATGGGAAAGGCTCCCAGCACCCCCCCACCCAGGATGGAGCCCTCAGCCCGGCGCCAGGCACAGGCCCCTCACAAGCGGGTTTTCATGGAGCTGCACACGCGGAGTTTCCTGGCGGCAGCCCCAGCACAGAGCGGAGCTTTGTCCAGCACCACGGCCGGGAGCTCAGCCCGGAGAAAGAAGTTTATTCAGGGAAAAAAGAAAATAAAAAAAAGGCCATTTCTCTCTCTGGGCTGAACAGAGGCTGCACAGAGCACACAGAGCAACGTTTTGCTGCCCCTGCGCCAGCTCCTGCTTCTAAATGAGCACTTTATCCTGCCCTCGGAGCAGCCCGCTGGGAAGGGCAGGTCTCAGCTACCTTCGGCCCCTGCCATCCCTTCTCCTTGCAAATCCCAGCTCATTATCCCAGGCCATTAAGCTCCTAATGAGGACAAAGCCACCAGGCTCTGCAGGGTGGGAATGGGGAGCAGGGGGGGCTGCCAGGGCCCCCACAGCGTCACACACGGGTAGGTGACACCTCCAGCCTTTGCCATCTGAATTCCTTGCACAGGAAGAGGGAGATGCCCAATGAACAAGCACAAAAAGGAGTCTCTCGCTGGTCTCTACCCACTACAGCTGTACATCAGGGAGTGCCAAAAAAAAATACAAATAAAACAAAACAAAAAAATAATAGCAATAGCAGGAGTAAGAGTAAGAATAATTTCACATATACAGGACCACGGGTAAATCAGCCCCGACAGAGCAGCACAGGCAAACTGACACTCAGAGCAACTCAACAAAACCACCTCAGCAAGAGGGAAGGACAGAAAAAAGTTTGAAGAAACTCATTTTTTTCCAAAAATACTTAAACTTCTTTAAATAATATTTGGTTTTGCTTATTGCTCTCCACTTCCCCATTCCTCAGGCATTACAAAAATGCTTGAATGGAGCAACTCTGTGGATTTAAGTCCAATGTAAGGCTTGCAGTTACTTGCTGCTGACGTGGTTTTGGGGTAGTGACCCCACCATCCCTTCCCCCACCTCCTCCTCATGATCCCATTCTGCTCATATGACATTGTTCCACAAAAAGCATGGATTTTGGGACAGGAATACTACCTTCTGCGCGTCTCCAGTGAAGTAAGCAATGGTGAGGGTGGGGAGGATCATGAACAGTGCATTGTAATAGAGCAGACCATATTTTCCCAGCTCCTGGAATCAAGAAATACCGATGTATTTAACTTGGAACATAAAATCTTATTCATATCGCTACTGAGAGTGGGGCTCACTCAGTGAGCTAAATCCATGTGGGATTCTCCAAGACAGAGGAGTCGGAGGGTGGGGGTTTATATATATATATAAGAGAATCCCAGAATGGTTTGGGTTGGGAGGGACCTTAAAGCTCATCTATGCCACCTCCTGCCATGGGCAGGGAAACCTTCCACTAGCCCAGGTTGCTCCAAGCCCCATCCAACCTGGCCTTGGACACTTCCAGGAATGGGGCAGCCACAGCTTCTCTGGGCAACCTGTGCCAGGGCCTCACCTCCCTCACAGGGAAGAATTTCTTCCCAATATCCCATCTAACCCTGCCCTCTGGCAGTAGGAAGCCATTCCCCCTTGTCCTGTCCCTCCAGGCCCTTGTCCAAAGTCCCTCCCAAACTCTGGACAGGAGATTTTGGGAGAGCGATAGGGCATCACCAGGAAAGCCTCACTCCTTTGCCCTTTCAAATGCAGGTTGGTGGCAAACGAAGCCCAACCCTGAAATGCCAGAGGAAAGGTCATCCTACCTTTGAATCCAGCTTCTGTTTCACATAGGCACCGTTTGCAGCTGTTAAGGCATCGTTAATAAGGATAAAAATATATCCTTCCAGGTCGAATGCCAAGTCAGCACTGGGAAAGGGGAAAACCAGAAGTTAAAGCTCTGAGCTGGGCAGAGACAACACTTGGAAGATTCCTTCCACCTCCTGTTGAGCCAGTAAGTTGTCAGGAAAAGTTAATCATGGGAGGAGGGGTGGGGATTTGGGTCAGCAAAACATTCTTTCCTACTAGAGAGCACGTCTGGGGCTGGGGGGGGAGTTACTGTGTTATCTGCATTCTTGGGACTCTGGATTCCCTTTAGTTTGGACCCTTTGGGGACAAGGGATGGGGACAGCAAACTGGGAGCTCACCTGGCAGCTACGAAGGCGCCAAAGATCATAGCAAATACTGTCATCTGAATGCTCCAGGAAAACTTCTTCCTGGAAAAGAGAGGCAGGAGGACATGGCCATCAGCCACAGTTCAGTCCTCGGGGAAGTACTGCCAGGGCTTTGGAGAGGAACAGGGGACACACATGGAAAGGGGGGGAAAAACCCAAGCAAACTGCAAGGAAACCAATCCGTGCAAGAGCCATGAGTAAAAGACACTTCTAGACAATCCTTTCTGTAATTTAAAAGATAAATAACTTGGTCTCGAGGAAGTATGAGTTTATGGAGAGCTCCAGGGGCTCAGCTAGGCACGGAGCAGCTCCCAGCCCCACGGAGCCAGCCCTGGGAAAGGGGCTGTTGGCACATGATGGGACCAGTATAGGGGTCCCTGCAGGCACCAAAGGCTGGCACAACACCCTCCACATCCAAAACTGTGCTGCACAGCCAGGCTGCTGCAAGTGGAGACAGAGCACAAACCTCTGCCCCGCCTGGCAGCTCCGCAGGGCCCCGCGTGTCTCCCAGCTCCCTCCGGGCACGGGAAAGGGCTGTGCAGATCAAGGCAAGCAGCTCCCTGTATCACTTCCTCCGCCCACCCTCGCTCCCAAAACCCAGTCCGGAGCCAAAACCCCCACTCACACAACAGCTCCCTCACACTGGGCATCATCCCAACACCTCCCAGCTTCTGTAACTAACCGGGATCTGTCACCGGGAGAAAGGGCTGGAAAGACTCACTTGAGTAAGAATCCTTCGGCAAACATCGTAAACAGGATGGAAAACCTTCGCAGGACAGTGAACATGGGCAGGCTGCAGGAGGAAGCAGCAGCAGGGTGAGAGGGTGTTCCTCCCTCCCCTCTGCAAAATGCAGCTCCATGGCCACTCTGGTGCGGGCGCTGGGATATGGGCTCCGGAGAACAGAGCACGGGCAAGCCTGCCCGTTCTCCTATGAAAATGGCCTTGCTCCTTTATGGAAATGGCATCACTCTCCTCCCCAAAAGGCATCACTTCTATCAGACCCTATCAGGGAGGGGGACTCCGGGGACACCCCCACACCCTCACCCACAGTGGGTGAGGGCCAGACCCTGTCCCGCCCTGGCTGCTGGCTGTGGGAAGCATTTGAGAACATGCACGTGGCACATTTTGGTGTGGGCCGAGAAGAAAGAGCATTGCCCCGAGTGGCTCCTGCCCGGGTCACCCACAGCCTTGCACAGCCCCAGGGCCCAGCAGCAGCTGCCTGGGTTTCTTGGGGACCCCACAAGGACCCCATTAAACACACCCCACCATACAAAAAACCATCCATACTTCAGTTTCTTTGTGCTGAACAGTCCTGTGATCTGGTTCCCAAAATACAGAAGAGGTAGAGGAAATGTCTAGAAATAAGAGGGATAAAGCTAAGTGAGCAACTGCAGGAAGCTGGGGAGCTCCCAGAGCACCCTCAGCAGATAAATATAGATATGAAATTATTCCCACCCCGCCACGGAAACGTTCACACACACACATGTGTCCCAGCTCCTCAGCCCAGAGCTGCTCAGTGGCCAGAGGATCCCAGGAACACAGACATAGACATTCCACTGCCAAACAGCCAGTGGTGCCACCGGGGGTGACTGGACAGGGTAGAGACCCCTGGCTGGCCCTGAGGCAGAGGAGAAGTGCCCAGGGAGGGGAGCTGGGAGAGCTCTTACCCGCCGGGGGACATGTCTGTCGAGGTCGGGGAACTTCACCACCCGCAGCGCTTTGCCGGCCCAGAGCACGGCCACCGTCGCCAGCATCTGCAAGAGAGGAGAGGGTCACCCCACAGCCCCCCAGATGGGAGGTCTGGGGGGGACAGGGGTATCCTACTCACCTGGCCCAGCCCTACGCACAGCGAGGAGGGGAACCTGCAGGCAGAGAGCAGAGTTCAGGCGGGGTACCCACACCGGAGGTCCCAGAGGCCACACACCCCACCGTGTGTGTGTAGGGGGGCAGCAGCAACCCCATCCCCCCACACCTGAGAGCTCACAGCCATGGGGGGCACCGTCCAGCCGAGCCGGGGGGTCCCCACGGGAAAAGGGGACACGCAGGGAGGGGCTGGCAGTGCAACGGGCTCCTGGGGTGGAGGGGAGAGCCCCACATCAGAGGGTACATAGGGGGTGTCAGGGGGTGTGCAGGACCCCAGGGCGGGGGCGGCGTTCACGGGGGTCCCCGGCCCCCAAGGACGGCGGGGTCCCCACGCCCAACCCCCGGGGATGGGGGGTCTCCAATGCCCGTCCCCCGGGGGGGAGCTCCGCGATGCCGGTCCCCCCGAGTGCGGGGGGTCCCGCCGGCCGGGCCGTACCCGTAGGTGGTGA
>VXAY01006780.1:1216272-1240196 GCA_013399855.1 Oxyruncus cristatus | reverse complement strand
CGAGGGGGCGCGGGATGGCACAGGGGTGTTTTATGGGGGGACATAGCACAGGGGTCTGGTATGGGGGGCATTGACATGGGGGCTCCCAGGGGGGCACTGTGGGGGGGCCTGGGATGGGGGCATTGCCAAGGAGGGCACCGGGCACGGCAGTGGGCTGGCTGCACTGCAGGGACAAGGAGACACCAAAAATATATCTCCCCTCTCTGGGCAGGGGGACGGCGGTCCCTCCCTCCCTCTCCACAGCAGAACTGGGGGCAGGGGGGTCAGACACACTCTGGCACTGCTGTCCCAGACAGACGGCCATGGGGGCCCAGCACCCTGCAGGGTGTTGCCCTTGGGTGACCCCTCACGCAGGACTTTGGCACCAGCCATTCCCTTCCAGAGATTAAATCTTCCCCTCCAGGCCATGCTCTACCAAGTGGAAAAATCCCTAAACAAGCCAGCTTGAAGCACAAAACCACCTCCACCCTACGGGGTTACAGTGGAGAGAACAGATTTTGCTGGGAAACAGGACTGACACACACCTCAATCCCATCACTGCTGGGGAATCTTCTTCCCATCATCCCGATCAAAGCCAAGGAGCCAAATCCCACCCAGCACCAGCTTACGGTCCCCATGGGGCAGCTCAGGGAGGTCTGTGCCCTGCAGCCCGCTAGAGGAATAGAACAGGGATGGAGGGACAAAGCTGCAGCCGTGGAGATGCTGCAGTGCAGAGGTGCGGGAGAGGTGGAGGGTGGGCATGGGGGCTTGGTGCAGGGGGATGTGGGATGAGCCCCGGTTCGGCAGCCACAGCACTTCCATGGGATCATTTAGGTTGGAAAAGCCCTCAAAGACCATCGGGTCCAAGTGCTTCCCCAGCGCTAGGAAGGGAAACACTGACCCGTGTCCCCAGTTCCACAGCCAGACATCTGTTAAATCCCTCCAGGGTCATTTTTGGGGTCTTTCCCTATGTGAGGAGGGAAGGCAGCAGGAGAACGTTCATTGCCCTTGGCCTTGGCGGTGTTTACAGAGCAAACAGCCCCTTTTGGAGAGCTTTATTGCCAATTATCTCCCTGCAACGACCTGCCCGGGCACAGCCAAACCCTGCAGCCTCCAGTGGAGAATGTGGTGTCGAGGCCCCACAGGCACGAGCTGTCACTCGCCCCGGCACACTCAGCTCACCCTCCCCTTGCAGTGAGAAGTAAACTCTTTGCCCAAACTTTCTTCTTCCCGGCTGATTCATGTCCCTGTTGCTGCCCCACTTGCGGGGAAGGAGCAGGAGCTGTTCCCTGGCATGGCTCACAGGAAGGACAAACTGACTTTAAAGTCCAGGAGCAGCTTTTCCATATCTCGGGTGTCCTTTTACCCTGGCCAAAAATCACAGTCAAACCCTCTTTCTCATTGGCATTACCTTCCTTGTTTCTGCACTGAGCCCTATCTGTCCTTATCAACCCGCTGTGCGGGCTTGGACTTGGGAATATTTATTCCTCCAGCAGCAGAGAGGAACCTAATCCTGCACGGACGCCAATGCCAGTGGGATTGACGCAAGCAGCACTGATTCCCAGGGTTGCCCTCCCTCTGGCACGGCCATGTCCCCCAGGGAGCCCCACGGGGTGCAGGGAAGCCCCCATGAGTGCAGTGTCCACAGCACAGATGCCACTCCGGTGGTTTAAAGGTCAAATATTTGGATGTCACCCCCACAACGAAGCCAGCACGGCGAGAAGGGGATGAGCCTGCACTCCCAGGATGGCTGTAGCTGTGTCACCCTCATCCTTGGCGTCCCCCGTATCCCCCGTGCCAAGCACAGCTCTGCGTATGACACAAGTGCTCCACTTTTGGCAGCAGAGGCGGGTCTGTCCCGACCTTTCCTTCCTGCTGACCTCAGCCTGCAGGAATCCGAGCGTGCCCACCAAAAATAACAAATGTTAAATGAATCCAGTTTAATCTTAATCTCATTTGACAACCAGCTCAACCGGGGGGGTGCTCCCCAGTGCCCAACTGACCGGGACTCCGGGGCGGGAGGAAAGGGAAAAGGGCTCCGGAGCCCGGCACCCCACAGGGTACGGGGACAGAGGGAAGTATGGGGGGCACGGGAGCGGTGGCGGGAGCCAGTAGCTCCCGGTGACAGTGGCAATGGGGGTGGCACGGGGGCCAGGCGGGGCTGGTCCCGGCACAGTGAGGAAGTCACGGTGAGATCCCTATCGCCTGCGCGGGGGCGGCCGGGAAAGGCTCGGTACAGCGGGGGCGGGAGCGGGGCCGCCTGAATTCAGGGCTGACAGTGTCCCCAAAACCTGGGTGCTGCTGTGGAGGGGGAAGAGGTGACTAACCCCAACCCTGACCAGTGTGCCAGACTGGGGAGCACCTGGATCCCAAGGAAAACAGGCACTAAGGGCTGTAGGCACCGTCCTGGGTGTGCTGGGAGAAGCCTGCAGGGCTAGGCTGTGCCGTGTCAGCCCCCGGAGGGACTCTCTGTATGCCATTTCCACTTCTGGACATAGAATCACAGAATCCTGGACTGCTTTGGGTTGGAAGGACCTTAAAGAACACATCCAGCCCCGTGTCCCTGCAGGGACACCTTCCACTAGCCCAGGTTGCTCCAAGCCCCGTCCAACCTGGCCTTGGACACTTCCAGGGATGGGGCAGCCACAGCTTCTCTGGGCAGCTGTGCCAGGGCCTCACCACCTTCACAGCCAAGAACTTCTCCCTAAATCCAATCTAACCCTCCCCTCAGTCTTATATCTGGCTGTAGGGAATATCTGAACAAAGAGCCCCAAATGAACAAGAAGCATGATGGGGTTTGGAATGATGGAGCAGTGTAGCTGCCTCAGAGGAAAGCAACAGCAACTGAGAATCCTCAGCATGGGAAGAATAAATCCACGGGAAAGAGCCTGGCGTGAGGGCCACTCTGCTCCTGCCCTGTCCACGAGGCACTGAGCTGCAGCTCGACATGACTGCTCAGGAAGAGATAAGGAGACATCAGTTTAACCAGCACCAGAAGATCAGTGGTGTGGGAACCAGCAGCTCAGAGGGGCTGTGACACCTGTCCTGGGAAGGCACACTGCTCCACATGCTACTGCTCTGTGCTGGCTCCAGATGTGCTTGTCCTTGGGGCTGCCCCAGCCCCAGATGACATAAACTGGCTCCAGATGTGCACACTTGCCATCCTGCCCCAGCTATATGTCCCATGTATTAAACACACCCAGAACATGCCAAAACGAAAATTCCCACTGAAACCCTCTCAGTCCTGCTGCGGGATTATATATTGCTATAGCCATACGTTATATACATTGCTGTAACCACACGTTACAGTTTCATCACCCAGTGAGGTTTTACTCCCACTGTGCTACCAGCAGGCTCATGCTCTCACTTGCACTAAAAAGTACCCGTGGATCAGGCAAAACCCAGAGCAGCTGGGACTTGCTGGCAGAGGAAGGCTCTGCCTTGCCCCAGGGGGGATAAATTCTGTTCCCCAACATTTCCCTCTTCGAGGCAGAGGTGGGAGCTGTGCGGTATTTCCTGTGGTTGCAGCCTCTAATGAGGTTAACACTGTTTTTGAGGTTTAACTCTTCAACCGACATGAGAAAGGAAGCCACAGGCTCTGCAGAGTCAGGGTTTGGGAGCAGCAGGGAGCCAGTGGGATGGAGAGTACCGGAGCATCCCTGGAGCCTTGGACCTCTCAACTCTAGGAGTCTGCAGCTTGGAGCATCCTTGGATGAGCTGGGGACCAGCGCAAGCAGAGGGGGTGACGCTCACTGCTGGTGAAAACAACCTCACTCATTAAGGACTCTTCATTCCATGCCTTTGGGATTAGCAGGGAAATGTCCTTTCCCTGATGGAGCTCAGCCCAGCACACTCTGCTGTACTCCCATCACCTCATACACAGCAACACAACCATAAAAATCCATTTGGGATGGATTTAACTTTGCTGGGGTGTCTCCAAATTCTGTAAGAACTTTCAGAAGACACCCTTTCCCTTGAGACTGCTCCTTTAAGGGATGCTGGGTTTTCCCATGGACTGACTCAGACTGGAAACTCTCCATTTTTGGTGCTGTTATCTGGGTCAGCCCCACTGCTCACCTCGCTCACACTCACCGATGCTTCTCGCTGTGCTCAGCAGCTCCGGCCTCAGCAGGAGGAGGATCCCAGCACCACATGTCCTGAGGACAGCCAAGGTAAGGACCCTCTGCTCTTCCCAGCTTCCAGACCCCTGCATTTAAACCCAAAATATCCCAGATCATTGTCCTCACCTGCTGCTCCCATGTGTTATCCCCTCCTGGCGCAGCTGCCAGTGAAGATTCCACCTGGTCTGGGCTTGAACAATAGGACAGCTTTTTCCTTCTTTATTTACTTCCCATTTCTTTAGCACTAATGCATGAGGAGACTTTAACAGAGATGAGATCAAAGCCCAGCATCTGCCAGCAAGGGAAACAATCTTGTCCGTTTGGCTTTGGAGTTTGCAAACCCCTATAAATTGGAATAAAAATATGAATGTGAGTGATTCCCAGGGGAGGCAGAGCCTGCAGTCCCTTGTAAAGCTGCCAGTGGGCAGATTCAGTGTGTTTTCAGATCTTTTCATAGAACACAAATTGTATTTTTTCATTTGCTCTGACTTGCGGAAGGTTCATCAGCTTCTCTTAGTAGGTCAGGTAATAGGCAGGCACTTAAAATTTGACTCACTAGTGAGGAGTATTTGAACAGCCCTTAAACCAAACAAGGTCAGCTCACATGGCGGGAGAAATACTGAAGCACTTGCTGCTGCTGGTGGCCTGGTTTGGGTTGAAAAACAGCATTTTGAAGCTTTTACTGCAGACTCTGCTGTCCCTCCAGGGAAAACTTGCCATTCCTGATGTCAGGTATTGCATGGGGTTATTTGAAAAGAAAAGGCAGGAGTTGTGGGGCTTTTCTGGATGTTCAGTGCTGCATAGGGGAATGGGGTGTCAGGTCTGGTCAGGGTCTGCTCCCAGGAGGAGGTTTTTTGTGAAAAAGAGCAAATTGCCCCCAGGGAGCTGCATTTCCTTGCACTTCAGTCTGTGCCTTGGTTGATCCAAAGCTGTCCCACCCACACACCCCAAGTACCACAGGGCTGGTGAGGTTGGGCTTCCTGTCTGGAGGGTGTTTGTCCTGATGCGATGCATCCAAAGAGGCTGGGGAGGAAGGTAAAGGGAACAGGGAAAAGTTTAGGCAAGACTGTGGGATGCAGACACAAGAGTGGCTCCTTGGGGAGAGGCGGGAGGCCCTGGCCTGAGGTTTTGGGGCTGTCTCAGGGGGTCCACTGCTGGGAAGAGCCACTGCTCACCTTGGGTAGGACCTGTGGGAAAGATTTTATGGAAATAGAAGTTTTGTCCCACAAAACCATGTCTGAGCATCCCAAGGGATGGAGACTGTAGGGTGAGCCCTGGTGTGTGGTCACCTTTAAAGAGCTTTTTCTTATGTTTAGCTGGAATTTTCTGATTTCCAACGTGAGCCCATTGCCTCCTGTCCTTTCCCTGGGCAGCGCTGGGAAGAGTTTGGCTGCCTCATCTTTACTTCCCCATCTATACCCAAGGATTTAATCCTCTTTGAGCCCCTCCTCTCCAGCAGCTCTCCCAACCCTTCTGCATTTCCCAGGTGCTTCTGACCCTCAGGCACTTTTGCTGGACTCACTCGAATCTGTCCATGTCTCTCCTGTCCTGGGGGGAGCCCAGCCCTGATCCCAGCATTCCCGATGTGCCTCCACAGTGCTGAGCAGAAGGGCACCATCCCCCTCACCCACCAAATCCATCTCTTTCAAGGAAGGCTTTCAGCCTTGACTTCCCTGCTGTAAATCCACATTTCCTGTTCCCATCACCTTCTGGTGCTCCTGCCTGTGCTGGAGCTGGTTTCCAGGAGGATTCCCTCCATCCCCTTTCCTCCCACAGACTATGCCATGTGTGGGCAGCAGCTGCAGCCCAGGCCATGGCAGGGTCCAGCAACGCTTTGGTGCTCCATGTCCTGCTCTGCTGCCTGTGCCAAGGTAAGTGGCCACCACATGGCTCAGCACGGCCACCATGGCCTCGCTGACCACCAGAGCATACACCCTGGTCCTACAGGGGATTTAGGGTGGGAATAGGACAGTTGTAGAGCTACAGCTGTGGATTTTGGGGTTGAGCACTTCACTAGCATTGCAGGGGGTCCCATGCCCTGCGGCACCCTCTGCTTCCCACTCACATCCTTGGAGCGGGACTGTGTCCAGCCTCGTTGCAGCGGCTGTGCTAAGCAGTGGGATGTGCCTCCGAAGGCACAGCGGGAGCACAGCCTTGCCCCTTCCAGGAAGGCCAGATGGAGCCTGATAGCGGCTGTGAGCCAGGGCTGCCGGGGCTAGTGCAGAGCTCCATCTGATAGCGGAGGGCAGCACACGCCTCCCCCGCTCTAATCAGGGGATCAAAGCTCTCGAGACTGTGGGTTATTTCCCTGCACTCATTTAAACATTAGAGCAAAACCTAAAATTGGTGAAACTGGCTGTTTCTGGTCTGCTGGGATGAGTCACTGGGTGCCAGGGCACTGCTTTAGGCAGGGGGTTCATCACGGAGTCACAGACTGGTTTGGGTTGGGTGGGACCTTAAAGCTCATCTTGTTCCACCCCCTGCCGCAGGGACTCCTTCCACTATCCCAAGTTGCTCCAAGCCCCATCCAACCTGGCCTTGGACAATTCTGAGGATGGGGCAGCCACAGCTTCTCTGGGCAGCTGTGCCAGGGCCTCACCTCCCTCACAGGGAAGAATTCCTTCCCAATATCACCCATGACCCCTGGTTTCTCCCTATCCCATGGGGTTCAAGGTGGCTGGGGGTGGTGGCATTCCCTTGCTGCAGGGTCCAGCCATGCTGCTGCTGCATCCTAGCAAAGCAGCCACCCCTGCGGAGTGGTGCAGCCCACAGGCATCCCCTCCTGTGGGACACCCACCCGGAGCCACCCTGACCCCGTGGGTGTTGGCACAGGTGCTGCAAACATCAAGTGCTCTGGGCATGTCTGGGTCGACCCCGCGCCCGTAGTGCAGATGGGCTCCAACATCTCCATCAACTGCCTCTCCACCCTCGGCTGCCCCTCAGCCAAGTTCATCATCCTCCTCAACTACAACCACACTGAGGGTCCCCTGCACCCCCTCAGCAGCAGCTCAGTCCAGCTCCGGCTGCGCGATTTCCGGCTGCCCTTCGGGGCCATCGTCTGCTTCGCCCGCTGCCCCAACAGCGCGCGGGACCAGCTGGTGTGCGGCACTGAGGTCCGGGCCGGCTGTGAGTACCCTGGGGGGGGGGGGGGCTCAGGGGCTTTTGCTGCACACCGAGGAGTTGGGGGGTGCAGTGCCTGGGTTTGGGGGGTGTCCATACATTTACCCATCCTTGCCCCTGCAGACCCTCCAGACCCCCCCAGCAACCTGAGCTGTGCCATCGCCGAGCGCTCGGAGCACCTGGAGTGCAGGTGGGATGAGGGGAGGCCACCCTACCTGCTCACCCACTACACCCTCCACCTACACAGGTGAGGCCCCAGGGGACCAGGGGCTGCAGGGCTGGGAGGGAGCGCGGGACCGGCACGTGGCAGCCACAGAGCCGGGTGACAGCAAGGCTGCTGTCATGCCCTAGTTACACTTCCTACAGCTCACGTTTGCTCATCTCCTGATCGAAAACCACACGTTCCACCACAGACTGAGTTCTGCAGGAGGAACCTCCCGCACTCAGTGCTGTTACTGACTTGGCACACATTCCATCATGCCACGGGACTTGGAAGCAGCACATTGTTTTCAGGTGCTTGGATTGTCCCTGAGCTAAAGAGAGGGTGAACATAGCGCTGCCCAAATCCCAAAACTGAAGCTCCAGCTTGAATCTGAAGCAGAGGTGCTGGCTGCTGCATGATGTGCCACAGCCCATCCTGCCCATCCCAGGATGCTCCCTGCCACTGAAGTCCCCATGGCACCAGCCTGGCAGGCTTTCAGTTACTCTGACTCAATTATTAAAGACATTAAACTCCATTATACTTGGCTTTGTGAAGAGAAGGGATAAACCTCCTCTCCAAATTTGCTTGGGACCAAACTGAACCACACAGCCAGAAAGGAAAGTTCCCTTCCTGTCGTGAAAATGCAAATTCCCAGCAGAAGTGTCAGGAACTGAAGGGAATAACTTTCTAGTTTGCTTTAGGAGTGACAAACTCCAGGTTTGGGGATGACCATGCCCTGGTCACGAGCTGTGACAACTCGGGAGCATCACTATCCCAGTGGGTGTGTGGTACTGGGATGGACACTGACAGGCTGCCTTCTGCTTCCCAGGGTGGTGGCAGAAGATGAGGAGGATGCTGAGGAGGAGGAAGAAGAAGAGGAGAAGGTGTTCCCTGCAGACTCACCAGTGCCCCTGAGTGCACTGTGCAACAAGAGCCACTATTCGGTGTGGGTGCAGGCCAGAAACGCACTGGGCACTGCCCGCTCGGCCCCGCGGCTCCTCAGCCTGCAGGACATTGGTATGTCTGCCCACCCACCCATCTATCCCCCACCCCGTCCATGAGCAGCACGGAGTGCTGGGGCTGTGCATGGCTGCCCTGCCCTGAGCTGTCACTTTAGGGACCCTCCTGAGCTGTGCAGTGATGTGCACGAGGGCAGCCCCCACCCCACCCGTTCCTGGCTCTCCCCACAGTAATCCCCACTCTGCCCCTGGTCACCGGTGCTGAGACAACAGACACATCCCCTCCCACCACCACAATCCACTGGAGCAGTCAGACACAGCTGGAGAACGTGCACTGCGAAGAGCGACACCAAGCCAAGGGCACTCCAGCGTGGCATGTGAGACCCCTGGGACTCCCCAAACCTCCCCCCACATGCAGCATCAGGTCCTCTTAGGAGAGGTCCTGGTCTTGCTGGAGACCTTCTTAACAGTGGGAGCATTTGGGGTCATTCAAAATCCACCCCTTTGCTCTGGTGCCAGTGGGGAACATGTACTACAACCACAGGCAGCCCCCACTTTTAGGGGGCAGGAGAGTTGGTGACATCTAGGAGAACAGACGGCTGCGTGGGAAGGGTTATCTCAGCTTTTTAAGCAGAAGGGCAAAATTCAGAATGTTTCCAAACATCTTCTCTGCAAGGACAAGACACAAAATCCTCTGGGGTGCTCAGTGCAGACCGACAGACACAACTACACTGGGGCAGCTCCATCTGAGTCCCTTTGGAAACATCCCAGGGTGTTAGCAAGGGCTGCGCTGGATCCCAGTCCCCACAGGAGCCCCCAAAATCTGTGGTGTCAGAAGCCCAGAACAGCAGTGGGATATGAGTTCTCTCTATGGTCCCACAGCTTGCCCAGTGCATTCACAGAGGGAACTGTGGACTCTGCCCATCCCCATCCATGCAGATGAGGAAGGCAGCGACCACCACTCTGTCCAGGGGCTGGTGGTGGCAGTGGGGGCCCAGCTGGGTCCCACTTCCCCCCAGGACCCTGCTTCCCTTGCAGGTGGAGGTGTGGGACAGTGCAGCACAGGATGGGCCCCGCTGGCAGCACAACCTGCAGAGTGACACCCAGTACCTGTTCCAGGTCAGGTGCAGGCTCAGCACACCTGACAGCCCCTGGAGCACCTGGAGCCCCCCGTTTCTCTACACCACACCTGAGGCAGGTAGGCTCAGCCTTAGAGACACCCATGTACGCGGCATCTCCAGAGTGCCCAGGGCAGTGGTGGAGTCCCCATCCCTGCAGGGATCTAAAAGCCATGTGGATGTGGCTTTTGGGGACATGGGTTAGTTGTGGCCTTGGCAGTGCTGGGGGAATGATTGGACTTGGTGATTTAGAGGGCTTTTCCAAACTAAACAATTCCATGATTCCATAGTCTTTCGTGGCCTCTTGTCCTGGGTGGGAAAATCACACCAGTCATGGTGTCGCCCCAGCGACAAATATCTGTCACCTCGTGCCAGCTTCCCTCTTTTCATCCTGGCTGCAAACACCAGGATGAGGTTGGAAACGGCCGGCTCAGTCATCCCGGCCGGCAGCGGGACGGGATGCCCCAGGAGCGTTGCCCTCACATCCCGGCTGTAGAGAGGATGCCGGGGATGTGCTCGCCTCCAAAAGCAGCGCCCGCTGCTGTTTCCTCTCACAGCGGCAGAGACCCGGCCAGGCAGGGCTTCCTGCTAGGGCTGTGTGTGTGTGAGCTCCGTAGGTGAGTGCCCCGGTGTCTCAACCCCCGCTCCCACGCTCCCTCCTTCCCGCAGCCCCCGCCGCGCCTCCCGATGTCTGGCGGCGCCTGGGCCCGACGTTCCCCAACGGCAGCCACGAGGTGACGGTCTTGATCAAGGTAAAGTGGGTTTCGGCAGCCTCTGTGAAATTTTGGCGTGCTCTGCTCCTCCCCGAGCAAAGAAAGGAACGCCTTCCCTAAGGAGCCCTTCCTACTAAAGGGATGGGCAGGGAAATAACACCCCAGCGTGAAGTAAAATCTCCTCACCCTGTAAAATTCACGTGTGTGTCGCCCAGCCAAGGGCATATCTGTGCTGCCGGGGGTGCCTCAGCGTCACATCCCACACTTGTACCCGCGGGACTGTCTGTATGTCTTGCCGTTCACAGCCGCTGCCCCCTCGGGATGCCCGCGGGAGGATCCTGGGCTATGCCGTGGCTGCCGAGACCCCCGGGGGAATGCTGGTCCTCTGCAACACCTCCAGCACGGAGTGCAGTATCCTGGTGCAACCGGGAACCCGCACCCTCCTCGTCACTGCTCACAACTCCAAGGGGGCTTCCAGCCCCGCCAGCATCACCCTTGGCCAGGGTTCCAGCAGCCAGGACGGTAGGATGCCACAGAGGCCACTTGCAAGGGTAACAGAGACTGGCTTTTACCAGGGTTGCAGGAGAAAAATGCTGAATTGTGCAAGGGAAAATCTTGGCAGACATTCTCCCTCAGCAACCTACTCTGCTGAGGGAACACAACATCCCCCAGACAATTCCAGCATTCCCCAGAAATGGAGATGCTACACAGGTGCATATAGAACCATGGAATCCTGGAATGGTGTGAGCTGGAAGGAGCCTTAAAGCCCATCCAGTCCCACCCCCTGCCATGGGCAGGGACACATTCCACTATCCCAGGTTGCTCCAAGCCCCGTCCAACCTGGCCTTGGACACTTCCAGGGATGGGGCAGCCACAGTTTCTCTGGGCAACCTGTGCCAGGGCCTCCCCACCCTCACAGGGAAGAATTCCTTCCCACTATCCCATCTAAGCCTGCCCTCTGGCAGTGGAAAGCCATTCCCCTTGTCCTGTCATTCTGTGTCCTTGTTCCAAGCCTCTCTCCAGTTCTCTTGGAGCCCCTTTAGGCACTGGAATCTCAGCCCTTTACCACCTAGGGCTGCAGCAATAAGCTTAAAAATAATTTCACCCTGCCCATCTTGGCTGGCAGAGCAAGGGGTGCAAGGCTGTTCCTTTGCTCCCTGCACCCCAAAATAGCTCCTGCAGTCTCTGCCAGGGAATCAGCCCCTGCTGTGAGCTGGGTCCTTGCAAACAGAAAAGGAAAAAGTCCTTTCTGAGCCACGGGCTGTGGTTTCCCCCACAATCACGCTTTCCTATTTCTGAAAAACGTCTCTTTTAATGAGCAACGGAAGGGGAAAGTCCCATTCAAACTGAGGACAAATACATGACAAAAAAGAAACTGAAGAGAACTGAAGTGGAAAAAAGCTCTCTAAGCTCTCAGTTATCCAAATCATGTGCATTTCTTGTAAGAAGTGACAGGTAAAGCATTTCAGGAAGACGACAAAGCTGACAATGTGTTTTTGTGACTCACGTACATAAACACAGGGGAGGGAACAGAGCTGGGGAAGGGACTGAAGCACCAGGAGTGGCTGAGGGAGCTGGGGGGGCTCAGCTTGGAGAAAAGGAGGCTCAGGGGGGACCTTCTGGCTCTCTGCAAGTCCCTGACAGGAGGGTGGAGCCAGGTGGGGGTCGGGCTCTGCTCCCAGGGAACAAGGGACTGGACAACAGGAACCGGCCTCAAGTTGTGCCAGGGGATGCTCAGGTTGGATTTTGGGGAAATTCCTTCCTGAATAGAGGTGTCCAGTCCTGACACAGCTGCTCAGGGCAGTGTTGGAGTCCCTGTCCCCGAAGACATTTAAAAGTGGATGTAACACCTAGGGACGTGGGCTAGTGGTGGCCTTGGCAGTGCTGGGGGAATGGTTGAACTCGATCTTTAAGGTGTTTTGCAATCTAAATGGTTCTATGAAATATACAACACTATATATAAATTCATATAAAAATCTATCTTCATATATTGTGTGTTTATATATAAACCTCCATATTCTATATTTTCTTGTTCCCTCTTCAGTTTTTAAACACTTCCAGGAAAGACACATTTTGTCTGGGCTTAGCTGACCCTTCCCAGTCTCCTGCTCTCCAAAGACTAGTCTGTTGGGTGACACTCCCTTTGCCATCTCTCTCCACAGAATTCCCAGCACCAGTGGCTGTAGAGGTCAAGCCTGAGAACCAGAGCAGGGTCCTGGTTCACTGGAAGTCCCCCCAGCACAGTAAGAGCCCCCCACTCTGGTTCATAGTGGAGTGGGTTTCCACCTCCCAGTATCACCAGGAGGAGAACTATTTTTGGAAGAAAGTCCCATCCCAGGAAACACACACGTACATCCAAGGTAAGATATTCTGGAAGTCCTTTTCTACTTGGTGCAGTTCATCAGGACATTATAAATCCAAAGTAGATATAAAGGTAGTTTCATTTGAAGCTGAGCCCCTGCCTACTTTTTTTTGGGGAGTGGGACAAAGAGCCCTTCGGGAACAAGGAGGAGTGAATCAATGGGAGATGTGAGGACAGTCAGTGGGATTTGGCCTTGGCAGTGAAGGGAAAGAAGGGACAGGGAAAGAACAAAGTGACAGGTGAGCTGGCAGCCAGGGAACCACACTAGACCTGTGGAGGCCTGTGCAAGCACAGAGATGCTCCATCTACTTCCACCACTCAGCAACATGCCCTTAAACAAACCTAGAGCCTTCACAGGAGGTTACAAACACATATTAAAGGCAGATTTTGGTTTTTTCCCAGAAGAGGCAGCAGCAGGGTTTCGCATCAACGTGTCGGTGTACGCGGTCTACCCCGGCGGAGTCAGCAAACCCAGCTCTGGCAGAGGTAAGCCTGGGGGGGTGGAGATGCTGCTGCTGCTTCTTCCACAACCTGACAGTTTGGTAGGATTCCTTATTCTTAAACACAAGATGCAAACCCCTCCCATTGACCCGAGGAAAGCAGGGCTCTAGGTGGAATGCTCTTGACTACAGGATATGAAAAGAGAGGTTTTTGTTAATGTATCTGTATTAAAGCCTTCTCTAGGTGATCTTTGTTCCTGTGCAAAGATCTAATGTATTCAGGAACCACATCTTACTTTATAAGATGCACCAACGGACTTGTTCCCCCTTTAGAAAGAATGAATTTGCTGCTTTGCACATCCCATAAGTGTTACAGATAAACCAAAACATGGAAAACAGCTTCTACAGACACCAACTGGATGAGCCACAGCTCACCCCTCCTTACCTGGAGCAGGAATGATGGAACACTCGGGGTTGGAAGGGACCTTTTAATCTCATGTAATCCAATCCCTCTGCAATGAGCAGGGACATCTTCAAGCCCACCAACAAGCTTCAGTTCTGGAAATTGTTTTAGGTGAGAGCATGAGCCAACTTGCAGAGGAACATCATCATCTCCAGCTTTGTGGCCTGGCTTTGGTTGTCCTCAAGAGCTAGGCAGGTCCCTGAAGACAAGGGAGGGATGACATCAAGTCATTAATTCAGATCAGAGATCTGACTTCTAGAGCCCCTCCAGCACAGCCCAAATAGAGACTGAGGGCCTGGACTGAGCTTAAATAGAGCCCCTGGGCAGGGGTGTGGGTGGAGGTCCCAGATGAGGCTGGTGAGGGTCATTAAGATCTGTCAGTGCTCTTGGTGCCCTGACAGAGCTGGATGTACCTACAGGAAGCACCTGAGGGTGTTGTTCACCATCCTGGGCTGTGATTCCATTTTAGATGGGTTATCTGAAGCTGCTCAGATACTTTCCCTATGACAAAGCAGCTCCCTGTTTCTGGTTGGCACCTCTCATGGCTTGGAGAAGGGCAGTTATTCAGTTTTTTTCCCATGAAACAGAAACAAATATTCCTGACCAGTTCGTCTCTGGCTATTCACAGTCATTAGCTTTGTCCTCATGGACACACTGACAACCTTTGGCTCTGGACAGGACCCCTTTTCTGTAGAAGCAATGGCACCACCTGTCTGTTAAGGAGAAGAGATCCCAAGGGAATTGCTGAATTTGGCCTGGAAGGAAGCTTGCTGCTTATTTGAGCAGAAACACCCTTCTTGCCATGACAGGCTCATTAGCTGCAGATCTTCCCTCACCACACAGCCCATCACACAAATGAATTATCGGAAAATTCATCCCCATGGGGGTTCAGGCACTTTGGGAAATCATAGAATCCTAGAATGGAAGAGATCCTGAAGATCATCTCATCCCACCCCCTGCCATTAGCAGGGACACCTTCCACTATCCCAGGTTGCTCCAATCCCTGTCTAACCTGGCCTTGGACACTTCCAGGGATGGGGCAGCCACAGCTTCTCTGGGAAACCTGTTGAATAACCTGTAGGTGCTCATGAAAAAGGATGTACAGTTCCCCAGGCAGAACAAATTCTTGTTTCAGGTGCTGAGGGGAGCAACGTGTGTGGAAGATGTTTTGTAGTTGCTGATATGTGTTAATCAACATCTCATTCAATTGGATCACTGAGAAACAGGATATTGTCCATTGTCCAGCAAGAGCTGGAGTTATTAATTACTTCAGGGATTATTACTTCAGCTTATTTTTTCTCATTACACCATCTTTTGTTTTTCTAAATAATATTAACAAAATAAAACCCAGCCATAGCTTCCATGTCACCCACAGTCCTCTAAATGAAATTATGGACATTTTTTTTCGCTTCTCTGTTTCAGTCGCTCTGGAGGAGCCACTCCTGGGCAGCATCTACAGTGAGAATCCCCACGGTAAGAAGACCTTGGGTAGCTCAGACTTACTAAGCCAGGCTTTCTCCTTGGCCAGAAGCAGAAGGTTTAATCCAAGAAGCACCGGCAGCATCTGGAGATGGGGATTTGCAAGTTTGTGTACATTTGGAGAGGTCAGAGCCAAAAAAGGATCCTTCCACTCAGTGGGGACATGACCCACATGGAGGGAAGCCTGCAGTGCTCTCACATAATGCAAGCCTGGAGTTTTGCTTTCTTATGAAACTTATGGCGTACGTTACAATTAGGAGGCGAGAAAACAAGGAAGATAAAATATCAGCATATACCACAACAGCAAGAGGCTGTTTCCATCTTGCAGTTTGAACCAGAGACTCATTTAAGCATTTCCCACCCATTTTTCTAACGTTGGTGATGCTCTGGTTTGCACATCTTCTGGTAGAGGTCACATTATGATCTGTGAAATACTTAAACCAAAAGCAAAACCAACATAAGCTGAAGAATTCACTTCAGCATTTCTGGAAGGGAAGGGAAGGCCGTGTAGGAAATGCTTACTGACTCAATCACTTGACTGAATCCCCATGCATGACCTTCTTCCCTCCCCATCCTTTTTCAGATGATGACATCAGAGTTTTCCTGGGACTGGGCATCACCACGGTCGTATTATCAGTTGTTTTTGCAATTATGATGTTCAAAAAATCAGTCAGAAAAAGGTATTACTTTCTCCTACACATACTTTTTCCTTATTTCTAGCTCACACCTTTTTTAGTCTGTCTCTTTAGCATGCAGAAGAAATTTCTTCTGAGATATTTTAAAATCGACTCCAGAAGCCAGTCTTCTCAATGCAGCCTTTTCACTGAGGGCAGCATCGCCCATTCACCAGGTGGTTGTATGAAAAGACGTTTGTGTGCTCTACAGTAAGGCAGAGACCAACGAAAAAAATAAAACATAGAGTCGTAGAATTGGTGAAATCATAGAAAGGGGAAACCCAGGGGCGAACCTGCAGCTTCCAAGCCACCCTCAAAGGCTGGATGCTCTTTGTGTTCCCTCCTGCCAGGACAGTTTCATGCTGCATGAGGAATAACTAGTTGATAAAATGGACTGATATCTTGGAGTCTGTTTTTTTTTCTTCTCTTTGCTAAAGGATTAAAGTCACTGTTGTGCAGCTTTTGCCAAAATGGCTGTTTGAAGAGTTTCCCCACATGGAAAACAGCAATGTGGTAAAGTCCCTCCAGGTAAATGCAGCGTTACCTCCTTTTGCTTCACCTCAGATTAAAGCTTAGAATCACAGAATCACAGAACCGTTTAGGTTGGAAAGTCCCTCTGAGTTGAGGGATCGAGTCCAACCATTCCCCAGCATTGCCAAGGCTACCACTGACCCATTTCTGTAAGTGCCACACCCACATGACTTCTAAATCCCTCCAGGGGTGGGGACTCCACCACTGCCTTAGGAAAGTGTGCCAGGGCTGGACAGCCCATTCCAAGAAAGAATTTTCACTAATGTCCAGCCTAATACTCCCCTGGCAGAACTTGAGGCCGTTTCTTCTTGTCCTGTCACTTGTCACTTGGGAGAAGGCAACTTGCTCTGTTGCTGTGAAAAACATGGATGGGAAGAGGCTTAAGGCCTAAGGAACTGGAAACTGCTCAGGAATCATTTCCAAAGCATTTGCAAGGTGTATGGCAGCCTAGATTAGCTGAAATCTTTAAACCTTGCCTCAATATAGTCTGTATTTAATGGCCACAGCTGTCTCAAGCTGGAAGGCACCTTAAGGCTCATCCTGTTCCATCCCCTGTCATGAGCAGGGACACTGCCACTGGAGCAGATTGCTCCAAGCACTAGTGACAGCTCTCCCGTTAATAAAATTTTCCAGTTTGTTACTACACTCCTCATTTTTTTCCAGAACAAGAGTGATTTAACAAGTGACAGTTTCCAGGATCCTCTCCTGGACACCAGCGACCCCACAGTTACGGAAGTCGAGGAGGTGCCGGCGCACGAGGAGCACGAGAGTGTGGCCACTCCAGGGAAACCCAGCAGAGAGGTCCCTGAGGACGGGGAGCACCCAGGGGCCGTGGCTCCTGCCAGCACCACAATCCCGGAGCAGATCAGTGACTACAAACCCCAGATATCCAATGGGAACACGCTGGGATACATCGCTGCCAACATTTACCAGACGCAGCCCCCCGCAGTCCTCCCGGAGCCGGAGATGAGCACCTTTGGAGACTACGCGAGCCCCGTTCCCCACCTGTGGGATGGGGAGGGAGGGTTACCCCAAGTCTGTCTGCTGGAGAAGATCAACCTCATCCTAAACACCAGCCGGAGTGGGCAAAGCCAGGTGTTTGTCCCAGCCCAGGGGGGACACACGTCCCTCCCGGAGAGCCAGTGGGGACAGAGGCCACCCAGCCATGACCAAGAGCAAATGCTGGTCCCCAAGGAGCTGCTCTCCTGCCTCAGATCCATGAACAGGGAGTCAGTGGATATAAAGCCCTACTTTCCACAAAGCATTGGAGGGTTATTTTGAGAGGAATTGTGATTGTGGTTAAAACCCCATAAGTGGTGATCAAAGCAGGTATCAGATATTTGAGATCACCAACAGCAGAGCTGGAGCAAAACTCCCAATTAGAAATTTGCCCTCTTGCTCACTACAAGTTCTTGTGGCTGCCTGGAAAACTTGGGCCAGTAAACCACAATTTTAAACTTACCTCATATTGACACCAGCAAAAAAACCTGTAAAACCTGGACTCCTGGAGGAACTGAAATGCCAAGCAGCCGATTCTTGCAAGATGCAATGTGTTTTAGTTGTTATTCAACATCATTCTCTTGTTAAATATTTGGAGCATTTCGTCCTTGGAGATGACTGTGTTTACAATGGATAAAAAAAATCTCTCAGACGTCCTGCCAGAAGTGTGTAAAATATTTTGGGATTACTCCTGATGAAGAGACACTGCACCAAGGAGGATTTATGTGTCATACATGGGTGCCAAGAACTCTTTTCTGTACAACAGAATAACCCAATTTCATTTTCCTCCCATTCCATAATAAAAACCCAGTTGGGTAAGAACAAGTCTTCATTGCCTGCCAGGCTGATTTAAAATCCCTCTGAATTGGTCCCTGGCCTAATCCTTCACTTTGGGTGAGGGATTTATCACCTCCCAGCACTTTTGTCAGTGCCTCAGCTTGCTGTGTGAAGCACAGTGTGGCACAGCAAAATGGGATTTTGTTAGGCATGTGACTGGGAATTTGGATCTTCTGACATCCAGAAGGTGAAATGCAGGAGTCTCCTTCCTGCTGATCAGTCATGAAACCATTTACAGGTTTTCCTGAGACTTACAAAATGTTCCCAAAACATACTTCTTTCAATTTTTCCTAGGCACTGTGTGCATTTCTCTGTCAGCTGTTGCACAAACGTGTCAATTTTGTTGTTTAGCCTGGATACTTCCAAACCAACATCATTGTGAGCTGTGCTTGTTTCCTTCTAACACCCCAAGAGATCTGTCACTGATATTTCTGGAGTAGTAAATACCTGGCTAAGTGGGGTAGGATTATTCTTCAGAAGCAGCAAACTGTTTCCAAGGCAGAAATGTGACTGTTTCATGTAGGTGAGTCTAAAATTAGTGATTGCTGTCTGAGCAGGAAGGAAATTGTAGAAGAACAGCCACATACCATCAATGTGAGATGGGGAAGGTACTTTTTTTCAATGTCCACATCCTGAAACTCGTGCTGAACTCTGTCACCTGAACTACCAAAGCTCACAAGGGAAAATGCTTCTCTTGTCACCAAACAAGGCTGAAAGCTTGGTCTTACCTTTCAGGCTCTTGCTGGTTGAATTTCCAGCCCTAGTAACTCACTCCAGGGTGGATCCCAGCAAATACATCCACGGCCGGGGATCACAGGGATAAAACATTGCCCAGATCACACTGTGGATATTTGTCTCAGCAGTGCCAATGCTCCCACTGATTTCTTGGGTGCTGAAGGAAATATTTCTCCTTTACATGGGTGTGGGGGTGCATCTGGTAAATTTGGGCTCATTACTGGGGGAAATGGAAAGAGAAGGGCACACATATATTTACATGGTGCTTCACCATATATATATATTGATATGGTGAGGCCCTGGCACAGGTTGCCCAGTAAAGCTGTGGCTGCCCCATCCCTGGAAGTGTCCAAGGCCAAGTTGGACAGGGCTTGGAGCAACCTGGGCTAGTGGAAGGTGTCCCTGCCCACGGCAGGGGGAGAATTGAATGATCTTTAAGGTCCCTTCCAACCCAAACCAATCTGGGATTCTGTGATTCAAAACCCTGGGCCAGGTTGTTCCAAGCCCTGTCCAACCTGGCCTTGAACACGTCCAGGGAGGGAGCATCCCATGAACCAAATCATGATGTCACTCTCAGTAGATTTATTTTAACATCTCAGGGTTCCCTCCCTCAAATATTGCATACTCCCTAATCCTTGATATCAGTATTTTCTAGCTTTTGGGTTTACTGTTGGCAGTTGGATCTTGTGCCAGCGATTCCCACCGGTCATTTATCAGCTCAGGAATGAATTTCATGGGTTGTTCAGTGCCATCACAACCTGGAGTTATGTACCCTGGAGGTGCTTAAAGGAAGGGTAGACTGAGTAATGTCTCTGCCCACCGAGAGGGAGCACCAAAACCACCAAAATCACTTGTGTAACTCACTGATTGCAAACTCATCTGTCCGTGACCCCCTGCGAGTGACATCTGTGTGTCAATATTTAATGATGAAACATCCTCTTTTTCTTCTGAATGAGTAACATGGAGCAGTGTACTTACACTTTACTTACACCTACGTGTAACATAAGAACTACCAAAGCAGAATAGCTCACAACACACGGAGATGCACCACGGCACGGTGCCCCACTGCTACCCAGAGTTCTAACACAACCTCCCTAAAAAAGATATTTTTATAGAAATTGAAGGAGAGAACAGATGAAAAAGAAGTAAGAAACTGGGTGTTCAAAGCTTCAGTGGGATTGGAGAACAGCTGAGCCATCCACTCTTGCTCTTATCTCCATCCCTTCCACAGAGCAGGGTGTATCTGCTGGGTGTGTCAAGTGTGACCTTGAGGCATGAGAAGTTACCAGCACCACTCCCTGTGGGACTTGTTTACCCCCCTTCTTCAAAGAGTGGAGTTGGAGATTAATTAAACCAAATGCAGAATGCAGAAATAATAAATAAATGTAACATGTAATAAATTATGCATCAAATGTACATCGATAGCTACAATGTTATATCATTTATGTCCCTTCTCTGCCCCTGTTACCATGCAGGAGGACATTGAATTCATTCTGGTTTGAGGTTTGAAGCACAGGAGAGCTGGGTTTAGTCACAGCTTAGTCACCAACTCATTGTATGACCTTCACCAAGCGCTTTGCCTTCATTTCTTATCGACAGGGCCTGGATAGTAACAACTACTACTGGTAAAGCCTCAAGATCTGAGGTCAAAAGCACCTTAAACCCTTTGGGAACAGGAATAGGACAAGAAGATCATAGAAAGGTCCTCTGAGTAATCTTGTGCTGCTTGATTTTATTCTGTGTTGCATTCACAAACCCACCCCAGGCTGGAAGGTTTGCAAGGGTTTGGTTGTCAGTAAACTGTGGGAGAGATTCAGTGGCAGATAAAGATGCTGCAGAGGCTAAAATTGGATTACAAACTTGAGCATTTCACAGAGCTAAGTAACACCCGTCGACCTCCGGGGATTTCTGAATGCACAGACCGAAGATCAAAGCCCAGATTGTGACCAAGGCTTGTGCAAAGCTGCAGAAAGGTGCCTGAATCAGCAAAAGCCTCCTGGAAACGTGGCAAGGGGAAAACAGTCACAGATGGAATGACTTTACAATGAAAGTGGGAATAACCATTAAAAATTATGCTATTTGGTGTAGCCTCTTCCACCCTAAGCTTTGTGGGGTTAATTCTTAAGGAGGGAGGACGAGGAGCTGTGCTCAGGGTGGGAGGGCTGAGCACAGCAGCAGAGACTGAAACCAAACTGGCGTTTCGGAGAAGAGGATGTGAGAGCTGAGGCTGTGGTTGGGTCTCGCTGGGCTCCACTGAATATCACCTTCACAGGGAAAATGCCATGAGAATGGCACTTGCAAAGCCACTGGACCAGGGCTTGGATTCAGGAGCAAAGGAGCCTTGAAAACAGCAAAAAGAAAACAAGCTACAAAGGTGATCTAATACAGGGGATTTCATGATTGCTGCTTACCAACCCAACCAAGCCTTTCCTGAACAATTAATCTTGCCACAAGAATATTAGAAAAACAAGGTATTCTCAAAGGGATCCAGGTGTTGATGTATCTTTTGCATCATCTGTATGATTTCCTAAAGCGTGTGACTGCCACGCTCTCCCTGTGGATCAAGCCTTCCTTGGCTTTCATATGTGCAAGAGGAGGCCGAACAATTACATTTACCAAACTAAATGACTCATTTCATCCTGCTGGGTGAAGGCCAATTCAATGAGAGTCACTGGCACTTAGAGCAGATGGAAAACTAACAGAGCCAGAGCAGAGGGGACCTGCCGTACTGAAAACAGACACCCCTGCACTGAGTTATTGCTCATTCTGCTGCTGCAGCTGGAACTTCAGCACTGCTGGGGGCTGGGTGCCACAGCTCTGCTGTCCAGGCTCCAAGGAACCAAATACCTGAGCAGCTCAAAGTCATTAACATGAGAAATCACTTATAGTTCTGTGTTGCATTCACAAAAGCAGGTCACGGAGCTGCTCCAAGGGCTGGAGCCCCTCTGCTCTGGAGACAGGCTGGGACAGCTGGGGGTGTTCACCTGGAGAAGAGAAGGCTCCAGGGAGACCTTAGAGCCTTTCCAGTGCCTAAAGGGGGAGCCTAAAGAGAGCTGGAGAGGGACTTGGGACATGGGCCTTCAGGGACAGGGCAAAGGGGAATGACTTCCCACTGCCAGAGGGCAGGCTTGGATGGGATATTGAAAAGGAGTTTTTGGCTGTGAGGGTGGTGAGGCCCTGGCACAGGTTACCCAGAGAAGCTGTGGCTGCCCCATCCCTGGAAGTGTCCAAGGCCAGGTTGGACGGGTCTTGGAGCAACCTGGGATAGTGGAAGGTATCCCTGCCCATGGCAGGGGGGGGGACTAGATGGTTTTTAAGGTCCCTTCCACCCAAGCAAGTCTGTGATTCTGTAATTCTCAACAAGCCCTCTCAGCTCATGCATTTACAGCTGTCTCTTGGTGCCTGCTCAGTTCACCACACAAGTCCAGCCCGAGCAGTCACTCCAGACCAGCAGGGCTGGAGGCCGGTGGAGCTCAGCCAGCACAGCTTCCCCTGAGCTCTGTGAGGCGACACTGCAACCACAGGTGTCCTCTTGCTTTGTCACACCCCCCCCCTCCATCTGCAGCCTTTGTGCCTCACACACAGCTCCCTCTGCCACTGGCACCACCCAGCAGCACCAAACCTCACACGTTCTTCTGTCAGGGTGCTTTCCCCGGCTCCGCTTTCAGACTCACAGACACCCCCTCCCCCCAGAGAACGGGTGGCTCTGTACTTTCCTTGACATCACCCCGTGCCTGGGACACCGGGGAGGGTGGCACAGCATCCTCAGGGCACTGGCAGCTCCATTGGCAGCAGGACCTTGGGCTCTGGTCCTCTTTGGCTGTGGGGAGACACCAGCCTCAGGGAACTCACGGATTCCTTCATGGTATGTAAGTACCATGCGCTCAGCAGAAGTCAGTGAAGAAAGAATTGGAGGAAGAAGCAGGATCTGGTGCTAAAAAATAAGAGAAAAGGAAAAGGAAAAAAGGAAAAGGGAAAAAAAGGAAAAGGAGAAAGCAAAAAGAAAAAAAGGGGGGGAAAAAGGAAAAAAATAAGAAAAAAGAAAAATTAAAAAATAAAAGAGATAAAGACAACAAATGAAAAAGAAGAAAAGAGAAAAGGGACAGAGAAGAGAAAGGGAAAAGGAAAAAGATAAAATATAAAATAAAGGAAAAAAGGTAAATTACAAAAGAAAAATAAAAAATATTAAGTACGAAAGAAAGGAAAAAAAAGATAAAAGAAAATCAGAAAGCAAAAAGAGAAGAAAAAGAAAATAAGAAAAAATAGAAGAAAGAAGAAAAAAAGGAAGCAACTGCATTTTTTAGAGGGTAATGGACTGGGGATTTTCGGTTTAGCTGCTTCTCCCCATGACACAAAACTCACCTGGGCCATCTGATCAGCATCTTCCCTTAAATATATCCTGGATAAGTGAAATAGCCCTGTTCCACTGCTCCCAGCTGAGCTCAGGGTGTGAACACTGATGGAAAATCAACACACAGGACCTCGGCAAGAAACACGGGTTAGATTCCGTATAACTCCTAATGGTGTCCTGGTTTAAAGTCAGCTGATCCTGGTCTGGCCACGTGGAGCTGGAGCTGTGCTGGGAAGGGCTCTGCGAAAAGGCAAAGTGTAATGTGAACTGACGAAGACAAAGGAGAAAAAAGAGGTAAAAGAAGCTGTTGAAATTTGGGATTTTGTGGGGTTCTGGCTCACCCAGCTCACTCTTGGTTGGGTGAGCCATGTCAGTGATATAATGGCACCTCTGTAAAGAAGAACAAATGTTGCCCCAGGCTTTGGGAGGAGGAGAAGCAGCTGGAGGCTCAAAGGCAAAATTTGGGACTCTTGGAAGCTGTAAGTTTTGTTCTCCCTCCACCCCTTTATTTCAACAGCTGCCCCTGAAATACCTATGCTGTGGTTCAAGGTAGGAAAATGTGATTGTAATCAGTGAGGAAAACTGAGTTGATGTTATTGACATCCAGAAAAAGAGAAGGAACAACAGCAATAAGATACTCACTCATTGGAAGCTCTCTTAAACTTGGCAGGTTGTGGGAGCGCTGAGAAAATAAGAGAAAGCAAAAATCTTGTCAAAGAGAAGATAAAAATCAGTATGGGTGAACCTCTGGACAAGCCCCTCGCTCCTGTCAAGGGAGGCTGGATTTTCTCCTTTTCTTTCTTTTTCATTTTCTTTCTTTTTTCTTTTCTTTCTTTTTCCT